>JAQFVV010006207.1:7699479-8213302 GCA_028023455.1 Epiperipatus broadwayi
AACATTTTCAAACATGCTTAGTTTGTTTTCAGATAGACATTCAAACCATTATTCATGAGTATCTAATTATTTTCAGCTAAGTTGTATTAGAAAAAATAACTCTAAAACTCTAAACAGTGACGATTAATGTTAAGTTTCATTTTAAAATGACACTGATAAGAGGATTCAAATGTAATGTTAAATATAATGATAGACTCATTAGTAGAACATTTGAATTAAAGGCAATAAATACAACTTTCAAATATTGTGTGTGTTGAAAATATCTACATTTTATTTTTGTATAAGCTTATGATAAATATCATACAATACTAAATCACCCATGCACTTTACTACTGTTACACAATCCTTTATTTCCCATCCTTTTTTATAGTTTACAGTTTCGATTGCCCCAGCAATCTTCTTCAGAACTTTGTATCTCATAACTTGAACTGCTAAATTCAAATTGTTCTGAAGAAGATTGCTAGGACAATTGAAACTATAAACTGTAAAAGTGGGTGGTAAATAAAGTATTGTGTAACAGTAGTAAAGTGCATGGACAATTTAGTATTATATGATATACATTTGGCAGTGCAATAAGAAAGATTAGTTATTATACTTCTCATGATAAATAATATTAAATCTATTTAAATCATAATTGAAATATTTTTGGCAGTTATAATACTTAAATAAGGTTTAAATCTTATTTATTATAATCAAGATGTTAAAAGAGAGCTTCTATTTCCAGCCTTGTATAAATGATTATTAGTTTAATAACTATTAAATATTATATTCTAATATTAATTTCATCTGAATAACTAACAGTGTTGACAAATATATACTTATAAACATCAGAGCTCTAAGAATAGGTGGATTCACTTTTGGCAGTTATATATAGATAGTCATGAATATATATAGTGAAGAAATATTTATAAATAGTTTTATTAGTGCATCATTAACATTTAGCTCAATCCTATCACAACTATCCATTATCTCAGCAGTCAGAGCAACATCCCACGCTATGTATCTATAATATGGTAAGTTTGTCTGACTTCTGGGGTAATGTATGGTTGTGATAGGGTTGAGCTAAAGATAAATAATGCACTGATAAAGTCAAAAAAACTTACAATGCTTATTATCTTTGACAACTGCACCCTTGAACAAAGTATGCTTGCTTGCTTACAGTGTTAGCACAGGTTATGTTGCTGCTCTGAATACAGCCAAGGTTGAGCCTATTTCTATTTGTGCTGTATTTGGACTGGGAGCTGTAGGTCTTGCTGTCATTATGGGATGCAAAACAGCAGGTGCATCTTGAATCATTGGTGTGGACATTAATCCAAATAAATTTGAAATGCTTATTGTCATGCGTTGATTATATACTCCTCCACAAGGTATTAAAAATATGGATAGTCTGATAGTGTTATAGTGAAAGTTCAGATGCTCTGATAAAAAACAAATGATTTAGAAATATTTCTACAAATGTTTATAAAGAATTTAAAAAATCTATAAATGCTAATAGTTAATAATGTTTAAGTATTATACAAATAAAAGTAATATGTTTTCATGAACCTGTAAACTTGTGTATGTAAATTTATATATTTAAATATATTATTACTGCATATACTAAAACTTCCTAGATAGTGAAAAATCAAAATAATAGAATTTTCAATTATCTGAATGTGCAAATATATAAAAAAATTTGCTACATGCGTGTGTGTGTGTATATATATATAATTTCAGAACAGTAATTTCCCCAAATATCATTAATAATAGCATGGTAAAAGAGATTATTGATCAGAAATATATTTGATGTAGCGAAACTGTGTTATGCAGTGTATCAATATTCACTACTTCAATTATACACTATTAAAAACAAAAGTAAATAAATAAAAAGATAAAAACATTAAAATTTATAACTCTAAAAATTTTATGATATGGCCGTAGCTATTTTTTCAACTCAAGAACTTCTCATGTTATACATTTCTTTAAATTATGCTGAAAGCTCCTATACCTTCAAGATTTTTTATCCTTTGAAAATTTTTACATAATAAAGTATTTTGCATATTTTTTTTACTGTAAATCTAAAATTTCATGAACTACCTTTCTTAAGCAATAAATTAAAAGTTATCAATTTAGTAGGGACTAAAAAAATTATAAATTATTCTTATAGTGCATCAGAAATCTCACAGTTTGAGTTTAAATGAGAATCTGAAACAAATAATGACAAATACTGACATTAATATGAACTTAAAAACATCAAAACAATTAGAGGCCATAATGAATAATATTTCTGTAGTGTAATATTCACTACAACACTCACAAACAAGTTAGGTAATGGTTTCTATCCACTTTTAACACCTTGGGGAGAAATGTAATCATAAGCATGTGAAAAAGGTCTATGATCTCCAAGATGCAGATTTTGTGCTGAACAGCACTCATCAGTTGGCCCACTCTTGCACATATCTTTATCATTGTTCAGCACATATATAGATAGCACACTTTTGCAATTTAACTGATAAGTCTCAATTGTGCTGCCCTCACAACTTTGACACAAATCATTTAATGAAACTATATTAATAATTTTTATTAGTCATTCATTAGACTAGAGATTACCCAGTAATGAATAATATTTTCTAGTGTAGTGTAAAGTGGTGTAGTGAAAATTATACTACAGAAATATTATTCATTATTGGATAATCTCTAGTCTAACAAATCACTGTAATAAAAATTATTAACTAGAGGCCATAGTCTATGAAACCAAGAATATTTATTTTCCAAAAGTAAAAAAGAAAATATTATTCAGAGCATATTTAATTGTGATAAAGTCTGACATTTTGCTATTCATTTTATTTTTAAAAAAGATACAATATAGAAAGTTTGTTATTTTTATGGTGAATGAATGATTACATAGTAAATCTATACGTAAATTAACTCCCTCGATTTATTATTAATAAACATTTTTTATAGTATAATTTTAATTTATATATGCATGATATACATATATAAAAACATGTGTTATACACATATATGTATTTATGCATAATGAAAAGTACTATACATGTCTAATTCAGAAAAATAATGGTACTTATGAGTTTTTAAATAAACCAAGATGGTAGCCTGTATTTTTTAATAAATCTTAAGTTTCAGGGGATGCTCCAAAAATATATGCAAAACCAGTGCCTACTAGGAAACATCATGTTTAATAATTCACATGATCACCTTTTCTTATGCAAATGCAGACTATTAATAACAATAGCAAATTCCATATAGTAGTGCAACCCTTCATAATCAATAAAATATCTATCTAATACCAACTCATTCAATATCCACACATTAGTTTCTAGCTTGTGGCTTTCATCAGTGAGAAGCCTTGGATTTGCGAGCACTGCATCTAGATTTTTATAGTTAACCAAATAAGTAAAAGATGACTGTTGGAAGGTTGCATTAGATCCTAAGATCTATATGCAATGTTCTCAGATCCAATGCAATTCACTGATGAAAGCCACAAGCTAGAAACTAGTCTAGGGATATTGGATGAGTAGGCACTAGATAGGGATTTTATGCACAACCCTTCCTGTATCTATTGCTTATGAAGATTTGCACTTAGTAGTACTAGTTTGTTACTATTATATTTAATAATTACATTTTATTTTTTATTACTGTTATTTTGAAAAAAGAAACCATTGTAGAAAAATTAATTACAATATTTACTGTTGATTTTTTTTTTTATTAACTTACTAACAGTAAAATGGGGAGAAAGATATAACATTCATGTCAGTATTGTGCAATCATATTGTGACTATTAACACACTTTTCAGGAGGGTAGGATCCTGTATCTTTGAAAATAGTCCACTGCAACATATTCTGTGACAAAAAGGTCCCAAATTTTTATCATTATGTCAAATTATTAAAAAAAACTGCTGACAAAAAGAAATATGCTGAATTGAACCAATATGACAATGTTAAGAGCATGTCATCACTTTACAAGATATAAGTAAAAGATAAAAAAATTGAAATAAAGCTTTTTAATGAAATTTATCATTATTTATTCCTTTTTTAAAATTTAATCAATTTATTAATTTTAATTTAATAACTAAAACATCTTAGGTGGATTATAGGAATTGTACATTTATCAAAAATATGGTGTGCTTGCTATCATAGTTTACTTGAAATAAGTACCAATAATATATATTCTATAGTAATCAAAGCTTAGCAACAAAATATGACATACATATGAGGGATGTTTGAAACAAAATATAGAGGATACCATAGTTCAATTATATATTCAGTTTCTTAATCCATTGGAAGTTTTTAAATTAAACCAATAAATATCACATGATCACCATTTCTTATGCTTGCTCATCACTGTTATTAAAATAGGCAAAACTCTCCATAAAATAGTGCCACTCAGTGCAAGCCAGAGTAATCAATGGATGCCAGAAGACTTGTGCATAAAATCCCTATCTAATGCCTACTCATCCAATATCCCCGACTAGTTTCAATCCAAGCTCAGATCCAAGGCTCCTCACTGATGAAGGCGACAAGCCAGAAACTAGTCTGGGGATATTGGATGAGTAGGTACTAGATAGGGGTTTTATGCACAGGCCCTCTGACATCCATTGATTACTCTGATTTGCACTGAGTGGCACTACTGTATGGAGAGTTTTGCTTGTTTTAATAAGTTTTTAAGTTGTTGCCAAGGTTTCATACACAGAATACTTTCAATATATAGATATGGTAATGTTGTATTTGTACATTGTCCAGTTAAATTCTGTATTTTTCATTTCTGTCATCTTTTTTTATATTTTAGCATTTTTAGATACGTTTTAATTCTTTATTTTATTTATACTTCATCTTTTGTCCTATCTTCTACTGAATATTTGATTGTGTCTTCATTTTCCGTTATTCTTGTTTTTGCATTGTATGCTTACGGATAATGTTTTAATTTCATCTGTATAAAATGTAGTTTTTTTTATTTTTACGAATGAATGTGAATTTATATATATATTGTTATTTTATTTAGTCTGTTTTTGGAAAGCGAATTTCTGTTTATTCTATTGCATCAGTACTTCGGAGTGGTGGTCGACTTCGATCATTTTTATCGTTTATTGTTAGATGAATCACTCAATATTTGCCCAAGATTTCACAGTTTATAATAATGTTTGTTTCTAGCGTATCTTCTTGCATATCTAAATAGTAATTTGTAAATTAATTTGAAGATAAAACGACTTTTTGTGCGTAAAAATATGAAAGTATGTTTTTTTTATATAAAAAATAAAAGTTACTGACATATTTAATCAAAACTTACAGTTTTTAATAGTAAATGTATTAATTTTTAAATTTTGAATGAACGTACGTGATGCTTTTTATTTTAAAAGAAAATTAATTATTTAACAATCAATGGTGTTTTATTACTTGCATGAATTATTTATTATGGTATTCTTCTTAATGGCGATTATATTTATTTTTAATAGTGATGTCTAGAACTTTTAAACTGAACTAAATATTCTATTAACATATCAATAATCGGCACATTTATTTTTATTCTAACCAAATTTTAGAATTTTTTTTTTTTAAATAGAATTTTGAAATGCATTTGCTATTAAACTAAAATTTATAAACAATTTAGTATTTATAATTCATAAATAGTTTTTAAACTTGAATTATATTTCATATTTGTTATAAAGAAAAATATAAAATGGATTTTAGCAGGTTAGTATATTTAGAGAATTTATAACCTTGCATTCTCACTTTTTTTTAAAATGATTGTTGTGTAAAATTAATTTAAATGCGTCATATATTATTGACAAAATAATTTAATTTAGGTAGAAAAAAATGTACTTATTAAAAATTTTACGTCAGTGATACGTGTAGGATTTGCATATTTACAGTTTAGCTTAGCACTTAAATTTCAATTTCTGACTAAGGGAATGGTAAAATTATTGTGCGTTATTTATAAAAATAAAATAAAAATTATAAATGTTTTTTTATAAAACTAACAGTTATTGATCTAAAATTCTACTTTTTACTAACTCATTGTGTGTGGCGTATATATCATAATAAGATTTAATATATGTTACACAATGCAGTATATTTTAATATATTATTACTTTTGAATTAGTATAAGCTTAATTAATCAAGATATCCTTTTCAAAGGTAAATGAGTTTACCAGATATTTTTGTAATACAATTTCTCTAAACTATTGCATATAAAAAATTAGATATGTATATGTTATGTTAATAACAACAAATCACCCATTCTTCCAGCTCACACAATATATGATAAAATATGAGTTCTACTCTAGCGCCATCTATAGTAAGCTTAAATAATCAATCAGTTATTAGCACATTTGAGTACTGATAATGACAACTGGGTCATAATTTATAAACCTTAAGCTTCAGATCTATCATTCCACTACTGTAATAAACTATACAGGGTTCTGATTAAGAATAATAATAACACCAAATTACTGATCTGGAATCAAATCAATGTTGATCAGATAGGTTGGCTTGAGTTCAAAATCTTAAAGTGTTTTGAAGATTATGTTTTTAGTACAAATTGTGAAATAAAGAGTTAAAAGTGTTTTCTAGATGCATAACTAAATTATTTCCAGCATTGAAACCCAAACCTAATCTAAAAGCAAGAAACTAGTCTGGAAATGGGAATTTAAATACTAATATCTGGTAATCATGATAGCACAAAGTTCTCTTGTTTTATTATATGTTAAGTTGCAATGTATGAGTGGAAATTTTATTTTTACAGTTTTCTCATATTTTAACTTTTCACATGTTTTTAGCTATGTTTGCATGCTTTCATAAAATTAGTCCTTATATTTAATTATAAAATAAAAACAAATTCAGATTTGATGCTTATGTAAACACAGTTATTATTTACATTTAATAATTTTTTATTAACTGTGTTCAAACATAAGTCTCTGCAAAATGAGATAAGTTTGAAATAAAAAAAGAAGCAAGAAGTTGTTATTGTAATGTAAAAAGTGCACATAATAATGAAATATTAGTTGGGGGACAAGATATAGCTTTATATTTTAAATGTACATCAATATCAGTAGCTCATAACTGATGATGGCCAATAAGCTTGAAACTAGTATGGGTATTTGTTTATCACTACTTGGTGATTATTTATGATTACATAAATGACTCTTAAATTAGAATAATAGATCAGATTTTTGTGGTTAATGCAGATGTTAAATGCAAATAGGATAGCCATAAATGATTTATTTTTATTTGATATATATATATATATATATATATATATATATTAACAGTCAAATGAGTAGCTAGCACTGAAATTCATAAAATGAGTTGTTGAGCATATAGCTACACAAGTTGGCTTGGGTTTAAAGCCTTGGAATGGTGAATTATTCAAGAAATTGCCTTGAATAGTAAATAATTTTTGAAGTTTATTTTAAATAGAAAATGTTTACACTGAAATTGCTATGGTAGTAAAAAAGAAGATGACTTTACAAGAAAATGTTGCTTGTTATGGCAAACTCTTTATTATCAGCTAAGTGCAATATTTTTAGTATAAACAGTTTGAAATGTCCAGTTGTATCCTCAAGATAGAGTAGCAACTCTTAGCTTTCTTTAGTGAAAAAATGTGTATCACATTTAATAAGTTGTAAATTATATTTAGATTCATATAAATAAAATTCATTTATCAACCTAATCCTCATCTTGTGTTCAGATACATTTATCAAATGCTCATAATTAGTTAGGGTATATACATGTCTGAATAGTTAGTTGCCTGCAAAGATCATATATTTTAAGCACTGGAAATGCCAAATTGGGCTAAACCACTCTAGTTTTCATAACTTATAGTTGATGTATATTAAATTATTAAAGATCATTAATTTTTTAATTATTAAATTTATTTAATAAGATTAGAATAAATAAAAACATACAAATATTTTTTAGATTATTCATCTAGTGATTTTGTGATGCATTAGTGTAATAATAATTAAAAATTATTGTGCTTTTATTTTTGAGTTCTATGTAAGATTATATATTTTTAGAATACCTAATTTGCTATGTTCAGGTAAAAATATTCTAAAATAAAAATGCTATTAGAAAACAAAGACTGATTGTCACTATCTGTAATCATATATGATTGTATATTTTACTTCTCATAAACTTTTTTAAAAGTAAAGAAAGTTAGCATAAAATCTAGATTTGCTAATTAGTTTATGAAAAGTTTTTGATAGAGGATTGATTATTCTTTTCAATTATGAACAAATATCCAGAGAATGAATTTGTATATAGAATACAATCATAAATTTTATTATTCAGTTTTCATGCAGAATAATCAATCCAAAGCTGAACTGTTTTTAACCAGAATTTTACTGGAACCATCAAATAAAAAACTAAGCTTATTTATGTGTGTTTGCATATGCAGATAGAATATTATTCCAAAATTTATAAAATTAAAAACTGTCCTATTTTTTGAACATTTAGATCAACCATCACAAATATGGCAAAGTCTATAATTTCCATAGTACACACATTAATGAAAGCATTGATTATTCTTAAAAAATTAGATTAAAATATGTTTTACTGTACGTTATGAGAATATCTGTGATGAAACAGGCAAAACTCTCCATACAGTAGTGCCACTCAGTGCAAGCTAGAGTAATCAATGTATTCCAGAAGGTTTGTGCATAAAATCCTTATCTAGTGCCTACTCATCCAATATCCCAAGACTAGTTTTTGGCTTGTGGCCTTTGTCAATGAGGAGCTTTGGATCTGAGAGCAATGCACCTAGATCTTAGGATCTAATGCAATCCTCCAGCAACCACCTTTCATTTCTACTTAACTACCAATCTATGAGAACAAAATTGAAAACACAATATTTTCAATCCAAGCTCAGATCCAAGCCTCCTCACTGACAAAGGTCACAAGCCATAAACTAGTCTGGGGATATTGAATGAGTAGGCACTAGATGGGGATTTTATGCACAAACCTTCTGGCATCCATTGATTACTCTGGCTTGCACTGAGTGGCACTACTGTATGGAGAGTTTTTCCTAATTTAATAATAGTTATGAGCAAGCATAAGAAATGGTGATCATGTTTGTAGTAGTTTAATATCTGTAATACATAACTATTCTTGACTGTGTTTAACTTATAATGAAAAAAATTTTAATTCTATACTAAAAGTCTAAACATATATTTCTAAAAACAGATAAGAAATATATATTGTAAGCTTGTAATATCTAGACATTTTCATGAGAAAATTTATTCCCAAAGATTTCACTTTATGTAAAACAGTATATATATAAAAAAACTTAATTATTATAGAATTTTTTTTGCCATATATGTAGGGCAATATTTTTTTAAATAAAGTAAATATTTTTTTCAATTTAATTAATCTTTTTAGAGTAACACATACAGTAATACTTTAAAATGTGTTGTAACATTTTTTCATATAATGTAAGTTAATATTTTTGCAAAAAATAAAACATCAGTTCTGTTCATTATGTAATTTGAATAAAAACTTCAGTATCAAATAAACTGCATCAAAAATAAATTGAAAAATGTATTTAATATTTTTATAATAAAAATCGCAAACTACAAATTTTGTTATTACATAACTCTAAAAAAACTGTCTCATGATAAAGTATACCAAACATAAGTTTAAAATAATTGTTAGCTAAAATACATATTTTAT
Source organism: Epiperipatus broadwayi (assembly GCA_028023455.1). Lineage (NCBI taxonomy): Eukaryota > Metazoa > Onychophora > Udeonychophora > Euonychophora > Peripatidae > Epiperipatus > Epiperipatus broadwayi. Next base: position 7,709,143 of record JAQFVV010006207.1, read on the forward strand.
GTAATTTATTTATGCGCTTTTCAAGAATTTACACACACTCACCCATAACCATCAGTTGAAAAAGCATATATCAGGCATACTGTGGGTTAAAACCTTGGTTTCAGCATAATGAACAAATGTTGATTTATATAACAATAAGTTCTAAGCATAAATTGTCCATTTATGCTTATAAACTGATGCTTATGAAAAAGTGCATGTAAATTCTTGACAATCACATGACTAAAGATTTATTCTCTTCTCTATATTAAATGTTTATTATAACAACATAATTAAAGACTTTTACTGAAATTTCACCGTCACAATGAAATTAAAATGATTATAAAATAATGATACTGAAATAAAATAGTGGAAAGGGAAAAGTAGAATGAGATCTGAAGAAGACTGTGAGGAACAGTTGAAACTGTTATTATAATAATTAAATATTTTTGCTTAAAAGGTGTAAGAAGTTGTGATTATTTTGAAAAGATTACAAAATAAATTATTGGGGGGGGGGGGCAATATTCATTAATAAATTATTATTATTACTACTACCACTGCTACTGCTACTATTATTATTATTATTATTATTATTATTATTGTTATTATTATTGATGAATTTCTTTAAAGAACAAAAATACTGTATTAAAATTGTAAGATAATATGTCTTCATATAATACAAAGAAATATTCTTTAACAAAAAACAATTATTTATCTAATTACATGTTTTATTTTAATTTTAACAAATGAGAATTTAACAAGATGTCAGTCTTAATATCATTACTACCACATTTGATAAAATAATTTTAAATTATCAATTAAAAAAAATTGCAAATGTAACATAGTTATTAATAAACAGTTTATTTATCCACTGTTTTGTATTTTTGTTTAATACTATATTTAGTAGAAATTTTATTTCTTTGTTTACCATCATTTTTTAATTTCATTTTTTTTTAAATAAAATATTTAAAGTTCATGGCATATTTTTAATCAGTAATAAATTATTTTTTATTCTAAGAAACCATTATAACTGTTTTTATTTTTTTTTTTTGTACTGAGATATTTGATTTGTGATAGCTTTGGAAAACCAACTGCTCTTAATATTTTGGATAAAGTATAATTTTTGACCCTTTTTCCCCTATCAAAATTATAATATTTGATAATTTTGTTCAAATTCATAAAATTGAAAATATAAAAAAAAGGAATAAATCAATGGTTTTATCTTGTATATTAATCTTTGAATATATATGTAATTTTCTCTATTATGTGCATTTTTGATTTATCCAATCTTAAATATATATAAATTTAAATAAAATTTACATTTTATTTTTTATAAATGTGATAATTACTAGTAATATTATAATATTTTATTTTCTTATTCTATTCTTAAAAAAAAAAAATACTTGTTTTAACATTTGGTGTTTTGAATACTTGATGGCCACATCAAGATATTTCTAAAAATCTACGTATACAAATATGAGTGTTTAAATAAGGCTTTATAACATAGAAAATAGTGCAACTGTTTTTATACCATGACAAAAAAGCAAATTTTTTTTTTTTTTTGTTTTTTCAATGAAATTAGCCATCTATATATTGTCAATAAATAAATATGTAATCTTATCTAGATAGTAAAACAGTAAGTGAAAACTGTTAAATTTTTCACAGTCTTGATATGTCAAAAAAAAGTTTTATTTACTATTCCCACTAGTGCTAAATCTCATATTTATTATTGATAAACAGAACTACAAGGCAAAAATTGATTCTTTTGCAAAACAGGTTCAATGGAGCAAATTCATCCAGTAAACTAGATAAAATCTTAGCTACCAGAAAATCTCCAATGAAAAGAGATAATGCAAGCTGAAATCACATAATCTAGTTTAAACAATAGCATTTACCTGATCTATGTTAAGCTAAAAGCATGTCTTTTAGCTTAATAGTCAAGCTGATGTATGAATAGTAAATCACACCAGGTATATTTATATGCATGCGAATTTGAAGTATTACAACTTGTCTAAGTTTTTATCAACAACCAAGCATCTCCTGCAGGACATTATGCATATTAAATGAAATGAAATATTTTTATGAACTCGGGATGTAAACCATGAAAATATAATAGAAATGCATTGCTAAAGCCATGGCACATTGTTTCAGATTGCACTATCTGGTTTAACTGATAGTAGTCTTATTATATTCTATTTGAGATTTTACCTAGAGTATTACCTGAATAAATTCTCATTATATTTTTAATGCGTACATAGCTAAGTCCATAAAAAAGACCACATACATATTATAAATTAAGTGAGAATTAAAGTGTCTTCAGGCTAGAGATAATTTTTAGTTTAATGAATGATTAATAAAAGTTATTAATATATTTTTATAAAATGATTGGTATCAAAGCTTTGAGTGCAGAAAATTGAACCCTGTCAATTAAACTATAATAATTTGATATCAATATATATATATATATATATATATATATATATATATATATTCTTTGTTTTCTTACTATATATATATATACTAAGAAAACAAAGAAGATATATGTAAAAGATTGTGATTTGGGATAACTGATGAGTGCTGGTTCAGTCCAAAATGTGTCTCTTGATGATCATTTATCTTTATCATGTCTTTGGTCATATGTTTCAGAATATTGTGACAAAGTAGATGTTTGGAGTATATAATATATATGAAGTTAAATATTTAAAAATAATAATTAATATATATACATATGTCTTATTGATTTGAAAAAAAAATGAACTTGGTGTTTCAAAAAATGTGTCAAAGATGTAAGGGAGGTTAGCTTGACATCTGGGCTGATGGATGTTTGTGATAAGATTGACTTAAAGTGAAATATTCATTGAGATAAGTATAACTAATAGTTGGAAATATATCACATGATCACCATTTCTTATGCTTGCTTATAACTGTTATTAAAACAGGCAAAATTCACTATACGTATTGCCATTCACTGCAAGCTAGAGTAATCAATGGATGCAAGAAGGCCTGTGCATAAAATTCCCATCTAGTGCCTGCTCATCCAATATCCTCAGACTAGTTTCTGGCTTGTTTCTTGAACTGAGTTCAGACCTATATGACTATATAAACTAATGAGTTTGGATTGAAAATATTATAGTGTTTTCAATTTAAGACTCATAGTTTTGTAGTTAAGTAGAGATAAAGGGTGGCTGCTGGAGGGTTGCATTAGATACTAAGATCTAGGTGCAGTGCTTTCAGATCCAAGGCTCCTCACTGATGAAGGCCACAAGCCAGAAACTAGTCTGGGGGTATTGGATGAGTAGGCACTAGATGGGGATTTTATGCACAGGCCTTACATATAGTGAGTTTTGCCTGATATTAGTTGGAAATATACATACATAAAAATAAATTTACCCCAAATTCAAAAATAAACCAGGCTAGCCAAAGAAAATAAACACTATAACACAATCATTGATTTTACTATTAAAAGCAAATTTATCATGTACAAAGGACTAAAACATATCAACAAATATATAAGAAAATAAACACCATAATGCAACCATTGGTTTTATTGTTAAAAGCAAAAGTTCTCAAGTATAAAGAACTAAAACTAGTTAATATATTTGTTGATATGTTTTAGTCCTTTGCACATGAAAAGTGTTTTTAGAAGTAAAGCCAATGGTTGTGTTATAGCGTTTATTTTATTTGGCTTGACTGGTTTAGTATTGAATTTGGGGTAATTTTTATTATTTTATTGACTAGTTTAGTTTTAGTCTTTTAATAGTTGCTAAGCAAGAATTCAGAAAAGTTATTATTCTTCAAATTCTCTCACACTAGAAAGTTTCTAGTCTATTTATTACTCTTATAATAACATGAGTATTAAGCTAGAAAAATTGTTTTTTACCTTACGAAAATTAGATAAATGCTATTATTAATACTAGATCATGTGACTTCTTATATTATTTATTCTAATTGGTTTTTGTCTTGTTATGTCATAACTGATGTCTTATCTAGTTTATTGCATGAATAAATTTCTATTATATTTTCAACATTTACACCCCAACACATGACATTAAATAAAATGGCTTTAGTGCTTGAGAGTTTAGATGAAATTTGAGGGACAGGACTGGAATCAATCAGAGGACCCCATGCCCTAGGGTCTGCTGCTCTGCCATAGCACCATACCTTGCAGTGAACAGCAAATGTGAAGCTTAATTATCTCTGTTCTATTTTTTTTTCCTGTGTCAAAGCATCGGCCGGGAAGTAAACCTGGGACAACTACTTATAAGGCAGCTGTGCTGACCACTCGACCACCAATGCTCTATTTTTATATACAACATCAAATGCATATGCAAATATAGCAGTAAAATAACTAAACAAGTCTGCCATTGTAAAGAATAGAGAGAATCAAATATTCTTATACTTTTATATAATGCTCAGTTTGTATGAAAGCAAAGTCTTTTACAATGTGAACATGTATTTTGAATTAGAATCTGTATACATTTGTTTGCTGTAAATGTTAGTGTCATACTGACATTTTGAGTGAATGCTTCCAGCTATTTTTTTAGTAGTAGAGATATTTCACAGACATTTCTCCTAATACTTAAATCAAGCAAATGTATATACAGATAAATCCAAAATAATTTATCCCACATATGTACAGACATTCACAAAAATAAAAATAATAGCAAAAATTAAAATTCACAAAATTTTCTTTAGCTCACGAAACTGTTTTCACTTAGAATGATAAATAAATCTTACCACAAATGTAATATAGCACATAAAACTGCCCACAATTCAATGACATTTCCAATTACCCCTACCTTTTTTAATAAAAGTTCTCATGAGATCCCTCTTTAATATTAGAAGTAATTGGTAATTGCTTTTGATTTTTGAATAGATTTATGTGCTTTCATTTGAAAAAGTCTATTTCTGTAATAGGTTAAGCCATAATCATGAGATGAAGAAAATTTTGTGAATTTTAAATTGTTGACAATATATATATTATTTAATTGTATTTATCAGTATAGTTTTATTTCTGTGTGTATATATATATATATCATCATCATCATCAACCATTATCAATCCACTGCAGGATGAAGGTCTCTCCAAGTTTAATCCATCTTCTCCGATCTTTAGCTTCTCTTCTCCACAACACCCCTGCACATTTTCTTATTTCATCCATCCATCTCACATGTGTGTATATATATATATATATATATATATATATATATATATATATATATATATATATATATATATATATATATATATTAAATTAAATTCTAATTTAGGTTTTGGCATTTCATATTTTTCATGTATATAGTAATTAACAATATTCAAATAATGTATAATAAATTCAATATATATGTAAATATACATCACATGACCACATATAGTGGCAATACCTATAGTGAGTTTTGCCTGTTTTAAATATACATAACAAAATTAGCTAATCATTGGTATGTACTTATATAAATGTAACTACTTACCTTGTTGCTATATAATATTTTGCCAGGAATTGAGTTCCATCAAATTAAATAGTAATAGGTGATTATTATATATAATTATCAAATACATTCTTAAACATAAAAATTGTGAGAAAATAGATGTTGATGTTTTTTTTATATGTTAATTTGTTTATAGGATTATGGGTGTGGTTTATGGCAAAGTCATTATATATAATATACTTGATAAAACTGAAGAGATAATATCCATGGAAATAGAGATAAATTTAATCTTTGATGTTACCAAGAAATTATTAATTATTACTAATCGACAATTCCTGAGGCTAAACAAGTTTTTTCATTAATCTGTAATAGCTCGTTTATTGGGAGTCATTTGCTGAAGTAAAAGGGGTCCTCTTTTACTTTAAACATAAGTTCTTATGTGGATTTAAACCAGAAAGCTATTTTCATAAGTATGAGAATGTGAAAGAAAATAGCATCTTTCATTACATTCTGAAAATAATATTTAAAGCTTCTTCATAGAATTGTATATGTTGAATTAAATATTTCTATGGATTGTTATTATAATAATGAATAGAAATGAAAATATAATATCCATGTAAATAGAGATAAATTTTAATGTTTGATGTTACTAATAAAATTATCAATTTCTATTAATTGGTTATGTGTGTGTGTATATATATATATAATTGGAATTGAAGTAAAAACTATTTGAATAGTCCACTGTAGAATGAAAGGCCCTTCATAAAGAATAGTGAAAAAAATTATTACTCACCAGGCTTAGCCAAAATAATGATGGCTTAAATGGTTTTCTATACTTATTTTTTCCTCCAGTTAAGAATAGCTCAATATACATTTATTTATTAACATCATATGTTGCTGATTTGACTATGAGATACCTACCTAAAAATATTAAGTCTGATAAAGTCTTTATAAATTATCAAGTTACTAGACCAACATAGCAGATAGACCTACTTCTATTGTGTCATGAGATTAGGAGAAACTGTTTTGTATAATTTCTGCAAAATAAAGCCTTCTGCAGATCTCTCAAAGAAAACAGTGAGAAAAAAGACAGGGATCATGAGATTATTCAACTGCAAAATAATGACAGTTGTTTTTTTTTTTTTGTGGTGTATTGTTTTATTCCCTAATAATGCACACATTTGTTGACCCACAACTAAGTTAATTGAATTAGGTTTGGCAAAAAAAAAAAAATCAAATTTGTTTGGAAACTCTCAGCTATATTTTTAAAATGTCCCAAATTTTTTATTGACTCAAATGTTGAGTCATGGGAATAATAAGCATGTGTGCTGATTATTATGCAATGAAGTTCTTAACACACACATATATATATATACACACACGCATATTATTATGCAATGAAGTTTTTCACACACACCCATATATATATACACAACTCACCACAGAGAGAAAGTGTTGCAAAAATGTGATATTTGTAGTGCTAAAGGTACATGAAACTTTAATGAGTATATTATAATTTTGATGATTTTTTATTTAGTTAGTTTTACATGCAGTTAAGTATAAGTCTGTTCCATCATTAATTTTTATCAAAACTTTTAAAAAAGCATTAAAGATGTGGTGTCTAACTTTTGCATGATGTTCTGATTATGTGATTGTAATTTATGTCAAATAATCTTTGTCTAACAAATAAGTTCATCAGTTTTATCAAAATTTTAAACATGCACATAATATTGTTTCAGCATGCATATTTATAAGATGATAAGTATGCCAATAATTGTTTTGTTGTTATTAATTACTGTAACAAGAACTTTCATATTTAGTCTCAAATATTGTTTTTGGTCATAAAAATTTCAGTAAATAAATAGCAGGAATATTTAACATTCCTTATGTAATCAGATATAATTCAATATCTTTATTTAATTTTCCAATCCAACTGACAGGTGTCACTGTGCAACAATCTTTCTCAGAGCTATAAATGCACTGTTATTTTAATATTATTATTATATTTTAGCATGATATAGATGGTTATTTTGATCATAAAAAATAATTTTGAAATTATTATAATTTAAACTTATATTAAAATAAAAATAATCATATAGTTAATTGTTCAGGGGATCATAAAATTTTCCAACATCTGAATGCAATGTTAAGCACTTTAGTTTGTTCACAGGTTTATGTGCCCTGAGATCTTTATTCAGATTAAAAAGAGATATATTTTTGCATGAATATAATTAATTAATTGTATTATGTGATTAAAATCCTGCTATTCACAAATGGAAGCATCATAAATCAGAACTCAAATAAAACGCTTTTACAATGCACATTTTTTTTTTTAAAAAATTCATGAATGATTTAAAAATATTCTGGTCATTTTTATGTATCTTAATACATTTATAGTTACAGAATGATGTCAGTCCTTTCCAAACTTAAAAAAAAGTATTGTATTAATAGTTTAAATGTAAAATTAAAAGCATATGAAATATTAATGTCTTCTTCCATTTGAAAATGCAATATCATATACGAAGCAACCATTATGACTTATGGAAAGAAGTAGTTGAAAATCATATAAAGACAAGATAGTGCAATTGAAAATGTAACGTAAGTTTATCCAGATAAAATAAACTTCTGGTGAGTGAGGGGGGTTACATTCCAAAACAAATTTTTAATTCTGACCACAAAGTAAAAAAACATAATCCACTTAAAATGCAAAATAGCACACATACAGTAATAAAACAAATAAATAGAAGCCTTCTTTAATTAATATAAAAATCCTTTAAAAAAATTGAGATAAATTATTTAATTGGGGGGGGAGGGGTAAATGTTTGTTAGTTTTTAAATTAATGTGACAGAGAAAGTAAAGGTTAACTTTGTATTTTAAATTCGTAACTTGTTTTATTATAATTTTTTTCCTCATAAAACTTGTTGAACTTCTTTAATCCATAGCTTTATTTATTAATGTTTTTACAAATATATACATAAAGTATACCACAGTATTAATATTTATATATTGATTAATTATATTTTGTAACAATATATAAAATGATACCAATTAAGTATTGTTAACATAAACAACCTATAAAAATTTGATTGTCATTCGTGAATCCAATTATTATGTGATTATCTGTAAACCAATTAAATGTAAAGAATTTACCTTGCATATACTTTCCTTAGCTGGAAATTGGGCTGGGAATTTTAAGTTACTAAGTCTATCATTTCATTGATGAGATAGCTATTGTAGATCTAGGTGCAGTGCTTTCAGATTCAAAGCTCTTTATTGATGAAGGCCACAGCCAGAAACCAGTCTGGGGATATTGGATGAGTAGGCACTAGATAGGGATTTTATTCACAAGTCTTCTGGCATTCACTGATTACTCTGGCTTGCACTGAGTGGCACTATGATATGGAGAGTTTTGCCTGTTTTAATAACAGTTGTGAGCAAGCATAAGAAATGATGATCATGTGATGTTTAGTAGATGTGTAATGACTTGCATTTGATAAAATATATTATTTATTTCATTAAAGATTCTAGAATAACCACATAACTACTACAATCTTCTGCTTTTATCAACAGTTCTTTTGGTTTAAGTTATTTAATATAGAATTTTCTGTCTTACAATAAGCATTTTACGTACCTTAGCTTAAACTTTGCAACATTTTAAGCTCATTTGGTCAGTAATTTGTTTTTGTTCAAAACTGTTCTCTACATATTGTGTTAATTTTTTTATTTGTCTACAGCATGTTTATGCTTTGAGAATTTTTTTGGAATCAAATAATTAGAATTTTTTAAATAAAGTATTTAATCCAGTATTCTAACTATTTAAAATTTTCATTTCAATGATACAAGAGTTTGTAGGTGTTAAAAGTCACTTCAAAATCTTTCATCAAATTTTAATTAGTAAATAATCAAATAATTAATTATTCAAGATATTATGATAAAATAAAGTTATGATGGATGAATCGTGAGTCCATGGTTCTATTACTGGAACCCTGCGTCATATTTTACTTGATTTATTTAACATCATTACATTGTTAATCTTTATTTGAGCCGTAAAAATTTTCAACCTTTTTAAAGTGAAAAGCACTTAGACTTTCCTTATGTCCACTACTTCAACTTATGGGAAATTTGACTATTGATATATTCAAAGTCTAAAGAAGCTCAAGTTAAATCACTCCTGATATTTTTTAATGAAACTCCAAGTAAGTTCTATTTTGCATTTAAATGAAAATAATTAGATTATTTTTTTCTTATTTTGATTATAGCTATGAGAAAATGCTTCTTTTTTAAAAAAATGTTGGTACACTTTTAATATTGGTTTGATATTTCATTTAGATCTTGTATGATTTGCAATTTTTATATACATTGGACAAGTAGTCATTTTCTTACCAGATCTATATTTGTTTTATAAGCAGCATCAAATTCTAGAAAAGTTGATTCATATATATAATATGCCATGTTTTACAGCAGTTGTTTTTAAAAAAAATAATTAGATGTGTGAATAGTGTAGTGAAAGATATCAAAAAAACTGTCAACATAGGTAGTGAAATAGGTGTTGATATAAAACCACACACATATTATTAATCTAGAATTAAGGAATATATTTGGGCTAGAGATAAACTCTAGTTTAATGAATGTTTACTAAAAGTTATTAATATATTTTTATAAAGTGGTTGGTATTAAAGTTGTGAATGCAGAAAAATTGAACCTTGTCAATTCAACTGTAGTAATTTGCTATATACATATACTGAACAAATGATGAAGATATTATAAGAGATTGTGATCTGGGCCAACTGATGAGTGCTGATTTATCACAAAATGCATATCTGGAGGATCATTTATCTTTTTTATATGTTTGATCATATGTATCAGGATATTATGATGAAATAGACATTTGAAATATATATATAAAAAGTAGTGTATATGTCCATTAAAAAATTGCAATATATATATATATATATATATCCAAGTGAATAATATATATATATATATATATATATATATATATTATTCACTTGGAAAACTGGGTAATAAAAAATGCACTAAGTGTCTGAGAATGGTTGGTCTGGCTATTGGACTTATGGGTGATTGTGATAGGATTAAGCTAATGTAAAAGATGCACTAAGATAAGTATAACTAATTGTTAGAAATATATATATATTAAGCCATACATTTTCAATGATTATGTGTTCAATGTAACCCATATGATAGCAGCCAAAACTTAAAAAAAAAAAAAAAATCTACTATCTACTGTCAAAGCAACTTTTACGTATAGAAATTGCTTTGACAATGTATTATAGATTCTACAGTTTATTTAAGCATTGGCTGTTATTGTGATCCATATATAAATATGCTAAATAAGATAACTTTGTTTTTTTTTATTCAGTATATTATTTCTTTAAAAAATCATACTTTTTCAGCAATCTTAATAAATCTTGTTTCTGAATCAGTATTTACATATAATACAAGTCTGATGTTTTATTTTTTCTATTTAATCATTTTAATACAAAAATGTATTAATATATATATATATATATAGAGGGAGCATTATATAAATATTAAATGAATACCATTTTTAAAATTTTTAATTCACCTCTAATTTAGGCAATTCCCCTCATTTACTTTATTATCATTTTTTTAATTTTAGAAATGACATTCGACTTGTTATTAAATTATTTAATAACTTTGGTTCATTGTATTATTTTGTGTCTTTTTAATTCTAAATTTGTTTTAATGCAATTTTCTAAAATGTTTGTAAGTAAAATCTTTAAATGAGAACTAATTACAATAAAAAAAAATCCTTCCCCATTAATTATATTTAGAGAGGACCTTATTATATATATATATATGATAAAAATACAGAAAAAAAATTTTCACCACTTATTTTTGCCCTTTACAATGTGATGGAACTATATCAAGGCTTCATGTCATGTGATGTGATGTGATTCACTGTGACTTTTTATATGAAGTCAGGAATCTCTCAGCCACTATGCCCAGAGAAACCTGTTAGCCACTTTACATTTCCTTTCCATTTACTGCCCTAAGTTTTTTTATATTTTTCTCCATTCTGCTCCATCCCATTTTCATAATGTAATCTTTGTCCACTCCATAGCCTTTATATCTAAATCCCCCTCATCTTTTCGTAAACCCACCATAAAAACCAATAACCCACTTTCTGTATAATCACTTTCTTTATATTTATTCTTTCACAACTTAATTATTTGTACTCTTTTTGCTGTCTAATAGTTTCTATGCCTTCCTTACACAACTTGCAGACTAAATCACCCACATTTTTTCATTTATGTGTATATTCCCTTCTTGCTAAAGATCATGGTTGAGCCTTAAACAATAAACTACTTTTCTTGCTATTATCATAAATTAAGTTGCACCCAATATTCCATTTATTTCTATATATATTTAAACTCTTTCTACTCTCCATACTAGTTTTCCATCTCTTCAACTCCCTATTTTTCATTAATGCATCTATTCTTCTATCCCATTCCTTACCACTATAACACTCAACATTTCTCCTAGCAGAATCATCCCATCTTTTGTATAAGTATATTGACATAAATTCTTTATTCAAATCGTCTGCATACCATACTACCTTTATCATCCATTTTATTACCTGTCCTACACTCATAACTCAATTGAATACTATTTTGGCTATTCTTTTATTATCCATAAACTGCGATCTACCGAACATTTTTATTTTGCTTTTTGCATCTCTCATATAAAAACTTGATCATCCCATTTCTCCTTGAATTGCCTCCTTTGCTGTCCATGCATCTAATGCATGTCTTCCTACTTCTCTTTGTACTTTTTCTGTCTGACACCCCTTTACAAATACATAATGCATCATTACCATATGTTAACCCTGCTATTGCCACTCCTTTCCATACAATTCTAGCTACATCATATTTATTATATAAAAACACTGTTAATTTCTTTATCAATCCCTTTTTTTTATATTGTATACATAATAACATCTACCTTTTTTTAATAAAATTAACTGTTAATCAACTCTAACAATAATGCAACATGAATAAGAAACAAAAATACCCATATAAATGTATAGTATAAATATATACACTTAAAAAGCATTTTAATTAATCTCTTTCTGTAATTATTAACAGTTTCTATCATTCTTGTTGTAAAATTAGAATTATTATACTTTTTAGAGTTAATATAATAGAGTGATTTTTTATTATTCAAATGTTGTTCTAACTTTATTATTATTAGTTGCTACATAAATGTTTTTTATGCAGCAAAATTCATCTTTAGAGCAGGTTGAAAATATTATTTCATTATATTTTTGTGTTTCTGTATAAAAAAAGTATTCTGAAAGTTGAAATCAGTATTTATCATCATCATCATAATTAGCAACCATTCTAAAAATAATATGGGTATTTTAACTCAAAATTATATCTTTGATCTGTAATTGCTAAAAAAACACTTCAGTCTTTATGCACATTTTTTCAATGTTTTATTTTTTACATCTCATCTTTGCATCTGTTTTGGGTTTTTTGTAAACAATGCAAAATTAATTATATTATCTGCTGTTGAAAGTTATATGCTTCCTTAAAAGCCATTCTGGAAAGAGATAACTTTTACAGAAATATTATTATCATTATCAATCCATTGCAGGATGAAGGTCTCTCCAAGTTCAATCCATTTTCTTTAATCATTAGCTTCTCTTCTCCACATCATCCCTGAACACTTTCTTATTTCATCCATCCATCTCACATGTGGTCTCTTTCTGGGTCTTTTACAATCTCTTGAAATCCAGTTTAAGATTTCAATTGCCCATCTATTATCATCTCTTCTAGCAATATGTCCATCCCAACTCCACTTCAGTCTTTTAATTTTTTCAATGAGGTCTGTATGTAAGATTTTAATTACATTGTTAGAAAGAATATTTATTAATTAACTTTGGCTGTAAAAAAGGCAAAATCTGCATTCCTGGATTAATTTTACATTAAGAATTTTGATTGGAATAGTCATATTTTGAAATATCAAGGAACTTAAGTAATCTCCCTTACATGATAACTGTTTGTAATTCTTTTTGTATTTTGATAATATTGAAAACAAATAAGTAGTTACTTAGTATTTGTTTAAACAATTGTGGTGGTGGTGTTTTCTGTATAATATATACTGCACTATCTATATCATCTAATTGTTAAATGTTTTGACAAAAATTTACACCTCACTTATACTTTTCCAAACACATTAAGATGTTAGTAATAATAAAGAAGTTACCAAAATCACCCTTTTTTTTATTTTGCTGTAATATCTTATATAGATACAATTTATCCAAATCACTTCAAACACATTTTAGCAAAACCCTTTATTTGTACATATATACATATGCCTACGTATCGACTGTCCTACAGTAAAAAAAAACATTTTTAAGAGATTAAAGTGAACTGACTCTGAAGAAGACTGCAAGACAGTTGAAACATAAGTGTATTCATATACATACAAATAAAGGGTTTTGCTAAAAATGTTCAAAGTGTTTTGAATAAATTGGATTTAATAAAAAAATTAGTATGGAATATAATTTTTTAAATATTATTTTATTTCATCTTTTCTTTGGATGATCCTAGATAGATCAGTAAAAATCTAAAATAGGAATTAAATGATGTCGCATATTGCAAGAAATTCTAACTTTAGAAAACCTATTGCAAGATATGAAAGAACACAGAATAGTAAGATTGAAAAAAAAAACAGTGACTAAAGTAATTTATTATGCATATATCAATATATTTCAGTAAGAAAATTTAAAAACTGTTCACATGACAATGGCATGTGACCTGTAAATCAATTCTAGGTAATAATTCATAATGTATTGTTAATCTTTCTCTTAAAAGGAAAAATATGGAAAAATCAAAAGATCTGTCATGAATAAGTGTATAAAAGTTTTCCTATTGTCATTAGTAGAATAGCATTTTTAGTTAGAGTATCATCTTAAATTCGGTATTCATAAATCTAAGAATTATTGGTTCAATTTTCATGCAAGCTAGACTACCATTGACCAAACCCGCAACATTTAAAAAAGAAATAATAAAAAATACCAATCCATTATTCTTTTTTATGTTAATCTATCTTTTATTACTAACTTTTGAATATATTCAATCAGATGATGGAAATAATACAACATATAACTAGAAGTACAAGTAAAATACCATTAGTCTGAAAATCAGTCCAATAGCTTTTTCTGATTTGTGAATTTTCTTTTTGGATTTCATGGATACTCTTTTATTCTAAACCCAAACTTTTCTAGGATAAAATAAAAAAACAGGAATAACATTGCAAAATGAATAATTGAATGCTTTATTGCTTATGACTTTATATAAGAAGTTTGAGTATCAGAAATGTCAAAAGTATATAAGACCCTTGGACCTAAAGATTAAAGATCATTATTAAAACAGGCAAAACTTACTATACATATTGCCACACATAGCAAGCTAGAGTAATCAATGGATGCTGGAAGGCTTGTACACAAAATCCCCATCTAGTGCCTACTCATCCAATATCCCCAGACTAGTTTCTGGCTTGTGGCCTTCATCAGTGAGGAGCCTTGGATATGACAGCACTGCACCTAGATCTTAGGATCCAATGCCTGTTTTAATAACAGTTATAAGCAAGCATAAGAAGTGGTGATCATGTGATGTTTATTGAATTAAAGATCATCTTTGAAATTTTGTTTGAATGATAGAAGTTTTTGAAGAATGGGTTTTGATTAAAGGCATTGTACTTGAATACACTTAAATTTTATGAATCCATTTATATTATTTGTACTGTATATTAATAATATTTGTTTTCTTTACAATCTATTTTAAAGGTTACATTCATTAAATTGATATATGCCAAAACCGATTAAGTTCACCATTGTTTAACAAATTAAGTGTATGAATTACCAAGCAGGATAGTAGAAATTGGCTAAAAGCTTTTTGTTTATAATGTTAAGTTAAAATATTCTTATGGGAAAAGACCATTCGGATTTACACCTGGAAAAGTTATCATATTGTTTGTGTTCCTCTATTGAAATAATTTGCTGAAAACTAGATATTATCTAAAAGATATCAGATTGTTTAAAATTTCACACAACGTCTGATAACATAGATATATAATATATATGCTACAAAAAATATAAAAAGATATAATTATTATTTGATTTTACTTTACTAATCCTGGAAAATAACTGTTTACATAGAATATGTAAATGCTAAAACTGTCACATATGGTATTAAATTACAAATGGCGATTACCTTTTTAAGTAAACCTGCTATTTTCACAATAATTTATATATTTGAATGATTTCAAAATATACTAAGTTTTAAAATTTATAATAAAAAAATAATAATTTATAAATATTTTTTGTCAGTTAGTTTTAAATATTATTAAAATTTTAGAAATAGGAACTTATTCTGACAGTGAAATATTTGGCATGCTATAACCTTCAGCTATCCTCAAAATTGCCAAATAATAACCGGTTATGGCAAATAAATTTCTACCTAGAAATTAAAATATAAATTAATTTTAATCCTAACCCTATTTTCTGACATCTAATTGCAAAATAATTAATGACTTCCAAAACAAATAAACAAAAAAAAAATTAAATGTCTTCAAAATAGTAATTATAAATAGTTAAATTCTTCTGTATTATTAAAATATATACATTATATATATATGATGTTTTTCTTCAGTGGTTGGGTGTTTCTGTGAAACATATGTTAACTTGGTCTGTGAATAGTGCCCCCCCCCCCCCCAATGTTAAAGAATTAAGACTATAAATAATTGTTGATATAATTTAACATTTATCCTTATTTGTTGAATTTATCCCCAATTTATAGTTTTCACAGATTTGAGCCCTCCAAGGCTGACATTTTATGCATAGAAAGAAACGATATCAAGAGGAAAATTAAGGAAGCTTGTTTCATCACCAGTGATGCCAAATCAGTAAATAGAAGAGACACTTGTTTCGCCATTTCTAAAAAATGGATGGTATAGGAGGCAGTTTGCATACATTTGCATATAACTAATAATCTGAAAAGACTATGAATATGGAGCAACAAGGGCTCTGAAAGCACTAAGTCTGCAAATTAGAATATATATATAAAAAAAGCCTACAAATTATTACATAAAAGTTTTCATCAGCCTATTATTAATTATAACTATATAGTGAAGCCATTGTACAGATATTTCAAAAGTTTTTTCCACATATATGAATTAAATACAGTTTATTTAACATGTTCAAATTGAGCTCTTTGTATACTTACATATAGGTGTATCTGTTTTTGTGGTTTTTGAAACTTGCTCACTTGTAAATAATCGTCTAATTTTTTTAGTTTATACAGTATTGACTTAAATAACCATCTTGTTTCATTCTCTTCCAAAATCATTAAAATCATAAATATCATTTAGTATAAGAAAGTTAAACATATTAATATTCTGTTCAGTATATGGAAGTAGCTTGTAATTGTTTTGCCCCATGAAGTTTGGATGATTGTTTATCAAATGCCATCAACATCTTATATCAGTACTATGAGTGTAAAAATAATATCAATATATCAAAAATATATCAATAAAACCAATAGAAGATTAAAAACAAAAATAAAATAATGATAAAAGACAAGATATAGATCCTTCTTATGAAACAGAAAAGGGAAAGTAAAACTCAATATATATTTTATTATAACATGACAACTGTAATCAACAAGTTAAAAGGGTTAAACTTAGCTACGACACATTAGTTTATGAGCCTGTATGTTTGTGATTGATCCAATGAAAGAAAGTGGAGTCGTTTAGTCATTCGTAATCCCTTTTTGGATGATATTCTTATAGAAAATAAAATATTTATTAGGGTAAAAGCTTCTTTCTAAAAACTTCTTATTTATCATCATCATGAACCATTATCAATCGACTGCAGGATGAAGGTCTCTCCATGTTCAAACCATCTTCTCCGATCTTTAGCTTCTCTTCTCCACATCACCCCTGCACACTTTCTTATTTCACCCATCCATCTCATGTGTGGTCTCTTTTTGGGTCTTTTAAAACCTCATGGAAACCAGTTTAAGATTTCAATTGTCCATCTATTATCATCTCTTCTAGTAATATGTCCAGCCCAACTCCACTTCAGTGAGCTCAATAACACCTATTTGTTCTCTTACCCATATATCACACTTTCGATCTCTTCTTATTACTCCTAACATGCATCTCTCCATACTTCTTTGAGTAGTCTGAAGTCTCTGTATTGCTCTTCTATTTTTATTCATAACATTACTAATATTTATATATTTACAGTCTGCTTCCAAAGTTAAGGTTATTATTCAGTAATGCAATTAATGAATTAATGTCTCACAAATTTTCTGCGACTATAGAAAGAATTTTAACAAGTAATAATTTTTTTGCAAAATTTTCAAATTACCGGCCTGTCCAACTATTTAGATCTGAGATATTAAAATTCTATATTGGAAGTGTCAAAGCACGATTTAATATTATTATATTGAAAACAAACGTAAAGTATAAATATACAGGTGTATTATTTAATAATCTTTGTTTCAATCCTTTAATAATCTCAGTTGATACTTTATTTGAATATACATAAATATTAAATATGCATAATTTAATGTATATGTGATTAAACAGAAGTAATTACACTTTATATGTATACGTATTGTAAGTATAATAGGCACATGACATGGTGCTTAGACTATTTATATTTGTTTTTCATGAGTTTGAATTTGGGATAGATAAAATTAGAAAATATTTTCAACTTTCAAATAGTATAGATTGCCCATCGACAATTCGAATAACATTTTAATAATTGGTCGTTAAAAAAAAGATATTTAGCTATTCTTAACTAAATGATCAACTATGGATAGAATCCATTAAAATCATCACCACCTAATAACACGCCTGATAAATAAAGTCCCCTTGAAAGGGGGGGGGGGTTAAAGTTTTTATTTTCAATGAGTTATTTAAAAGCTGTGGGTTTTTTTTTCAGTATTATAAAAATATTTATGTATGCATACACACGCAAAAAAATGTAATGTTTTAAGCTGAATTGCGACTATTTTTTTTTTCTAATCATTGTTGGAAAAAATTTAACGCCTTTTTAAAGTTTTTAATTATTGCTTATCTGAATTTCCTACCGTCTTTAAGCTTTTCTAATAAAAGTTTTATTTCAAGCCAGAAAATGTTATTTTAAGAAAGCTTAAAAAGCTTCTTATGCTTTCGACTTGAATTTAATTTATGTATTTATTTTTTTTCGACTCGAGCAGCAGAGACATCAAAATTTAATTATCTATAAATAAATTAAACTTCATAAAAAATTTATTTTTATTAGTAATTAGTAAAAATACCAAAATCTTATGCATAAATATATATGCATATTCATCTGTGCATGCATAATTAACAACTGTTTAAAACACCTGTATGTATATCAAAATACAATTAAACATTATCTTGGTTTATAATACCACCGTGTCCTTACAAAAATATTTTGTTTTCCAATATGTTTTTTTTTTTTTAGAAATAATTTATGTAAAAAAAAAAATCGATTGGCTTTATTATTCGAGAGGTCATAATTTCAAACTCTAAAAGAGCCAGCACTGAAAGCAATCCAATGATGCCACTTCCCAAGGTGTGCCACTGCCACTGTGTTAAACTGCTCAGGGCAATAATATGAGTAAAATATAAACTTTGAATGCAAAAAGTAGTAAAGCCTTAAATAATCATCAATTATTATCAATCCACTGCAGGATGAAGGTCTCTCCGAGTTCAATCCATCTTCTCCGATCTTTAGCTTCTCTTTTCCACATCATTCCTGCACACTTTTTTTTTCATCCATCCATCTCACATGTGGTCTTTTTTACAATCTATTGGAATGCAGATTAAGATTTCAATTGTCCATCTATTATCATCTCTTCTAGCAACATGTTCAGCCACTTCAGTCTTTTAATTTTTACAATGAGATCAATAATTAATAGCTGTTTGTTCTCTTATCCATATATTGCGTTTCAGATCTCTTCTTGTTACTCCCAACATGCATCTCTCCATACTTCTGTGATTAGTCTGAAGTCTCAGATCCATAAGTAAGAACTGGAAAAACACATTTATTAAAAACCTTCTTTTTCAAACACATAATACATAAGAATATATGCACTTTAAATTAATAAGCAAAAAAAAAAAAAGAACTATAAAATATGATTTTAATAATTTTTATTAGTCATTCATTAGACTAAAGATTATTGAATACTGAATAATAATATTCCTGTAGTGTAATCGTCACTATACCACTCTCACAAGTAAGGTAGGGACTGGTTTTCATCCATCTTTAATATCTTGCGGAGAGATATAATCGTAAATATATGACCAAAGACATGTGAAAAAGATGTATGATTTCCAAGGATTCAAATTTTGTGTTGCATTAGCACCCATTAGTTGGCTCAGGCCACAATCTCGTACATACATCATATATATATATCAAATTGCTACAGTTTAATCAATAAATGTCAAAACTTACTGCTTTCCCAACTTTTATCCAAATCACTTAATGAAATTATATTAATAATTTTTATTAGTCATTCCTTGGCCTAGAGATTATCCAATAATGAATAATATTATACTACAGAAATATTAAAATATGATTTTATTTATAAGTTGAAATAAAAATTATATTACATAGCAATGCGAACAGTAATCATCAAATAGAAAATTGTTTATGACTGAACATAGGTAAATGATAAAATAGCCTTTAATTAATACTTTATAGAGCTAAAACTTTTCTAACAGCCTCTCGAAAAAGAACATGGCAAAAAAAAAATGCAGTATTCATCAGAATTTCCCATCCTTGTTTCCTTTTAGTTAAGAATAGCTAATTATTAATATATAATTAATATTGGATTATTTGAATCAGCTATGGCCTGACTACCTGAAAGGACAAATTCCAAACTCATCAAAAATATTAAAGTCTATTCAGTTCTGATTTATCATATAAGGCCTGTGATTGGTAAAGAGATTATATGTATTAGTTGTATTTAATCTTCCAATTAAATCTCAATCGATTATATATTATTAATAATGTACATTGAATGGAATGTGTTCATATGCTATTGTATATCATGTAATGTTTTACTTCCAACTATTATTCAATCATAATTATTTTTCAAAAAATTAATTGTAATTGTTTTTAAGAAAACTGAGGCGCTGACAAGATCTTGAACATCTTCCATATATATAATACAACACTAGCAGTATACAAAGATGTTTGGAGTTGGATTGTTTCATGTTGAATAGATTAAAAACAATCCAAAATAAAGCCAAAAATGTGTTATAATAAGATAAAGAAGTTTTTTAAATTCTTATAAAAAAAAAAAAATGTCTTTGACAGAAATCTATATATCTTGTGTTTTATGGTCAATGAATCATACAAAAGCATCTGACAAGAGTTATATTGCATGTAATGAATGAATACTAAATAAAAGTGCTATTATATCCACTCCCAATGCTATTTTATTGACATTTAATGATACTATCATCTGGTATCCATTGATTAGTCAAACTTACACTAGATGGCTCTTGAAATTGCTCCTAATAGAGATAGTCATATGATGTTTACTTAAATAATACTATTTATTAAAGTTGGCATTATGTCTCACTCTGGAAAGCTAGTCTACCCAATTAAAGCTTATAAAATGGCTTTAAATATTAAAATGCTAAAATAAACTGTGATAAGAAGTTAACAAGAATTGGCAAATTACTGTCAGCCAATGATGATTGAGCAATAATATTTAATCATAGTAATCCATTTTCAAATTACTTTAACTACTTTTGGACAAAATCTTACAATATAAATAATTGCAAACATTTAAAAGGTAATTGAATCAACTTCTACATTAAATAATAATTTCAGCAATGAAGAACATTTCAGAAGTCACAGAAATTGTGTCAATATATAGCAGAGATTTTCAAACTATAGTCCTTGGGGTTGAATGAGCAAAATTCAGCAGGATTTGGCCAACAATTTTTAGCAACCTGTCATAAAGAAGCAATAAATAAAAAAACAATACTCATCAGGCTTGCCAATTGTTAAGTAATTAATATTTGAGAAGATTTTATTTGTTTTATCTTTTAGTTAAAAATAATTAAACACCCATTTACTGATCAATGGCTGAGTTATCTATGGTCCAGCAGGCTGAAAAAAAATCACAAATTTGTTTAAAAAAAAATTTCTGTTTAGATTTGAATTCAGATTAGGTCAAGGAGATATGCTGTACCAAGAGGCCCTGCAAAGCAAAACATTTAAAAAAAAAACAAAAACATAAATACAAAATTTTGAACAAAAATTCTTATAACACTGAATGTTTTTAAAAACCTGCTATGTCTAGTCTGGAAATAACTTGATAATAATTAAATGTTTTTAATACAATCAAAATAATCTTTTCCTTTATATTTGCAGTAATATATAAATCCAATTTATCCAAACCACTTTGAACACTTTAGCATAAACCTTTTATTGTACATATATGCATATACACCTATATTTCAACTATCCTGCAATTTTCTTCAGAGCCAGTTTATTTTAATCTTTTTATAAATTTATTTAAATGCACATTGATTACATAAGTAATATTTACTAAGGCTGTAAATGTTAAGAATATGTGTGTAAAAGTGCGAAGGTAGGGACCTCTACAGGTCTTAACCATAAGCTTACACTTTGGAAGAAAAGAGGGGGGGGCCTTCTTTACTTCAACCTACTTTCTATATGAATAGGTAAAATTAAAGTGATTAGATCTGAGAGCACAATAGATTTCTAACCATAAGATCTTTCCATTGACTTGTTGTAAATCGAAAGATTTCGCAAGTACTAATGTGTAATAGGAATTGTGGACTTAATCAGTGAAGTATTGATCAGGCTCTCAGATATAATTGCTTCAGCTTCACCTATTCATATAGAAAGTAGGTTGAAGTAAAGAAGGGTTCCCTCTTTTCTTCCAAAGTGTAAGCTTGTGGTTAAGACCTGTAGAGGCCCCTACCTTCTCATTTTTACATGCATATTCTTAAGGTTTTCAGCCTTAGTAAATATTATTTAATCTTTTTAATATATAGGGTATAAGAATGCAGACTTTCACATGACCCACCATTCTCTATCTCATAACTCTGATACATTTGAACATGTATATGTCGAAAAGATAAATAATCACCAATATACGTATTTCATGCTAAACCAGCAATCATTAGTTTGTCCAGATTTTAATCTTTTTAGTAAACTAGCTCTGAAGAAGACTGCAGGACAGTCGAAATGTAGTGTATGTGTATGTATGTGCAATAAAAGGTTTTTGCTAAAAGTGTTCAAAATGATTTGGATAAATTGTTTTTAATAAACATTTTACATGTCAAATATTTTTATCTATTACATGATAAAAAAAATTATAATATTTTGTGAAGTAAAGAAATTAGTTTCATTTTGCCTGCTTGGCAAGAATCAGCATATTTCTGTTCAAATGAAGTACATATAACAATTGATAAATGGTGGTACTAAAATTTTGATGGTGATACTAAAATTTAAATGAGGATTCTATTTTTCCACTTAGAGAAATTAATAGCTAAGCTTTTTCTTCATAAATACTTTTTCTTATATAATTTTAATTACATTTTTCAAAAACATTTAATATTCTTTCATTCTTTTTCTAATAAATACTTTATTCTTTTTTTTTTTTTTCATTTTTCACAATGTTTTACTCAATTACTTGACAGGTTTGATTGTTTAGCAATTTTTTTCAGGACTGTGTAATGCAGTTATATATATATATATGGATATATATTTGATTAAATAAAACAGAATGTTAAGAAATTGTATTTTACAGTTCTGAAGAAGAATGCTAGACAGATAAAACTGTCAGATAATTTAATAAAAAAAGTGATTTTTTTACACTTAGTTAATTTAAATTATAATTTTGTATTATTTTAAAACTTTAATTACTTTACTACTCTATTAGAATGTAAATATTCAAAACATATTAATGTATAAAATCAAAAATTTAAATACATATGTCTGATTCAGCATTCCTATGACTTTTTAAAACAATACTATACAAAACAACAAAATTTTACTAAAATTTTTGCACAACTATGGTTTCATATATTAACAAATAGACCTCAAGTGAAATTCAACTAAACATACAATATAAATATACAAAACAAAATAGTCTTCCCATCATTCAGTTCAACAACTGACTTCCTTTCATAACAAAGGATGTCTTCATAAGAGTGATGGTCTAAATTCAAAAAATTTTATTATCATAGTTTCTTTTACTCTTCTTTGGCCAACCATCTCATGATGTGAAAGGAAGTGTTGTGTGTGTATATATATATATTATATGTTTAGTTTCATTTCATTTGAGGTCTATTTCTAATAGATGAAACCATGGTTGTGTAAGAATTTTAATAAAATTTGTTGTTTTAGCTAGTATTGTAGTGTTATATGAATTTCTGTTTTATTTTTAATTGTTTGCATAGCATTAGGCAGTATTTAATTTTTAATATGACTTTTTGTGAATAGTAAAACCTCAAATATTAAAGCTAATTTTAGCAAATTAAAACTATTCACATCACAGTTGTTTTGTTTCATGTTGGTATTTTGTAATATAATATGATTTTTTTTAATAACGTTTTTCAAATGAAAAATATAATGCTGATTATTTATAATAAATTTCTGTAGGCTAATTATTTTAATAATTTCTTAAGTCATCACAGATAATATAAATTGCAAATAATGCAAATCTTATGACCACTATTTTTTATACATTTTTGATGTAGTCTTCGTAATCTTTATATACCTCTGATATACAGTATGAAAATTATTTCTGGATTATGAAGTTTAAAAAATTTTTGAATCATAATCAAAAAAATTATTGATTATGTTTATTGGAAATCCACTGCATTGTTTAATGCAGTGCTAAAGTGAAGACTGTAGATCTCTTAATCTGTGGATTATAGCCTAATTATGTCATTTCCAATGCTCAAAGTTCTTATGAATTGCTAAGCAGTAAACCATTCAATTATATTATTGAAATTTAGAATAAAAAGGGAAAGTTCAGAATATAATTTTTTAATGTCTTTAAATTGTTATTATCTCACATTGTAAATATTTGAAAACCAGGCATTTTTCATTAATCTGGGAGCTTAATTGTAAGTATAGGGGATTTGAACTCAGATTTTCAAACATCCTATACTTACAATTAAGCTCCCATATTTGTGAAAAGTGCCTGGTTTTCAAATATTTACATATCAAGCTTGTATCCTGTCCATCCCTATTCATCATCATCATCATCAACCATTATCAATCCACTGCAGGATGAAGGTCTCTCATGGTCCTATACATGAGGGGTCAGAATGGCTTCAGGTCAACATGGGCATGGCAATAATATTAGCATCAGCATGGGATTTGAATTTTCATCATTAGATTTTCAATGATATGGATGGCTGGAAAGTTGGAGGTTGGAGTGTATTGAAGCCTGTCCATTAATGTATGAATATTTGCTATCTTAATATAAACTGAGCACTGATTATATATGTGTGTGGGAGATGATAATCTGGACCAACTGATGAGTTCTAGTTTAGCACCAAATACATATATTGGTGATTATTTATCTTTTCTACATGTGTGTGGTCATGTGTATTGGTTTTATGAGATAGTGTGGATAGTTGAAGGATGTTTGAAAATCTGAGTTCAAATCCCCTACACTTATCTCACATTGTATAAAGCTTGTCATAGAAAAATAGTCTCAAGAACCAAATATTCCTGTATCGCAGCTCAAACTATGGCTTCTGATAGTCAAACGCATGTGACCACCAATTCTACTAATTATTCGATTACCAAATCCCATGAAATCAGTTAGTATTTATAAGATATTTTGTAAAAAAAATGATAACTGGATGAAGGAACAACTGTTTATATATATTTCAATGTCTACAAAAGTGTATTAGAATTTAATGTTAGAATATGAAACCATCATAATTGGATGAATTTTTATTAATCATTTTACTTAATCTTTTGATGGAGGAAACAACTCATATCTATGTATTTGCCACAATTCATATATGTGATCACTCAAGAACATTGGTGGCTGGCAGAAATTGATTCAGACATTGTTTTCTTTCTATCCCCTCATTGTGTAATATGTTCAACTAATTATTGATTTTTTTCTACTACTCTACAGCTAATTTTGGGTTTAATCTTCCACAGCAACTTCTCAATTAACTCACCATCTATCTCTGCTTTTACATATGCCATCCTGTTTTGTATTTCTTTGCATTATAAAAAAATATTTTCAAAATTGTTTTTACAATATGTTTTAACTATTTATATTGTTTACTCCTTTTTATAGAAAGCACAAATTTTAATTAAAATACATAGAGAAACCCAAATCAATTTTTCTTTAAACATGTATAAATATTGTTTTGCTAAGGGTTTGAGCTGATAGTATTTTAGATGTGGTAATATGTTAGGTTATTTCCATGATCTAATCATCAAATGGTGGATGCCTAGAAAATTTTAAACTTCTCCAAATACAAACAACTGTTAGTAATAACACAGAAAGACAACACAGGTTAGTAGATTACATGAAATTTTGAGTGATATTCATCTCATATTTTTCAGATGTTTCTGACCTGACCAATGACAATTCTAACATAGGAGTCAAATTTACACCTTTAGAGTCTTGAATATTGAATTTAAATAATTTAAAGATGTAAGTTTGACTCCTATGTTAGAATTATCACTGGGTAGGCCAGAAACAATTGAAAAAGAATAGAGACTAATTCCACTCAAAATATAGTTTAATCTACTAATCTGTGTTATCATTGTGTGCTATTACTAACAGTTGTTTGTATTTAGAAAAGTTTAAATAAAATATAAATTTTTTTAGACGTTCAACATTTAATAATAGATGATGAAAATAGTCCAACATACTATTACATGTATAATTATAAATCAAATAAAGTTATTTAATAATAGTGAAGCTCATTCATATATATATATATATATATATATCATGTGATATATATATATATATATATATATATATATATATATATCACATGATCACTATCTCATACTAGCACATAATTGTTATTAAACAATTCAAAACAAAGATGTGATGATGTGACATGATGTATTATGGCTTCTCTTTAAACAAAGTCAAGAATATCTCAGCAATTATGCCCAGATAAACCTGTTAGCCGCTTTATTTTACATTCCTTACTCTAAATTTACCCATAATCTGCTCTATCCCATTTCCACAACATAACCTTTATCAACTCTGTAACCTTTATATCTAAATCCTCCTTATCTTTTCCCAAACCCAGCATAAAAACCAATAATTCACTTTCTGTATAATCACTCTTTTCATATTTATTTTTCCACAACTTCATTATATGTACCCTTTCTGTTTTCAAACATTTACATTCAATTAACAAATGCCTAATATTTTCAATTCCTTCCTTACATAATATACAAAATAAATCACCCATATTTTTCCATTTACATGTATATTCTTTTGTAGCTAAAGATCCCGTTCAAGCCTTAAACAATAAACTACTTTCCTTACTATTATCATATATTAACTCACACCTAATATTTTGTTTATTTGTATATATATTTAAACTCTTTTTACTCTCCATACTATTTCTCCATCTCTCTAACTCCCTAGTCTTTATTAATAAATTTATTCTTTTATCCCATTCCTTACTACTATAACACTCAATAATCCTCTTAACACAATCATTCTATCTTTTGTACAAATATACTGATATAAATTCTTTATCCATATAGTAGTGCCATCTTGTGCCAGCAAGAGCAATCAATGGATGCCAGAACACTTGTGCATAAAATCCCTATCTATTGTCCACTCATCCAATATCCCCAGACTAGTTTCTGGCTTGTGGCCTTGAGTTAAAAGGTGGCTGCTAGAGGGTTGCATTAGATTCTAAGATCTAGGTGCAGTGCTCTCAGATCCAAGGCTCCTCACTGACGAAGGCCACAAACCAGAAACTAGTCTGGGGATATTGGATGAGTAGGCACTAGATAGGAATTTTATGCACAAGCCTTCTGGCATCCATTGATTGCTCTTGTTGGCACAAGATGGCACTACTGTATGGAATTTTGCTTTGTTTTGAATCATATATATATATCAATTTTAAATTTTATAGGAATGTTTTTGTTGTTGTTACTCAAAGAATTCATAAAATTATCAACTCCTACAACATTTATTTATGAAAGTATAAAGTAGGAGAATTCTATAGAATATCTAGAATACTTATTATCTTATTTGATAATTTATCCTCTTTGAATATATAAAGATTGTTTATCATCTAAATGGATTAGTGGTTTCTCCATACACTCCAAATCTTAAATTCTCCTCTTAAGCATACCTTTGGTGGAAGTACTAATAATTTTTATCACACACAAATGATTTTTATTCTGCTTAAATATGTAATATTTAGGAATATAAATACTTCACAGAACAAATCATGTCTGAATATGTTACTAGGAGAAATTGTAAGCAGATTCTAAAAAAATATTTTAAACTTGCAAATATACTTATTTTTTCTTATATCAATGCCAATGGGGTTTTCTAGAATATGCTGAAGTATTTATTTTGGTAGAAGTATATATAAAATTTGTTCAATTATTACTACAATTTTACTTTTTTGAAAAAAATAAGAATGGATTTGCTTTAGATGAGTTAAAACGTAAAAAAAAAAAAACTGCTTCATATGGCAGTTTACTATTATGTGCCACGTTCTTTAACCTTAGTTCATTCTAACATCTCAGACCTGAGGTTACATAATAAATAATAAAGGTTCTCATATAATTATAAATATAATTTTGTTTTTTTTTCTTTTTTAAAGATTATTCAAACAAATACTGTTAACAAAAATATTTGTAAAACAGAAAACTGGATAATAAAAATAGTTTTTAAAAAAATTTTCCCAAAATTTTTTTTATATATATATTTTTCATTCATAAAACTAATCAAACTATTATTAAAGAATGATTTACCAATTTTTTATAATTATTACTAATCTGTAAAATTCTAAAAAAAAAATAAAAATATTAACTATGGAATGTTAATTTAATTAAAAATACATAGCTATTCACGGTACTTAAAATTTTCAAAGCCATAGAAAAAAAAATGAATAAACAAAATTTATGCTTGAATTAAAAATTATTGTATTTTTTTAAAATAAATTATGAGAGTTATATATGTATGTGTGATGTATGTATGACTATTTGTTATTCAATAGTACGTCCTTTCATCTTTTCTAATATTACTGGTTGTGTGTCTTTCCAATTGAATATTAACATTTAATATTATTCTATCTGCTCTTAATTCCTTATTTATTTTATTGTTTGTAAATGCATTTTTATAGTAATAATAAAAAATCAGTTTTAGCAAGCAATGAACACTATGTTTTTGATATTTTATAAACTTGCTCTAAAGCTAAAATCATTAAAATGATCTTGAAATAAGAAAAATTTGTCAAGCATTGGTAGTCAAGAGGTCAGCTGCTTTACAAGCAGTTGTCCTGGATTAACGGGTTCGCTTCCCAGCTGATGCTATGACACATGAGAAGAAAAATAAAAATTTGACAATAAACAAAAATTTCTGATTCAATTTTCAACTGAGATATATATATAAGTGGATCTCAGAGTTGTTGAAAATGCCTTGATGTGTTACAAATCAATTAAGCCAATAGTAATATCGAGCAGTGATAGAATAAAAACTCCAGAGTTTAGGATACCTGGATTCAATACTTGAAGATCTCATGATTTATGCAACTAACCATTTATTAATTATTCAGTAGCTTAAATACTTAGATTGTTAACTATTCAAAAATAGAAAATTATTGTAATTTTAGTATTGTTATATCACTGTTATGAATGTAGTAATAAATCTACCAATGATCAATGCAAATAGAAAATTAGATACAATCTCATATTCATTATATTTAGTGCTAGGCTTTTCAATAAACACCTGAAATTGTTGATAATAGCAAATCCTATGTAATGCTTACATTTAACATATTTTACATATGAAGACATCAATAAAAATACTTAATTAAAAAATAGTGCAGCTGTGGGAAATGATTATAGTAATAAATTGAAAAAGAACTGACTGATTTTAAAATCAGGTGACTGAGAGTTGGCGCTTATATAGCTAAATATGTGCATAAAATTTATAACTTCAAATTTAAGATTTTCTAATTTTTTTTCATTTAATATTTTTTAAAACTATTGGCTGTGAGTCCATAGTTACAGAAAGATTACAATATTTCATTATATATCCTTTGAAACGTGTCTTAATTTCCAGAAGTATCAACTATTCATTGTTAGCTATCATTCTTATGCAGGAAGTATTTTTTATAAAAAGTGTGCGTGCGTATTACATAAGTGTGTGCATATTTGCAATTATATATACGTGTGTGTAGTAAATTTTATTCTAAAAAATGTTTGACAATTCATTATTTATTCGAAGTAGTAGTTAATTATAATTCATTTGAGGATAAGGAACTTTGGGATTTTGCTGTGTTTTTGAAGACTGTCTCAATTTGAAATCTAATTATTACAAACCAATAGGAAAATGTTGTTTTAGATTAAGCTTAGGTATTAAATGTTTGCTTTTTTTAAATTAGAACAGTTTGTAAAAATGCTAATTAGTTTGCTTTTATTGTGTTGTTTTTTGTAGTTGTTATTTAAAAAAATTTCGTATTTGTAATTTAGTGTACACAGACATATTTATATATATGAAAAGGAAGAGTTATATAGCATATAAATATATTTAACCATTATTATTATTTAATAATAATAATTTAATAATTATTTAAATTTATTTAAGTATTTGAAAATAACCTAAGTCTGATAATGTCAAATAATTATAATAACAAACAAGTTTTATTTAAACAGGAATCAATTCAGAAACATTAAAAATATTGCTGCTAAAGTGGTAATTTTAACATGTATTTTAGTCACCATTTCTGATATCATTCTGTATGATATCATCAAGTTCGTTACAATGAATCATACTATAACATACAATTGTATTTATCTATTTACTAATAAGAATATAAATGCATATACTACTGAACTCATATCTTTGATACATTAACGATTGTTACTAATAATTTCATAAATATAAAATAAATATGTAATCTTGTAAACAACGCTATCTACAGAATAAATTAAGAACTATTTTTTAAAGCAGGTTTAGGCATTGTGTTAAGGGTAGGATGAGCAAGACACTTATCTCAGGTGAACGATTAAGAATGGTACCAAACTATCTAAAATATATTTATAAGTAAATTTTAATAAAAACAGGCAAAACTCACTATATGTATGTCATGTGATGTTTAAATTTTAATATATATAATAAACAACAATTATTTAAATATGAATTAATTTATTTATGCTAATTGTTTGCCCTAATTAGTATTTTCTAAGGATGCAATCAAGTTTATTTTTGAGTATATAATTTTTTACTGCATAGTTATTTATGAATTCCAAGAAAATGAATAAGAGGAATTCTTTATTTTAAATTATCAACAGCTGAAGTATAAACAATGGCTGACCCTTAGAAGTGTTGCATTTCATTTTCACAGTTCATTATATACAACTTTCTAACATGAAAACATATTAGAACCAACATATACTAACTCTTATAATTTGTGATTTTCACATGATCAAAAACAATGTTAAGTATGGCTGTGTTATCTATTAAATGTGTTAAGTAAACAGGTAGCTTTAAAAATCACATGATCACCATTTCCTGTCCTTGTACAAGCTCTTGTTAACAGTAACAAATGCTCCATATAGTAGTGCATTCAGTGCAAACAGGTTTATGCATAAAATCCCTATCTAGTGGATAAATAGGCACTAGATAGTGATTTTGTGCACAAATTTTCTTGCATTCATTGATTACTAAGGCTTGCACTGGGTGGCACTACTGCATGAAGATTTTAAAATGATATATATTGATGACTTTGCTTTGTTATTAATGGCAAGAAAAATTAAATTATAAAAAATACTTAAAAATTAGGGCAATGTTTTTTTATATATAAATTTTTTTGTTTTGATTATCAATGATTTTTATTTATTTGTTTGTTTTTATTTTAAAGCATAATTCAATATATATATATTCATTTTGTATGTAAAAATCTACTATTAAAAATTATTACAATAGTAATGGTGCTATAATTTATTATAGTTACTTTAAAATGTATTCAATAAAAAATGCAGTTATATATTTAATTTTATATTAAAGCAAAAGATAATGGTCAACAAAATCAGCTTTATTTGTTTGCTTATATATGAATGAATGGATTTAATTTGGTCATGTCCCATCTTGACTCAAAGATTTTGGCAAACTTTTTTTAATCTGTTAAGCCAGTAATGACTTTGTTCACATTGTCTAAGAAATATTTTAGCAATTTGAACAAA
The DNA here is from genome assembly GCA_028023455.1 of Epiperipatus broadwayi. Lineage (NCBI taxonomy): Eukaryota > Metazoa > Onychophora > Udeonychophora > Euonychophora > Peripatidae > Epiperipatus > Epiperipatus broadwayi. The sequence goes on from JAQFVV010006207.1 coordinate 7,741,046, forward strand.
TTACAACTTACTAATTTGTTATGCTCTTTACGTTATACTAGAAATTTTGTCTTATGCCAATGCAGCCATATGTATGTGTATTATTTTTATACAATAAAAATTTAAAATTAAATATTTGTGTTACCTTGCAAAAAAACTATTATGACTCCATTACTGACATGCAAAAATAACTGCTGCATATTTATTTTGAATATATTGCCTTTGATGAGGATGATCAATACTGAAAATACATAAAGGATTACATTTAATATTTTCAATATTTTCTGCTGTATAAGGCAGTATAAAGTCTACCTTTAATTTGTTATATTTTGTCACCTGTAGATTATATCAAATTTCATCATTGGAGCTCATCTGTTTATCATTTTGCCTCAGGTGAAGGAATATCTAGGCATAGTACTGCCATTTTGTACCTGCTGATTTTTAAAGCTTGCAACAATTTCTTAAAAGTAAAGAAAAATAATTTATTATCAAATTGAAGTTAAGATAAATGAACCTAAATAATTCATATAAAGTTTAAATTTTGTATATACTATCTTTTTAAAAATCTAAAACACCTTCAATTAATTTGTAACTGAGGTTAGTAAAAATATATAGCTACTATTTAAGACCATATCTATATAGTTAGGTAAAAATATTAGTTTGATTTTAGTAAATGTATTTTGGAAATTTTGCAAGTCATTAACTTAAAGGAAATAAAAAATGTTTCAAAAATAGTGATAATTGTTAAAAAGTCAATATTCCAGAAACTAATTATAAAGATCTGTTTAACATCATCTGGTATTTATTTATTACTTATCCTTTCAAAGATGATTATAGAGTAACAAAAAAAGGATTGCTTTTGTTTAAATTTAGATTAAATGTAAACTAATGAAGTCATGTTTTCTTTGTTATTATTACTTGTAAAAACAAATTTGTTTACAACTTATGTAAGTTTATTTAAATGCATGAAAGAATCAGAATATCTCCCAATTTTTATTTTTTAGTGCATGAATTGTTTTCATGGCTAAGCAGTAGACTATTTTGCATTCTAGAAAAGGCTAACTATGTGATCTCCCCATTCCAAAATTTAAAAAAACTTGACAACCTTGATTTTTAAGAATATTTTGTAGAAAAGTTAAAGAGCAATTGATTATCTTTCAGAAAAAACATTTATTTTTATATAAAACTGTGACCCTTGTCAAGCATTGTTAGCCGAGAGGTTAGCGCAGCTGCCTTGCAAGCAAGCAATTGGTTGCAGACGGTTGTTGCGGGTTCGCCTCCCGTCCAATGCTATGACATATAGAGAAAAAAAACTGTGACCCTTAATCATCACTACTCTACCCCTCCCTGAAATCTGCATCCTAATTAGCTGTCTAGTTTGCCTAATTGTAGTACTGACTCTAATTGTTGTTTTAATTTAATTTTAATTTTTATGAATTTATTAGTTGAATTTTTTTTTTTTTTCCTTTTAGATTTCCATTGAAAAAGTATGGTTTTGTGATTGAAGCCAAAAAGGGACTTTGGAAATAGCATAGAATTACATTATAATCATCAGAATAACCTTTACAACTTAAATAATATAAGTGATTGACATTTCAGAACTGAATTACGTTAAAGAGCTCACTTGATATAATTTCTTAATATGGAAGCTAATTTTCAAAATTACAGTATCTCTCAAGATATTTTCAAGTAAACCCAAGTAGAAAATTCATTAAATTATTACACAATTTATCTCCACAAAAATTAAAGGATCCATTCAACTATGTTATGTCAGCCATGTTTTCTTCGAATAAATTTGGATAATTTTCATCACATCATAAATTGAATACTTCATTTTTCAAGCCATATTCTGATATAAACTCTTTGGATTACAATACATTATATATTAAGATACAAAATGGGCTTGTGGTCAATTTGGACAAAAGCATAGATGTCTTGTTTTTGCCAAAATACTCAATGAAATAACTTCTCAAATAGAAAAACCATTTATAATCTTTCATATTACAAAGTTACTAAAAAATATTTAGATGCTTTTTTAAAAAGTATTTTGAAGGTTATATTGTTCATATATTGATAAAAAATAAATAGAATGAAAGACAAAATTCAGGTTTTTAATTTGTCTACAATACTCTATACTGCATGTATTAATACAGAGTCCAATTCCTAGTATCTCATCCTTCTGAGCATAATTTTGTCAATAGTAGTAACAACCATTTGTTCCACATTCTCAGATTAGTCTTGTCACATGATAATGACCCAGAAAAGATGTATTCTTAGTATATCTTTACCAAAATTAATTGCTAGTCTATATAATGGACTATGATCCAAATAATGGGTTTATGGCCCATATGAGCCTGATAATTCTCTCATCAAGAATGAGAGTCATGTATTGTGAATTTATCTTGCAATGTCATCTTAATGAAAGATTAAATCTTTCCACATGGCATTAGTAAATTCATCTTAGTGATAAGAAACAGATTGTACTAATATTTTAGAAGCTGCTTATCCTCTCAATGAAGAGATGGCCACATCTCCAAATATGCACTTATAACTAACTGCCCTTTTTTGGTTCATCATAAAAGTACAATAACAGAATTTAACACAGGGCTGTGTTTGGTCACATCCTGTTACCGTGCCAGATATATTTTTTTATGAACGTAATACATCTAATCATACAAATCATTTAAATTTTTATAGTAACTTTGTATTTGAAAATTTGGAATAAAATGTCTAAAAAACAAAGAATAAAACAATTCTTATCAAACTTAATAATGCGGTGATATTTTAAAAAAAGGTTAATTTTAAAATCTAATAAATATATTTTACATGTTAAGGTTATATATATATCAGATGAATTTCTGCATATTGATAAATACTTTTTAACATACAAAAAAAAAAACAGACCAATCTCTCACACTATATATATAATAATGATAAACAATATTTTTATATTGAATAAATATAATGTCATGTGATAGTTACAAAATCTCTTTTATTAATATGAACTTCCCTCTAGCTGCCATATTCAATAACTTCTTTAGTAAGGAAATGAACCATTTTGCCTGTATTTTAGATCTTTTTATTTATAGTTGAACAACAACAGCCAGAGAGCAATCTTCAGTTGTAAAAAATGGCTTGTTTTGCTTGGTTTGCTTGCTATAAAAACTTATTGAACATTGCAGTTAGAAAACAATTGAACTATTAATAAGACAGAATTTGTAATTACCACATGACATTACATATATAGGTTTGAAGTAATACATTTTATTGGTATTTAGGAGACTTAATCATTTATCAATCACATTGTAATAGCAATCATAGCTTCTCATATTAATAGATGTGTTACATTCACATTTTAAGATAAGGGACATCTTGAAACATATTTTAATATAAAAAGTTATAACTCCTATTGTAGCATGTACAGGCCACTTGATGAAGATATGTACTACATGAAATGCATATGTTACAGTAAAAATGTTTAATCCACTTATTATCATTAATTACTGATTATTATGCATAATTATCAATTATCTTGGTGTTTTGGATAAATTTATCACCTTTACCAGCAATTTTATATAATTCCCAAATGAAGTTGGTAAATTTGATAAGTATACCAGAATTTCTGACTTTTATGAGCAATTATGTAAAATTTCCATAAAAATTTGATATGTTTGATAAATATCACTGAAAATACTACTTTAAAACAATTTTTGCACAATTTCCAAAATGTAGTTCATAAATTTGATAAATATCATACTACTCTCCATTTTTTGTTCTTTCAATAAAGTAACATATTGGATATAAATAAATTTTAATAAATGAGTCAAAAATACATTTTGTGGGTGTTTTATTAATATTAAAACAACTTAATGAATATAAAGACCTAACAAAAATCTGTTTCAACTTGCAAAAATATCAAAAAATCTGTTAGAGAAAAATATAAAAATCTAATAATTCTCACTGCTTTATTTTAACTTCGCAAACTATCATGACATTTTAAATTACGTAATTTTTAATTATATTTTTTACATTTGCATTTTGTTAAATTGCACTTTCCTTTACATGAGAATCTTTACTACCCCTGACTTTATGAAATTAATGCATTTCTTGTGCATTCTCTATAATACAGAATGATAATTGGTACATTCTCAGCTGTAAAAAATTGTACATCGCATATCACAAAATAGTCTCTACTATACAGTTATGAAAGACATTTTTCTTCATTCTCAACTAATAGTACACATCATTTTTAGTAGCCAATATTACTGTAGTATATTCTATGGACCATCTCTTGCTCTGTCTACTTTTGGTATTCTTAACTTCACTGTATTTCCTATTTTGACTACAGCAAACTTTAATTCTGATGTTGTATTCATTTGCGTCACTTGATCTTTTAAACTGGTCTTTGTATTCACTGTCTATTCAACATTTTGGACTGTAGAGAGATTGATCATTTCGATACTAGACTGGACTTTGATTGACAAATAGAACATAATCACATTGGGTTGGTTAAGTGCTGCAGCAACATTAAAAGGGGATCATATTTTTAGCCCAACTTTTAAGAATGAACCAAACATAGCTTTATAAGGACTATACTCGATGTCTTTATGACATAATGCATCCTTTATGATCTGCATAAATTGTAATCCCTTAGACCAGGGCTGAATTTGGTTGTTTTTTAACTAAGATCTGAGCATGTTCTCAACATACTTGTTCACATGTTTAACCAAATCTTGAGAATGTACTATGCTTTGGTATGCTGTGTATGACTTTCTGCTTAGTCTCACATTTAACAAGCTTATTCTATAATTTGATTACTGAATTGATGATCATTGTCACATTGTAATTCACTGGGGTCACTGAAAATTGGGAAATTATCTATTAACATGTGGACCATTTCCTCTCCACAGTTAGTTTTGAGGGACAAAGTTGAACAAACTTTGTAAAATAGTCTTGATATGCAAGTATAAACATATAATTTTGGTCTGGCTGAAACTGCATATTAATGGTGTCTTCTTGGAATATAAAGTATAGGTTTTGGAATATAATTGGATGAATTATTAAACCTATTTTGAATACTTTGGATTTCTTCTGATAACACTTACATAGATTTTAAATAAATCATTACATGTTTATATATTACATTTTTATGTAGCGTCTGCTGTTCTTTCATCATACAATTTCCTCCACCATGACTTATTGACAAGTGTGTTTCATGAATTACATCAAGTGTGGACATAGTATCTGACATTTGTGCTCTTTTCATTCAGTAAATAAATATGTTTGTCACATTAAGATATCTTTATGATATTATAATGCTTCAGACTTTGATAATCTTCTGATTTCTTACCAAGTTATTTTTAATCTATTTTTTAAATATTATTAGATAGTTCATTGTGATTTTCTTTAGTCAAAATGTAACTATTTTCTTTTTTAATATCAATCGTATTTAACACCCTGTTCTGTCTTAAATTTTCTACCACAGACTTCAACCATGTGCAATTACATCTGTAAATAAATAAATAAAAGCCTATAGTGTATTAATTGTACTATGTCTCTGTTGCCTATGAAAGAACTTTAATAGTTTCCATCAAATTTATTTATTTGGAAATAATACATGATCTCCAATAAAAGTGAGAAATTCTAGTATATTTATTAAATTTACCATCGTTTTTAAGACAGCTGTTTAAAATCTGATTGGCTGTCTGAGAGACAATGGTAAGCACATGTGAAAGACTAGCAACCTTTCAATTATTACTAATTTAGGAATTATGTAAAATTTCTGGTAAAAGTGAACAATTTAATAAGTTTATCAGACTTACTAAGTTTATTGGTTATACTGCATAATCACTGGATTACCCACCTTTATTGTAACACACACACACACACATATATATATATAAACAGTGAGGATTGCCAATTCCTCTACAAGCTTTATGATAAATGCTTAGCCAGAGCCAGCACTTAAAATATCTCTGTCAGGAACCCCTCCCCAAACCCCTGATCATGGTTTCATGCTTTGGCACTCCTCATATATATATATATATACAAACCAATATATATATATATTACAAACCAATGTCTGTATTTCTTCAAAATAATATACATAAACTTATAAAAATATATCTATAACCATCACTTAGAAGCACTTTCAACTATCTTTGTAGTTTTTGTCACCTAATACTTTAAAATGTCAGTTTTCCCATAATTCCATGATGTCAACTCTTTCATAATTCCATGATCTTAACATTTGCTGCTTGCCTCTTAATTAATTTTTTTTTGTATTTATATATTAACATCACTTCTTTAATTTTTCTTTTATTATTTTTTTTTTTTTTTTCAGTTTCCAATATTTTTATGTTACTATAATTAAAATCAAAACCATATATACATGATTTATTATGGTCATAAAAGACAAGCTGATAAATTATCATTATTTTTATAATTTTGTTTTGTATTTTGAACCCTTTTTAATAATAACAAGTGCTCCTTTGTTCTTTTTTCCAATGTGCACCTCGATTCACCCATATATCCACTGCCATACCTATATGTCTATTTGTAAATGACACCATTTTTATTTGACAATAAAGTCTTATCTTTTGAATTATTTATTAATTTATTTAATGGAGGTGATGCATAAAATGCAATATCACATATACCTTTATAAATTTTCTTAATGAAACTTGCCTGTTGTTTTGAAATATATGGTATTGATATCCAAAATTTTTTATCAGAAGAATTAACATTATTATTAATATTATTTTTTATATTTTTAACAGTATAATAAACACAATCATAATTATATCCAACGTTTAACAATTCATTTTAATAAATTTCAATATTTTTGGTTTTATCAGATGCATATTTACAAAAGTTATTATTTCTAAATAAGAAGGACTTTAAACCTGCCATTTTATGTGACATTGGTACTTTTGATTCATATGAAATATATCCTCTTTTTGCTATTGGTTTAAGAGTCATATATTAATCCAGTTTATTTTTGTTTCTAGTTATCTTGAGATCTAAAAATTGAACACTCATTTAATTTTCACCTGTTTTAATCCATTTTAAGCCCTTTATATTATTTAATTCATTAAACAAATCATTAATAGCATTTGGCTTTCCACAAACAACTAGGTATCGCAGTGGATATTTAGGTGAATCAAGGTGCACATTGGAAAAAAGAACAAAGAAGCACTTATTATTATTAAAAAGGGTTCAAAATACAAAACAAAATTATAAAAATAATGATAATTTATCAGCTTCTGTCTTTTATAACCATAATAAATCATGTATATATGGTTTTGATTTTAATTATAGTAACATAAAAATATTGGAAACTGAAAAAAATAATGATAAAATAAAAATTAAAGAAGCTATGTTGATATATAAATCCAAGAAAGATTTAATTAATAGGCAAGCAGCAAACGTTAAGATCACAGAATTATGGGAAAGCTGACATTTTAAAGTATTAGTTGACAAAAACTACAGAGATATATTTTTATAAACTTTTAAATACTGTCTTTCCTAATATTTATTTATTAATTTACATATATATATATATAGTGTGTGTGAGAGATTAAACTGTTATTTTTTTTACATTGAATAACGTTTGCCAATATTTAAAACATACTTTTAAGAAAATACTCAAATTCACTCTGATAATTAGATATAATTTTTATACATGTGATTATTGATTTTATTTCCATATATATATAATATTTAAATACAAGTATATTGTCTATACTCAACTTAATATAATTAGAAGGCATTTGAACTCAGACTTTCAAACTCCCTATAGGTATCTACTTCATCTTATATATATATAAGATAAAAGTTATAAACTGTTAAAAAAAAATTGACATTAATAAATATGAGACTTACTTGATCTTTGAACCAATTCAAATTTTATAGAAAACTCGAAATTCAAATGTTATATAAGTCTTTTTTTAATCGAATATTATTATTATACCAATATTTTTATATTAACATGTTTAAGTGAAATTGTATATATATATATAAAACTAGAGTCCGTATATTACTTATGATTTTATTGTGTATATTATGCATTTCAATGATGTAAAGAACACATTAAAGTTTATAACAGTTATAATTTTAAGATGCTAATATGCATTGTATTTCAGGTGAGTCAAGTAATAGAAAATTACCTTTGGTAATAATGATTATTTAAGTATTATTGCCTAATTACTGTTCCCTATTGAAAAAACATCACCACTGCCTGAAAACTTTTTATACATGTACAATATAATGAATAATTATACAAAAGTTCTGTGATGGTGGCATTTAATTTGTAGTTATGTGATGGACAAATCCTATCATCTAGTTGAATTGTTAATGTTTTTAAAAAAATTTAATTCTAATATGTCAAAAGACTAGTTGGTTAGAATTTATTTTAAATTGAGCATTCAGGAAATGGTTGCAAAAGGGAATTTGCTGAATTCCAAGAGATTGTAAAAGACCTAGAAAGAGACCATGTGTGAGATGAATGGATAAAGTAAAGTGAACTGGAGTAATGTGGAGAAGAGATGATATGTAAAAGACCTAGAAAGAGACCATGTGTGAAATGAATGGATAAAATAAGAAGGTGAACTGGAGTAATGTGGAGAAAAGATGCTAGAAATCAGAAAATATGGATTGAATTTGGAAATACCTTCATCCTGTAGTGGATCGATAATGCTTGAAAATGAGGATAATTTAGCAAATTAAAGATCAGTGATTTGATTCCCATGATTATTGGCACTGGTCAGCCTGCAATATCTAAAGAAAAGAGAATATTATTCATAAGTTTATGTTCCATACTATCATGTGTGTTATTAGTAACAACTGAATGTATTTAAGAAAGTATTAAAGTAAGCATTGGTGGCCTAGTTGTTAGCATAGCTGCCTTCCAAGAAGCCAGCCCGGGTTCGCTTCCCAGTCAACACTTTGACATATATAAAAAAGTGTGAATTTTAAAAAAAAACAGCAATTTACATAGATGATGAAATGAATCCAACATATAATTACATATGTAATGAAATTTATATAAAAATTAATCAAATGTTTAAAATATTATTTATTAAGTTATCTGAAATTATATATAATAATCTAGTCTACATATAGTTTTTTTTTTTTAAAAAAAAAAAAAAGACAGAATGAAAATAGAAAGTAACATTTTAGTTAGATAGGTGATTTAAAAAAATGTATTGTTTGGTGTTTTAATTAATATCTATAAAAGATTATTATTATTATTATTATTGTAATATTTTAAAAAGGCTGTTTCATTTTTAATGAATATTGAATTTGTTTAATTTTAAAAAAATCAAATATTTTTGTTAATGTATTAAAAAAATGAAGCATTTTCCATTTTTTTAATAAACATATTTTCTGATATCAAAATTTTAAAGATAAATCATTTTTAAAAAAAGAGCAAAAAGAGTTTTTTTTTCCAAATATTGCTTATAAATTTAAAAGTTTTGATTGGTATATTAATATTTTCTATATTGAAACTCTCTATATATTTATATCTTTATATATTAAAGATATATACAAAAGATAAAAATTGAATCTAATATTATGTTATTATTTACCAAAAATCTTTTTTTTAATTTTTGCTAACAGTATTAGCTTTTGTTTACTTACTGCTCAAAATAAGATAACTCTAAGTATTATGGCTAAAGTATTGTTGTTGTTTTTTTTTTGTTTGTTTTTTTTTAATTGATTTATATTATTTGTACCCACTGTATATCTAATTAAAATAATTTAAATGTATATAGGATGCTCAAAATGAAAACAATTATACAAATAATAAAAACGTTGTTCATCAAAAATAAAATAGAGTGACCAAAACTAAAAAAAAAAAAATTATATGTTGCCAAAGTTTTATTCTACAATTTATTAGTAATGTATTTATATTAAACAAATATATAATTTTTTAAAAAACAATTCTAATAATAGGTAAAACATTTTATTTTTGAATGTCTTCTGTGTGTACATTTGTTTTCTTTTTTATTCAAATCCAATTTTAAGTCAATATTTATTGCTCATTCGTTATTTGAATGGTGATGTAATATTTAGACATCATCTCACGTTTGATGAAGGCTCAGTTGTCTGAAAGTAAACATTGCAGTCAATCTGCCACCTAGTGTCATGTTTGTTACTAACTGAATCATTTTAAGTAGGGGCTGAAATATGTTTTTTAATTTATTTTAAATTAAATTCTTTTTAGACATTTTACATTTTTTATCTTTTCTTTTTTATTCTGTTTGTTTTAAAACTGCATATTTTGCCAATAGTTTAATATTATCAGATATTTTATGATTAATATTAAAAATATTAAATAAATGCTAATAAGAAATAGTAATATATCTGATATTTTTAATGGTATGTAATCTCAATTCATTTAAAATACTAATCATTTATTATTTTTTTCTTTATTACTATTATTAAAAAAATTGTTTTAATTATTTTCTGTCATGTGAGGTAAAGATAGATTTTTTTACCTGAAAATTTTGTCACTGTGCATTTGATAAGCAACACAAGAACCATCCAGTTATGTAGAATCCTCTGTACTAAACAATGAGAATGATGTTATGAAACAAATGTTGTGAAGATTGATTGGTGAATAATAGACATTTAAACATTACCTATTAGTTGTGTTTACTTTCTGTTAAATGAAAGATCGAGTTGCATGGATTTTTAAATGCTATTTTAAAAAATGGTTTAAATTAATAGAAAAATATATATTAATTTTAATTCTTATGATAAGCTTTTATATTCTGTAAGTTGATTAGATTTAAAAGATAATCCATAAGTATAATTAGAATTGAATATAATCATAATATATAAAATAATTACATGCATGTTTAATGACTTCAGAGGCTCATTTGATGTCTCTTTAAATACTGAAATCTTACAACAAATTGTGCTAAGGAATGACAAATATTGGCAAACTCCCATCAATCAATGATTAATTATTACAATTATCTTCTTGATCTTGTGTTGGGCCTTTAGGCACAGATTTTAAAACCTGTAAATTAGGACTTGTGAACTTTAGTCAACAAAAATTTTAATAAATAGTTTACATAGCTTTGTTCTAACTTGAAAAAGAAACTGTCTTCACTAACTTATAAAATATTTATCTGCTCTTTTTATATAAATAATTTAATATAATTCAATCCATTGATAAAAATAATTATTTTTTAACACTATATGATAAGTAAAAATCTTTAGATTAGCTGGCAAAAATCATCATAAAATGATGGTAGGAAAAAAAGGTATGAAGACTTTCCTTTGCCAACTAATTTAAAAGTTCCTATTTAACGTATGGTACTAGAAAATGGAAATTTTAAAAAATGTCAATATAGTACTAAGGATATATTATGAAACAAGTCTCCTAGAAGAGAAAATAGTAAGAATTTTGAACTCGATCAAACAGAATTGCTTCAGTAATCTCAGGGTTATTATGGTTTGCTGATTTCTAATGAAAGCTGAAAATTCAGCTAAAATAATCAAAAGAGAATAAATAAAATGTTAAACAAGGCAGAATAAAAATTGAGGTTTATTTAAAGTTTTCAAATACAAATGACCATTAATAATAACACACAAATAGACAATGCATGTTAGTAAACTACACAATCGAGCATTGGTAGCCGAGTGGTTAGCACAGCCGCCTTACAAGCAGTTGTCTCGGGTTTGTTTTCTGGCCGATGCTTTGACACATAAAAAAAAAAAACTACACAACATTTTGAATAATATTATTCTATGCTCTTCTTCAGGTGTGGATGACCAGACTAAATCACAATACTAGGATAGGAATCAAACCTCATATCTTTACATTCTTGAATATTGAATTTTAATACACACACACATCTATATATATATTTAAGAATCTAAAAGTGTGTTTGACTCTTGTGACAGTATTGTCACTGGTCAGACCAGCAACATCTGAAGAAGTCTGTTTGAAAATTCAATATTCAAGAATCTAAAGGTGTGAATTTGACACCTATGCTAGTGTTTTCACTGATGAAGACAACAACACCTGAAGAAGTGTGAAAAATAATACCATTCAAAACATTGTGTAATCTACTAACGTGTTGTCTATTTGTGTGTTATTGCTAACAATTGTTGGTGTTTGAAAAGGTTAAATAAAGTTTAAAATTTTCTAGACATTCAATATTTAATAATGGAATTATGATATTTATCAACAATTAGTGTTTTTAAATAAATAAGTAATCTCTGACGTATTTGTTCATTTACCACACTATTATTTAAACATTTTTGTTTTATTTTTTTGACTTATCACAATAGATTAAAAAATGAAAATTATTAGACATTTTATGTAGGTCTAATAAATCTTAAATAAGCTTTGAATATATGTATATACTTGGCAATATTTCTTGAAATCCTTCCACATGGCAAAATAAAAATAAAAAATTATTAGTCGTTATTTTGTGTAGGTCTAATAAATACAAAATAAACTTCTTATATACTTTTAATATTTCTTGAAATCCTTCCACATGGAGAAATAAAAGAGCAGAAATATAAAAAAATCTTTAGTAATAGCAAGGAAAAAATAATCTGTTCTTATTTAGACTGAATTTTCTATGTGTATTACATTTCTCAAAACAATGAAAGACACAAAAAGGCAGAAACAAAGACAATCGTTATTAAAAGAAAATTGTTTTTTTGAAAGTTGCTTTAAGCTAAGGTGTTGGAGAACTTTTTCAACTTGAATGATATTTTGAAAAATATAACACTAAAAATTCCCTGGTGTGAAAATATATCTTGATTTTTTTACATTAACAGAAGTGAATTTAATATTACTATAATATGATATCTTCCCAAATAATTGTAATTAAAAATGTTGACAGTATTTATACCTTGGAAAATTTTTCACAATAAGTAATTACCAATGAAAAGAGAAAAGATCTTTTCCTATAAAGTTAGTACTTCTAATAATGTTCTGTATCATTTAGTGAGATGAAGTTGTGAATTCTGGAGCTTAGGATCAAAGAATTACAACTCCATTTCTGTCAGAGCACAAATTTCTTGTAAACTGCTATGCAATAAACTATTCAATTATTTTATTTACTCTTAATTATTAAGGAAAAAATCAAGTCATATGTTACATGACCTAATTTAACAAACTTGAATATCCTAGCACCTCACTGAGGAAGTCAGTAGCAGAAACCGGTCTGGGGATATTCTGCAAAGCTTGTTAAGAGCTTCTTTGCGAGCTCTATATATATAACTCTTTAATTATGTATTGGATAAATTTTTTTATACAGCACAGTATTTATTTTAATATATTTGGGAGCAAATCAATCTCTACACATGCACTGCTGTAACAAATTAACACATGCCCATAAGCAAAGATTTTAAAAACAAGTGGCTTGTTCTTCAAGCTTATACCAGCCTTGTATGGTAAGCAAAAGGTTGGCTTATGTATAGATAATGTTGAGTAATAAGTAAATTCATTTGTTACTTGTGAGTACACGTCAATTTGTTAAAACAGCACATGTGTGGAGATTGATTTGCTTCTGAAGATATTATCTTAATTATATATTAAAAAGAAAGGCAATATGTACTGTGATTAAAAGTTTTTATTTGAAATTTGCTATCTGAACATCTATTATCCACAAATAATGAATAATTAAGATAATTCACAATTGGAAATGCAATTTAATCCAAATTCAATTTTCCTTAATGTTAAGATTTCCTTAATTTTCAATAAAATTTATAAGACTGTGTAATTTTGATGAACAGTGTGCTATCTCATTCAAAGACTCATATAAAATATATGCTTCTATCCATTTCAAAAATCCCAGGAATGATATAAATAAAATTGCTATATCAGACTAAATTAAGAGTAAATAATTTGAACTACTAGGATGGATCACCTATTTACTAACAAATAATTGTATATTCTCTTGAGTATCACCTGCATTTTAACCAAATGATCAATAGACACTACATAATAGTGATAACGGTTTCACATTTCCAGACTAATTTCTGGGCTTATGGTTTTTCGGTTTTGATTCAAAGCTGGAACTAAAAATATAATGTAAAGGGAGTTCAACCTTTCACTCCTTTATACTGTCAAACTGTTAACCTGAAAATAAAAAAGTAAAGATTTGAACACAAGCCATTAATTACTCAAAGGGAATGTAGATGGTCTAGAAAAGGATTAAGAAAGCTGTTACTGAAAGCATGTGTTAAAAGTAAACAGGGATAGTCATGTGATGTTTTATTGGTATAATACAATTTACAAATTGAATATTTTTTTAATATATAAGTAACAAGGATTACATAACATTTTTTTTTTAAAAAAACTGCTTTAATACACATTTAATAGCTGTTTGTCTTGATTTATAATAAATCTGACAAAATAAATATCAAAAAAATATATTACTTGGAGTAAGTAGAAGGTAAAAATATTTTGTAGTTCTCAAATGAAATTTATTTTAAGCCACCAGATAAACAATCAAATGGTTTATTCTTCAGGAATTTATAAACATCTTGAGCACCAAAAGCAATAGAGCTTAAGTTGTGATCCATGGACTTCAACCATTCAGTCCCTCTACTCCTGCACTTAACTATACAGGGAATATAGCATTAATAATATATAGTAACTTGAATAATCTTTCTAAGAACTAGTAATAATATTAATGCCTTCCAGTGTCAAATCTGCTTTGCAAATAAAAAATATATTAATCCAGTAATTACATATTATTAGCACTATATCATTTAATGTTTGCATATTTGATTTCGTAGTTTGAGAGACCGCAAAATAGCCATGCCAGTTGCATTACCAATGTGTTATTGACCTATATCTGATTGAAATGGTCAGATGATCTATGATTTTGATTGTTTATTTTAAGTATCTATTTTAAAAAACTGAAAATAAGTATTGTTAAATTGACACCAACTCTTGGAAATCATGAAAATAGGATTTGACCTGTTACTATTATGATGATAGAAACCATTCCATTGCTAGTTATCTTTTTTTTACTATCAAGTTTATAAATTTTAATGATGAATTACATCATCTTATATAATTAAAATGTGACAATTTCAACCTGGTCATTTATACTTCAAGTTAACATCGACATTGAATCTGACCAAGTATCCACTTGTATGTTTTTTTGCTGACCATGATATTTTCAAAAGATATATATGAGAGATAGTGATCTGGGCCAACTGATGAGTGCTGGTTCAGCACGAAATGCATCTTGGTGGTCATTTTTCTTTTATTATACCTTTATTTATATGAATTGGGGAAGTGTGGAGATGTTTATTATATCTTTTCAAGTACATTTCATAAAGAAAAATGACCATCTTGGTGGTCATTTTTCTTTTATTATACCTTTATTTATATGAATTGGGGAAGTGTGGAGATGTTTATTATATCTTTTCAAGTACATTTCATAAATATCACACTTTCTTCATACATTTTCAATATACAAAATTTATATTTAAATAGAAGGGCTTGAACTCAGGATTTTCAGTCTATTCATCCCCCACTCTCTCAAGCAATTGATACGTATGTAAAAAAGATACCTGATCCTCAATATATGTATTTCAAGCAGAACCAGCACTCATCGGTTGGTCCAGATCATAATCTCCCACACATATATACAGTAAGTTCTCAGTTTATATTATGATAGGAATTTCCTCAAACTTTGATAGACAGGCTTCAATCTTTACCCTTCCAACTATTCAACTATCCATTTCATTGAAAAACCAATGGTGAGATATTCAAAGCCCTTATTGCATTTGATATTGTAGGCATACTCATGTAGACATTACATTACTCTAACCTGTCATATTATTGGATTATTATATACATATATATTAATAGGAGATGAATGGGCTGAACTTATTATACTAAGACATAATCTATTTATTTGTAAAATATTACAGGTCTCTATAAAAATATTGTTCTTTCTACTATGGTAAATCTTTTGATTCTTAGATATTTGGTTGATGATGAATGATCCAATGAGGTAAAAAACTGTCACTACCTTCTATGCTATTATAAATTTTTGAATCAGCTGCTGCTTCTCTTTATCATAGTCAATATCTTTTTCATAAATAGCCATCTTTCCATCACTTTATACATTAACTTTTCTAATGAGAATCTTGATTATTTTTAACTGTAAGTTGTAATATCATCAAAATGTGACTATGGTTGTTATTTATTTTGTATGATCTTTTTTATTTTATTTTTCATTGTATATTTCACTTTTTTAATATCTGACAGTTTTATAAATTTCATGATGATTCAACTATATACTTTGCAAATCCAGATCACAAAATTTTTCCAATTATTGATATGGTCAGATTTTTTATGGATTCATATTGTTCAGTAAGATAATTTTCCTCCAAAAAAATCAGAAAATTGACAATCACCTTGTGATGTGTCTATATCATATAAATCCCCCTCCCCCCCAAAAAAAAAAACAGATTAATATTTTTTCTCAAAGTTCAAGGCAGCTTGTATAGCAACTAACCCACAATTCAATTTGAACTTCTTGATATGTAAATTTTTAAGCATGCTCTTTCTCCTCATCACTGCATTCTTGTAATTCTTAGGAAATGTTGGAAATTCAATGTCATCTAAGTTATAGACAAACAAATATGGTGCCATTTGTTTCCTATTAATGTCTTAATTCACACAAATTTTTACCTTCCTAGTGATAATTCTGATGAGGTAGAGTCTGACCCATTTTACTTTAGACTGCTATTTTGATCTAAAAATAAAAACTAGATAATTAATTGAAGAAACCTCATCTGTAATGTTCAGTAATAGATTTATGAAGACTCCTTTGCTTCCAATATTTTTTATTGTTAATATGTTTAGAAGTTTTAGCTTATATATTGGTTTTTTTATATAGCTTCCTTGTCTTATACATTCAATGCAACAAACTTAAAAATAGCATAGCGTATTTACATGACTTATGCTGCTTGAATAAACATATGTTTTTGACATAAAACTTAAGATTTTTTTAATTTAATAATCATGGAATTCAATTTCTTTTATAACTTGAAAAAAAGTTAAAATATCTTGAAATTTTACTAAGAAATATAATAAATATGGTCAATCATGTATTTTTGTAAAATTACAAGTTATATTGAATGAAATGTTAATTTGTAGTTTATATATTTTTAATTAGTAGCATTCTTTTTTAATAAATAAAAACTTTTTCACTTTATTGCCTTTAAAATCAATGGGTCCTCAACTAATTCAAATGAACTTTTAAAAAAAAATTAAATAAGAGTATAAAATAATAACAATTCAGAATTTTTTAATTACACGTACAGTTACTTTGTTTTAGAATTCTAATCAGGTCTGTCATTATTTTATTACTTTGACACATTTTTCTCAATAATACTTTTTATTTAAAAAATATTCTGACTTTTAATATTCTTCAGAGAAAGTGAAAAAAAAAATAATTGTGTTAGATATTTAGTTCAATAACATTAGCTTTACCAATTATATATTTTTTAGTTATACATATATATATACTAAGTGCAAGAATTCTCAATAGTAAGTGGATTTGAAAGCAATAACAATTAACAATTTGAAACTATTGATAGATATTGGTATTGTCTAAATGTTGATTGGTTTTTAATGATATATATGTGTGTGTGTGTGCAGGGGTGATGTGGAGAAGAGAAGCTAAAGATAGGAAAAGATGGATTGAACTTGGAGAGACCTTCATCCTGCAATGGATTGATAATGGTTGATGATGATGATATATATATATATATTAAGACAATAAAGCCCATTAATCAAGACTTTAATAGGTTTATAAATATAGATGATAAAAACTCAAACTATGAACAATCTCAACCTGTTGTCAAGGTAACCTCCTTAAACAATAAAAGTGGCGCCACCTTTATCTATGGTCTGATATATTTATATATGATATACTTTGCAGGTATATCTTTGTATGATTTTGATAATGAATAACACACTGTTTTGGCTTGATTACACAAGCTATCAATGGAGTGATGAACAGAATATTATAAAGTTGGTTGTAAAGCCACTATAACTATCGATTTACAACGATGTTAAAATTCTACCAATAATAAAAAAATGGGCATATAAAATTGAAAAATAAAAGTAAAAACATCTTTCCAGCAATGTTTTTTTTAAAAACCACTTCCAAAGAGAAAGAAGTTTGCATGTGGCTTCTCTGATCCTACATTGGTAGATAGTGTCACATTTGGATAGGATCTTGGTATTAAAGAAATTAATATTGTGATTGAACATATAGCATTGAGTGAGAGTCCCGATGATAATGAGTGCTATTTAACTGCATTAGCATGTTCATCTCTTCTAATACTGATTTGACCATTGCTCATAAGCTTTACAAATGCCACATGAATTTTTCCTACCCTCCATGAGCCTCAAGAGGGATTGAATCATTATGGTTGGTTATGATATTACTAATTATTTGATAAGTTATATATCCTGTTTTTATATCGTGGCATTGTAGCATACTTGTTTTTCTATTGGTGGAATTTTAACATTGTTATAAACAATTCTTTATAATATTATATTCATCATCCAGTAGATTGCCTGTGAAATCAAGCCAAAACATTGGTATATTCATTATCAAATCGTACATGAATGAACTCATAAAGTATATCATTCATATCTGAAACCTGTAAAAATCTGTGTTGACATATGTATATAATAACAATAAAAATAATAAATGTAAGATTAATTAACTATTATATAAAGTCTCTCAATCTGCAGACGTGCTTTCAGTTAATTCCTTAACTCTCCTCAACTGCCTTTAAATTAAAAAAAAAAAAATTATAACAGAAACAAATGTCATAATCTCAAATTCCATGAATTCTGAATTTTAGCATGAGCAGCTTGTCAACTATATTCATTTTACTTCTATTTATTAAAATTGCTTCCTTAATTTTTATTTTATTATAGTTTCTCTTTTCATGAAGAACCTTAACACTTTTAATATCAAACTTATATTTACATGTCCTTTTATATATATAAATATCTTGATATTCTGTCATTTTAAATACTAATATAAAATGCCAAACAATAATTAGTATATGTTTTATTGCATTTAAATAAACCAAGTATACTTTCAATGCTTATGTGTCTGTTTTGGCATTTTATATTAAAACAAATATATAATAGGATGTTTACTGAATCATTATGAATATGTAATATTTTAGTAACTGAGGATGATACCATATGTGTGCTGAAAGTGAAAAATAAGCCATATTAACATTTGATTATATTTAAAATTATTTTATCACAATGTTTTTTTTAAAAAAATACTATTTTCACTTTCAGATGCATTCATTTAATCTCAAACAGAATATATAATCAGCTAAAAATAAGGGATCATCAGTTTTGGAATAAAAGGTTGTCCTTCAATCTTAATTCTTTCCTAACATTGAAAGTGATCTTTCCACATATTGACTATTCTTATATAAATTAATCTTAGACAAAAAAAAAAGATATACATATGAAAATAGATGGAGGTAAATTAATATATTTATTAATATATAGGATATATGAGCATAGATTTTCACATGACCCACCACTCCACTTTATCTCATAACTGATACACCTGAATACATATATATTGAAAAGATAAATAATCACCAATATATGTATTTCATGCTAAATCAGTAATCATCAGTTGGTCCAGATTATCATCTCTACACATATATGCAATAAGTGCTCAGATATGTATTAAGATAGACAATCTTTATACTTTAATGGACAGGCTTCAATCCACTCCAACTCTTCATTCATCCATCCAATTGAAAATCTGATGATGGAATGCTCAAAGGCCACCCTGAGACTGGGATTATCATCATGCCCATGTTGACCCAAAGTCAATTGACCCCTCATGTACAGGACATAATTCATTTAATATATATATATATATATAAGGGATGTGCAGACATCTCTACTATGTAATAACTGAAATACAGTTTTACTATATACCTGTATCAATATATATAATATATAGGGTATATGAGCACAGTCTTTCACATGACTCTCCACTCTATCTCATAACAATGATACACTTGAACACATATATGTTGAATAATCACCAATATGCATATTTCATGCTAAACCAGCAATCATAAGTTGGTCCAAATTATAATCTCTACATATATGCAATGTGCTCAGATATATATTAAGATAGCCAATCTTCATACTTTAATGGAAAGCTTTCAATCCACTTCAACTGTCCATTCAATTAAAAATCTGGATAGGTGATTGAAGAGTTGAAATGTGGAGTGGATTAAAGCCTGTCCATTAAAGTATAAAGATTGGCTATCTTAATATATATCTGAGCACTTATTGCAAATATATGTAGAGATGATAATCTGGACCAACTGATGATTGCTGGTTTAGTATGAAATATGTATATTGATGGTTATTTATCTTTTTGACATATATGTGTTCAGGTGTACCAATGTTATGATATAGAATGGTGAGTGGTAGGTCATGTGAAAGTCTGTGCCCATATACCCTATATATTACATATATTGATACATGTATATAATAAGCCTGTATTTCAGTTATTATATCTATTAATGCAAATAAAATAAATTGATATAACCACTATATTTGCATATATGCATACATTAAATGTTGTGAGTGTAAAGGTTTGCCAGATATATATTTTTCATTGAGTTACAAACTTGGCAATATATGGCAGCATTCTAAATTCATCCACAATTATTTAATAATTAAGTTAAATGATAAAATAGAAAATAAAATACTAAAGGTTAAAAAAATCATTAAATTCTTCACATACAAAATCTTAATCTATCTATCTTTACAAGAAGTGAAATTACTTTCTCAAGATCTTAAAAAATGAAAAAAAAAACAAATTATAAACATATAAATCCCTTATAAATTTGCAAATTGTTTATATTTCAATCCTATGAAATATTTCTTACCAGTACTATTTACTGAGATGTTTTGTTAAATCTTGAAACAGTTTCCTAGCATTTTTGTAAGTTACATTTCTTTTTTTAAATGAGATCTGTTATTAATTAATGATAAAATTTTCTTAACAAGCATAATTTTCTCTGGGTTTTATATGATTTATTCATAGATATTTTTTCAGTTCAATTTTACTAAATTGATAGTATTCTTCAATCAACATCAGGGCCTCAATGTAGTTTAATCCTACACATCCTTTGATACAACAAGCTATAATTTAAGATTTCATTATAAATCTTGGCAAGTTATCCATTTCATCTTGATGCTATACAACTGACCACCAATTACATCTACTTGTTCTTATCCAGTTATCTACAAAAATTTATAAATATTATTTAGATGAGATATACAATGAAAAATACTTTTTTAATTGGTATATAACTTTGCTAAAATTGTTTCTATTTCTTCACCTCCTTCTTTTAATATATCAATTATAATTCCATCATTTCCTGGAGCCTTTCCTTTCTTCATACATTTAATTGCATGTCTCACTTCTTCATTTAAAATTCTGGGCAATTCGGAAGATGTAATAGATATAGGAGATACTTGTTCTTTATTACTATATAATTCTTGAAAGCTATGTACTTTAAAGATCAATATTCATATTAGCTCTATTATCTTTGTGAACACATACTTCAAAGTGTATTTAGCTTGAAATAATTCTAAAAATAATGAATATAAAAAATATTTCAATATCCAGTCTTCAAATAACTTTAAGAAGTGATGCCAACTTTTCTTTGAATCAAAGTGCTCTCTCTAAACAATAAAACTAGCAATGAAAATTATTCAATGTATTTTTGTCCCTGACAAATATACATTTGGGAATATGTACCATTACCTATCATAAATGAGCATTTATTTATTTATATATTTTTAATTTTTTGTGGCCATAATGCTAAAATGTTAAATTTTTTAATCATTTTTCTAACTTAAATCCCTTGTATGTTTTTATATTATTTCAGTTTTAATTTATATTAAGTGTTTTGACCCATTTCACAATTGTTATATGATTGGGAAAAACTAATATTATTAGAATAATATATATAACATAATAAGATTTTTTAAAATTTCTCTGAAGAAGACTGCAAGTTAGTCGAAATTAATTTTTTTTAAAATAAAAACATTATTAAAAAAAATACATTAAGATGCTGAAATTATATTTAAAATACATAAAAGTCAATAATAAAAATATGAAATAAAAAATGAGTATATTAATATGACTGTTTTTATGAATAAAAGATGATTGTTTATGATTTGAAACTGATCTTATCAAACACTGGAAAGAAGTGTTGACCTGTTCTATGACCTTGCTAGCAATGATAATATGATTTAAAACTTCCATTAAACTATATGCTAGCAATCAAACTTTTATTAGAAAAAAATCGTTAACATTTTCATAAGATTGCAATGTATTTTTATTGAAGCTTTTTAATTTAATAATGGGTTCACTTGTCTTCCATTACTGCCTTTATTATACATTTTCTATCTTTAACGTAATACTTAAATAACTATCCAATCAGCTACTTCATAAAAGTTGTTTCACATTTTACTATACCATTCATCAGCTGATTATATTAGAATACTAGCTGTGGTTTTATGACCAGTTTATGAATTGTATTATAAGTGATAAAACTATTATCTAGGGGAATTTTTTGGATTATTGTTTTAGGTGTGCTGTCAACATTGATAGCAACTTATATAAAATATTAATGATTTAATTGATTGATTTGTTTAAATTTTGAGCAATTTTGTATATATGAGTGTGTAATATTAATTTTCCCTTCATTTACATATGTAATTATTTAGCATACATATATGTAACAAAGCGGTTTTTTATTTTATATCATAAGGTTGAGTGCATTTTCATGATGAGTGCCATAATCATAAATCTCATGCTGGTGTTATTGCTGCTGATTTATGCATGTTATGTAAATTAACTTCTAAATTGTTCATTTATGTGATAACTGGATATGTTTTTCTTTATTACATAGATATGGTTGGCAATAAACAACAATTCTTTATGTGTGTATATAATTTTGTTTCAAAAGATAGTACTTTTATTTTAGCAATGTTATGTTGCCCACTGAATAGGCTTTTGCTTAAAAACCTATGAATATGAATTTATTTTGAAATGACTTTTGTAGAGAATAAACTAAAACGTGATTATTGTTCTTTTAATAAAAATGCATCTTACTGATGTGCCATTGGTCAAGCGTTGTTAGCCAAGAGGTCATCACAGCCGCCTTGCAAGCAAGTAGTTGGTTGCAGACGGTTGTGGGTTCGCGTCCTGGCCGATGCTATGGCATATGAAAAAAAAAAACACTGTTGAAGTGAGAGACTTAAAAAAAATATAAAATTATTAAATAATTCTTAGCTGGGAAATAGTCAAGTAAAATAAACAGTTGTTCCTAATCTGTCATTTTAGTGCTCAATATAATCCCCTGAACAAGTTACCATACAATAGATCATTATTTAAACCATTGGATATTATCTGTAATTTGTATTTTATTCATTAATGGCGTAAGTAAGAAGAATATATTTTGATATCTGAAAACGTTTTTCCAAGATCTATAATTTAATATATATGTATATGTGTGTATAGATATATAAACTATATCATATAAAAGCACTGATTATATATATGTATGGGAGATGGTAATCTGGACCAACTGTTTGAGTGCTGGTTTAGCACGAAATACGGTTATTGGTAATTATTTATTTTCTGCATGTGTGTGGTCATGTGTATCAGTAGTATGAGATAGTGTGGATAGTGAAGGAGCTTAAAAGACTGAGTTCAAATTCCCTATATATAAACTATATCTCACATATATATATATATATATAAACATTACAAGCATAAAGCTAAACTAGTCAATATATAATTAAAATTACCCCAAATCCAAAATTTAAGAGTTCTTTTAATATTAAGGGTGGATGGGAAGTGAATGGATTTGTGGGTAATGTTTAATATTATATATATTGTGTAGTTTTTGTAGTTCTTTACACTTGAGAAATCTGCTTGTAGCAGTGAAACCTTTGATAGTGTTTTAATATTTTTATGCTGGTCTGGTTGAATTTTGGATTTGGTATAATTTTAATTATATATATATATTTACTGTAGATAATATATAATAAAAATATATTCTATCGTAATATGTAAACAATTATCCACTATTGCAACAGTAAATCTTTGATACAAAACATTTGTTACTTTGCTGAGCCAGGTTTTTGATACAGGATATCTTTGTCAAAGCACAACTGCAATGAACATTAGTATATCCACATGTTTATAAACATCAAATTAGTCATTTAATCTAATGACAAAGTTAACCACTAAATCAATTTACAAATGCAAATATGCTTATATATATATATGAAAATCATGGACTAGCTTGATATATAGTTATATGAAAATGAATGTGCTCATGTATTTGCAATGTTCATTATAGTCTTGCTTTGACAAAGATATGCTGTATTGAAAGCATGACTTTGCAAAGTAACAAATATTGTTTTGTACTAAAGATTTATTACTGTAATAGTTGGTAATTTGTCTACACACCCTGGTAGAATATGTTTATTATACAGGATGAACCAAAAGTAGGTGGAATAGGATTTGTGTTCATTACAACTATAAAATTAGTAAATATAATTATATGTAATCTCATAATAAAGGTTATCATTTACTGTCCACCTACTTTTGGTCCACCCTGTATATATATGCTAAACTTACTGCACTTTCAATTCTTTATTCATATATTTCAAGAATGTGTGTGGGAATGGGAATTTTAGCTATATGTATATTAAAAAAAAAATTGGAACTCTTCTATGTATTTATGTTTACTGAAAAACATATTTAAAATTACCCCAAATCCAAAACTCAACCAGACTAGCCAAGAAAAAGCAAAATTAAAACAACCAAATCTTTCACTGCTACAAGCAGACTTTTCAAGTATAAAAAATTACAAAAACCACCTATATATATATTAAACATTATACACAAATCCATTTACTTCCCATCCACCCTTAATATTAAAAGAACTTTTAAGTAAGTTAATTGCTTCAGAATAATAAATTTTCAATAATAAAGATTCTTTCTTTTTTTTATTTTATTTCTCTTAAACAATACAACCTTAGCTTCACCAAAATTAATAATGTGGTCTGTATCTTTTTCATGGACATACAAAGCAGAACTAAAATATTTATTTCTAATCCTACTTTTATGAATCTTTATTCTTTCATTTAAACTCAAACTATTCTGACCTATTTTGAGTTTAAATGAAAAAATAAAGGTTAATAAAAGTAGGGTTAGAAATAAATATTTTAGTTCTGCTTTGTATGTCCATGAAAAAGATACAGGCCACACTATTAATTTTGATGAAGCTAAGATTGTCTTCTTTGAGAGAAATGAAATAAAAAGAAGAATTGAAAAATCTTTATTATTGAAAATGTATTATTCTGAAGCAATTAGCTTATTTAAAAGTTCTTTTAATATTAAGAATGGATGGTAAGTAAATGGATTTGTGAGTAATGTTTAATATTATATATATATATATTGTGTAGTTTTTGTAGTTCCTTACACTTGATAAGTCTGCTTGTAGCCATGAAACCTTTGGTTGTGTTTTAATTTCGTTTTTTCTTGGCTAGTTTGATTGAGTTTTGGATTTGGAATAATTTCAATTATTTATTGACTAGCTTAGCTTTATGCTTGTAATGTTTTAAAAAACATATATATTAATCTTTAACTGAGATTTATATTTTGGCTAGAGGTAATCTCTACTTAAATAAATGGTTAACCATAAATGTTAACCTATATATTTGAAGTAGTTGGTATTGAAGTTATAAGTACATAAGGTTTAACACTTGTAAATCAAAATTTTGCATTAATAAATTTTGAAAAGTAATGTATATTAAAGGTAGTGACCTCGGATAACTGATGAGTGCTAGTTTAGCCTGAAATATACACTTTGGGGTTCATATCTTTATTCACATGTTTTATAATATGTGATGGAATGGACTTTTTAACTAGGTTTAATATATATATATTTGATTTATTCATTGACATATATAGTTTTTTTTTATTATGTTATATTGATATTTGCTCAATTTTTATTTTTAAAAAATAGCAATAGTTTTTAAAAAAAGGTACCTCTTAGACACTTTAATTTAATGCTTTTATTTACTCACAAATGACAGCTCTGATAAAATCTATAGCTCAGTTGAAACTATAAGTAAATAAAAAATTATAAACGTACCGAATTCGAGTGTGTAAAGAGTGAATTTTTTTTAATGATTTTCAAATATAGTAATACCAAAACAAGGGAGCAAAAAAAGAGTTTAGCAGATTTTAAAAAATATAACATCAAATAGTAAATATTTTGGCTTTGCTTTTATAAATTGAATTTTTTTTCCCAGTTTAAAAAGCTAGGTATTTATTTACTTTAATACAATTTTAATATTAGAGGGCCAATTTTTTTGAAACTATTATGACAAGTTTTGAATCATATTCTTTTTTTTTACTTTTTGATGTATTGATTTGTATTTAAACTGGTAACTATTTAACATGACTCAACATCAAAAATCGAATTT
Source organism: Epiperipatus broadwayi (assembly GCA_028023455.1). NCBI lineage: Eukaryota > Metazoa > Onychophora > Udeonychophora > Euonychophora > Peripatidae > Epiperipatus > Epiperipatus broadwayi. The sequence continues at coordinate 7,767,624 of JAQFVV010006207.1, forward strand.
CTGAAGTCATGTAATTAGATAATCTCTAGTTTCGAAAATGATTAGTAATAATCATTAGTGTATTTATCTGAAATGGATGGGTCAAAGTTGTGAGTGGAGGGAGTTTGACAATGGTAAATGAAAATGTAACAATTTACTCTAGATAAATACTTTGCATATAATAGAGATATATATGAGAGATGGTGATGTGGGCCAACTGATGAGTGCTGGTTCCGCAGGAAATGCATCTTGGAGGTCATTTGTCTTTTAATATATCTTTATTTATATGAATTTGAAAATAATTCGGGAAGTGTGGAGGTGTTTATTATATCTGTAATTAAGTAGCTAGCTTTTAAAAAAGATTAAAAAATATTTTTATGAACTTTTATAATACTTGTCAGCTAACTCAGTTCATTTTATAAGTAAATTGAAAGCACATCCTCTTTCCAATACTTTGCTTAAAGCAGTAGCATCTCTCTTTAGAAAAGTGGTGATGGAAAAGCAGGTAGATTTAATAAACTTGGTATTACTTGGTCTATTAGATATCAATTTACTGACCATTAATTAGATAGTTATCTTATTGTTTGGAATAAAGATTCTAAGTTTGCTTAAGACCTTGAAAATGTTTTATCACTCATATTTGAATCCCAAGTTCTAAGTGAATCCCAGTTGAAGGTGTCCTGAGAGACACGTTATCCTTGTATTCTTTTAACCAATAGCAGTAAGTGATGTATGGCATACTGTCATCTTGAAAGACATTGCTTGAAAACATTGTTTATACTGTGAGGTGAGCATTCTAAAATGTTTAAATCTTACAATTATGATGCATCTATTCAAACAATAATTAGACCAGCCTTATAAATTATAAAATTTTCACATATGGAAAAAGCTAATTGAATGATAAACTTTTTAGATGATCAAGAGAAACCTTATCAATGATTTGTGAAGATAATCTGTCAACTATATATTTATTTTCAATTATCTGTTGTCCAACTCTTTCATGGCACTGCTTCTATGTTGTAGCATTCATATAGGGAATGGTGATTTTGATCTAGGCAGAGCATCCATAAATTTTTTGCTTTGAATAGCTGTTTTTGCATAAAGTGGAGTGGTTAATGGGCAGTGGCTTTGTGATGATTTTTCCACTACAGTCAGTGAGAAGTGGGGTGGGAGATTAGTAGAATAAGTTCTATAAGAACTGAACCTTAGGCATATGCTATGTCTGAAAGGCATTAAAATCAAAAGGCAACATGTAGTTAAAAATACTTTGGATGGTAAAATTAATTTACATTGAAACATACTGTTTGAAAGTATATTGGACATTATCTATTCAAATCATTGCATTTACTGTTTGCATTTTTTGAATACCCTGTTAAGTTTAATATTTTTGAAACAGGGAATTATTGCTTTTATCATTTATATTATTGCTTTATATAAAAATAATACAACTTTATTTTTTTAAAAACTTTAGAAAATAAATTTTAAAAAAAAATCTGGTTACCAGAACAAGGTAATACAAAAAAACAAACAACAAGATGATGATTTATTTAAATAAGATTCTATAGAATTATATATCTATAATTGTTTAACTTTTATATCCAGACAAAAAAGAGGAGGAGCATTTCATGTTATATATGCATGAAAGTGCTTAACACCATCTCTGTATGGGGCATAATTTGTCATATATGTTGATTTTACAGTTAGATCTAGTAGATTTTATTATCCTTAAGTTTACTGAAGGTAATTATCACTTTTAGGATTATTGATTTTGAAATCCTAAAATAATTTAACCATTTTCACTGCATATTTAATTGTTTAATCTTTATTTCTAATAGTTTAAGCTTTTTTAAACTCAGCTATTTTTTTTCACAGGGTTAATAAAACAACCCCCTCTCCTTGCCCAAAATTACAGCTTGTTGCATATTTTGTAATTCTGTAGAAGAAGGTATTATCATTTTTGTGCCATAAAATACTAAAAATATAGGGCTAATATGAAAATTATTGTCTCATTTTTATAAAAGCACTTCAAATATATATAAATGTTTAGTTTCTTTGATTTTTAGCTGCGATACTATATATATATATATGTGTGTGTGTGTGTGTGTGTTATAAAGAGCTCAGCAAATAAGCTCTTAACAAACTTTGCAGAAAACCCCAAACCAGTTTCTACTACTGGATTCCTCAGGGAGGTGCTAGGATATTCAAGCATTATATCCTAGCACTTCACTGAAGAAGCCAGTAGCAGAAACCAGTCTGGAATTGGAATATTCTGCAAAACTTGTTAAGAGCCTATTTGCGAGCTCTATATATAACATTTGTAGTACAAGCTTGTTAAATTAGGTCATTCTTTGTAATATATATATATATATAATTTCAGAACAAAGATAACACTATAGAATGCTAGAGAAAATGTGTTTCATTTTAGAACTATAGTAATTGATTATTTCCTTGCAACATCAAAGATAAATTTATTTACACGGAAATAACCCCATACTTTGTTTTATTTATATCATAATAAATCCAAGAAAATATTTAATATAACATATAAATCACAGTCAGTGTTTAAAATATATCAATAGAATATCATGAATTTGTTATCAGAGCAGTACTGTAATCGCATTCTTCTGGTATAATTTAGGCATTGGCTGGTACCATGTGATTTACTTATAATAACCATTTAGCTGTTTGCACTTATATATATATATATATATATATATATATATATATATATGTTGTAATGGAATACATAAGCTCATCAGATGTGTCATTGATGTAGCAGAATATTACGTGATAAATTGGAATATAGAAAAATGTTTAGGATGCTACATTTCCACTATACACAGAACTTTCATTTACATTTCTATCTAGTTAATACTCTATGAAAAAATATGAATTCACATTGGCATAATGAATAATTGCAACTGTCAAGCAACAAAGTGAGATGCCAAGAGTTACAAAAACAATACTACTTATATAAATGTTGATTATTTACATAGTTATAACCAGGAAGCTGTATTAAATAAAATAATTAAAATTAAAGTTTTTAGAATCTTACTACATCTATAGTATAATTTCAATTATTAATCTTGAACTAATTTTTAAAATGCCCCAATTATTTAAATACCATTTTTAATCATTATCAATCGACTGTATGATGATCTCAAAGTTTAGTTCAGTTTTCTAATCCATAGCTTCTCTCTCTACATTAATACACATCAACAAAATTATTTATTTTCTGTATTTATTGCACACACAATTTCTCATCTATCATCAACTCTTTTATTAATATGATTATCCCAAATCCTTTTCATATATTTATGACTTGAAAAATCAATTTTGCATCTGAATAAATTAATGTCAATTTACCAATATTAAGTTTAATAATTTAGCAAAATATATTATTTCTGCATGTTTAATTGTCCAATATATATATATATATATATATATATATATATTATACATATGTGATATATATATATATATATATATATATATATCACAGAGGTAAAACTCTTGGTGCAATCCAGAGTAATCAATGGATGCAGGAAGGTTAGTGCATAAAATCTCTATCTAGTGCCTACTCATCCAATATCCCTAGATTAGTTTCTAGCTAAGATTTAAGTGCAATGCTTTCAGATCCAAGGCTCCTCATTGATGAAAGACACTAGTTAGAAACTAGTCTGGGAATATTGGATGAGTTTGCACTAGATAGAGTTTTTATCACAAACCTTCCTGCATATGTTGATTACTCTGGCTTGCACTGAGTGGCACTACTGTATTGAAATTTTTGCCTCTGTGTAAAGAATGGTGATCATATGATGTTTAGTGATTAAAAATATGTATCATATTTTCAGAATTTTGCAATTTATTTATTTAGGAGCATTATTTTTTTACTTCTATATGTTACGATTACATAATAATCTGGATGTTTACCAATTTGAAGTAAAAATTGAAATCATTTGTAATTTTGGAATCCTAATTAAATTATTCTTTCTCATCTTTGTTTTCCCTATGTTTAAATAAAGTTTTAGCATAGTATTGAAATACATATTTGTTATTATGGCAATCAACATGAATTCTACTTTGCAATCAATTTTTTTATGAATTTGTGGAAATAGTAACATCTGTCATTTTTGGATATTGCTATAATATAAAACTTATGTTGATTATTAGAAATCTTCATTTGATAAACAGTTTGAAGATTATGCACTTAAATCTTACTTCAATTAACAGTTTTTCCATATAGCTTATATATATATATATATATATATATATATATATATATAAGGGATTTGAACCCAGACCTTCAAGCTCCCTTTAGTCATCCATTCCATTTTATTCCTCTGATACACATGTTTACATACATGTGAAAAAGATAAATGACCTCTAATATGCATATTTCATGCTGAATCAGCATTCCTCAGTTAGTCTGGATCATCATCTGATTTGGCATGAAATATGTGTATTGGAGATCAATTATCTTTTTCCCATGTATGTGAACATGCATATAAGTTGTGTAAGATTGAGTGGATGGTTAACGGAAACTTGAAGATTTGAGTTCAAATCCCCTCTAATTATATCTAGCTTAAAATATAAATACTATACATGTTAACAATCAATTCCTAAGCTATCAACAATCTCAACCTGTAGTCAAGGCAACTTCCTTTACCAGTAAAGGTGGCGCCACCTTTATCTATGGTCTGATATATTTATATACGCACTAATGATTGCAACTTGACCAAGGGGGAGGGGATTAATAATGCGAAGAAATTTAAACAAACCTCATTAATAAGACAAATACTTTAATTATATGCTATCAAAAAAATAATAATAAACAAACAAAAAGTAAAATCATTAAAATTTCATAAATTTAATAAAATTTTATGATTATTTATCAAGCAGCTTGTTGGCAACCATTTTCCAGATTATAATGCTCTCACTAACTCTAATATGATGTCATTTGTTAATATTGTCTTCCTGTTAAATACTTGAGTATTGTTCTTCATTTTTTAATAGGGAACAGTATTTTGCTTGATAAAATATTTTCTAATCATAATTTAAGGCAATTCATATTTTCCTTAATAATCTGTAAATGAATTATTGATTTGTAATAAAAAAAAAACATCATGACGTCATGAAATGTCTTAAGTTATAACTATGTTAAAAGATAATTTTTTGATAAGATATTGAATTTATAAGTAGAAATAGTAAAATGTATTTGCATTACTGCTTCATTACCATATTATTTTTAAATATTCACAATAGCAAATTTTTTATTATTTTTTGACTAAATGCAAATGGGTGAACAACATGCATAGTAAATATATAAGAAATGTGCTCTCAGTTTGTTAATAATTTCATTTATAATATCTTATTTTACATATGTATACAATACTCATAAAAGAAGATTACCTATATGTGTGTACATATTGAAAATTACTATGCACTATAATATCATAAATAATACATTGTATTGTAGATCTGTGATGTTATACTTTATATTAAGCCCCTCCCCACATTTACATAGTATTTATGGAATAATACCTCACCTTTAGTTTGATCTGACCATAGATAAAGATGACTTTACCGTTATTGTTAAAGGAGGTTGTCTTGACTACAGATTAAGACTGTTGATAGCTTAAGAGATTTTTGTTATCATCTACATTTATAAATCTATTAAAACCTTGAATAATTGGCTTTATTGTCTTACTTATACTATACATGTATTTAATTATTATATATTCATATATAAAAAATATAATGGTAATATATAATAAAAAGTATTATAATCCACTTAACTATTTTCAGTTAATCACTTAACTGAAAATACTTCTGCGGATTATAATACTTTATTATATATTATTACTGTTATATTATTACAATATTTATTACACAATGGACATTTTATTTTATATATATATATGTACATCGTAAATTAATCTGCGTGGTAATTTTAAAAAAAATTAGAGACAGGCATTTGCAGTTTTTCCAAAGATGGTTTTTATCTTAATTTCTTTTATATGTGGATAGATACTGGTATTATATTATTGACACTGCTCTTACTAAAATTATACTAAACTGACCATTACATATTTTTATTGACTTAAATCTGTTTTCAATATAATGTCTTGCTGACATTTTAAAAGTATTTTTAAACAAGAAAACACATTACCACATGTTTTTTTGATTAGGATTTCAATTTTGTTTATCAATAATCACATTAATCTCTTATTTATGCAATAATTAATTAAATTAAAAAGAGAAAACAAGTCGAAAAGTTTGTCTTAATATATAATTTTATAAAATATAATTATTTTTTTATAAAAATATAAAAGAATTAAATTTAAAAAAAAACTACAGTTTGTAAAATTCTACATATTTTCAATGATTTTTATTATCATGGAATGAGACCTTAATATATGTATGTAAGTGTATTGTCTACACTAAACTTAATGTAATTATATGGACGGCTGGAGAGTACAGAAGATTGAAGCTTATCCATTAAGGTTTGAAGATTTGCTATCTTAATATAAACTGAGCACTGATTGTATGTATAAAAGATGGTGATCTGGACCAACTGATGAATGATGGCTCAGCATAAAATACGTTTATTGGAGATCATTTATCTTTTTCACGTGTGTGATCACGTGTATTGGTTGTATAAGATGGAATGCATAGCCGTAGATATCTTGAAAGTTGAATTCAAGTATATATATATGTTATATATTGTACACACACACACACAATATATATATATTGTGTGTGTACATACTAAATAGATATTGCACTAGGCATATATGTAATCGGTCAGATTTATGGGCTTATAGCACACTTTTTTTATTAAATTCAATTTTAAAATATTATACATTATCATCCAATATAAAAATTCATCTACCTCTTTGACTGTACATGTATTTTAAATAGAAATTCATCATTGTAGATGATTTAGAGATTTGAACACTTGATGTTCATATCAAAATAATAATGTCAGCTTTATGTTTATATTATTGTTAAGAGACTTGTTTGTTTTAACCTTTATCTAGAGCATTAAATATAACAAATTGAAGCTAAAATATATAATAATTTTTTTTTATTTATATAATCTTCAATTTAAAGAATTTGTAGAAATGTAAAGTTTGTTTTTGGCATAGTTATTTAAAACATTTTTAAAACTAAACAAAATAATAAAAGTATTTAAAAAAAAATTTTAAATGCATTGAAAAAACACCTCTATGTTGTTGTATAAGATGGAATGAATGACTAAAGGTTGAAAGTCTGGGTTCAAATCCCTCTAATAACATGAAATAAATGAGTAAATTACTTTCTCAACACATTAGTTTTAATCCTTTCAAAAAATCATTACTAATTATATAAATTAAATATTTATATCAATTATCATTTTTTTAAAATAAAAATAACTTTAAAAAAAAACAACTTTTACAAATAGAAATAAATTCATCTTTAGAAACAATGTCAAAAAGTTCTGCTAAACTTTGCCTAAAATAGTTGCACTTAAGAGCGTTTCTTCTCTTCTTATTATCTAGAAGCAAAAACTAAGTTATAGATGTATTATTCTTAAAACAGGCAAAACTCACTATACGTATTGACACACACAGCAAGCTAGAGTAATCAATGGATGCCAGAAGGCTTGTGCATAAAATCCCCATCTAGTGCCTACTCATCCAATATCCCCAGACTAGTTTCTGGCTTGTGGCCTTAGTCAGTGAACAACAGTTATACACAAGCATAAGAAGTGGTGGTCATGTGATATGTATTATTCTTAAAATATAACATTACCATGCACTACTGTGGATAACACTGATGATTACCATCAACATGATACTGATTTTTTATTATTTTAGATTACACACTATATGATAAACAAGACATTTATTTCGCAAGCGTCATTCATTCACATTGTAAAAAAAGTAATTTAAAATGATCAATTAACATCTTCACACTCTCATTTCCAAACACTTAAGATTTTCCCATACATAAACGTTTGGGTTGAAAAGATAGATGGATTCATTCTATATTTTCCCAAAGACTTTATCTTGTGTTTGAAAGTGGGAGTATTCATTTATATAGTTACATCTACAAAGCGCATGTGCATTAGCTTATTGGCTTATTAATATTACACTCTATGATAGTAACACCCGTTTGCAATCCATTCTAGAATGGAAAATATAAACATTAAGCCTTAAACAAATTGATAGTCAAATGTTCAGATGTTTAAGCCTCTGTCTTACCTAATGATGATATGTTTGTAACTGAAATATATGTACAGTGTGAGAGGGTGTTCTGATTTTTTTATTGGGCAATAGGTAATAATCTTACAAGATTGTTTACATGTATCTGGTATTGTATTTATTACATTATAATTTTTCTGGTATTAAATGTATCTATTTAAATTGGATTGAAAAATGATTATCTAGACTGTCTTTGTTCTATATTGTATGTGTTTAATGTTGCATTAGCAGTTTAAACATATGTGATTAAAAATAAATTTATTCATATTTATGATACTTAACTATAAAGGTCAGATTCAATATGAGGATGAATAATGAAGTTTAAACCTTTAGCATACTTTTTAATAGATTTATATTTAAAGCAGATTTATAGTACGAGCAGGTAGTCTGAATTTTTATATTTGGGCAATAGTTTATGACCTAAATTTGAATCTAATAAGAAATTACCAATAAATTAATAATCTGATTGGTTATTTATATATATATAATAATAAATTAGAGCACATTTTACAATGGAATTCTGTATTAGTCTTTAAGAGATAAAATTCATAACAGCTTAAATATTTTACTAAAGTCACTTTTGTTGTTTTTAGATAACAATGACTGATAAATCGTGCATAAACTTTATGTATAATTAATATTCAAATTTCAATATTTTTTTTATTTTAATACTGAATTTACAATGAACAATATTTTCAAGACCTATCTTTGGTTGTGATTTCTTCTTAAATTGTTTTTATTTATTCAAAACAATTTTTAATATTCTTATAAGAATACTAAAAATATGAAAATGTTTCGGGTGCCTTTCAGGTGCTCATTTTAGCCTGTTATAAAGGTGTTTATAATGATTTATTTTAAAATTTAAATTTTCTCTAATCTCTTCAAGTGTTTGAAAAAAACAGCATTTTTCAGAGTACACAGAATTTAACAATCTAGAAGAGCTACAATCAATATGCATAGAAAACTTTAGCACATCATATATCAAAATAACACAGACCTGCATATTGCCTATTGAGCATTATTACCTTCAGTACCTAATATTAATATACCATAGTGATATTATAATCAGTTGCAAAACATTTTTAAGCTTGATTCATTTGTTAAACATTAAAAATGGCCTACTAATTTTAAATCATCTATATGTTGTGGCTCTCCTATTAAATGGTTTTAAAAAGACTTTTATATTTTAGAGAGGCCAGAATAAATTTAGACTCTAAAATAAATCAATAAAAATACTTTTATAATAGAGCTAAAATAAACTCCACATATATTTTTATATTTCTGAAACATAAGATAATAGAACATGCTTTTAGGCTTAAAAAAAGTTTGGATAAATTGTAAGGAAGAAGAAAAAGACCAAACATCTTAGTGGACTTTATTATTTATCCAAATGTACAACAAATTATTGCTCTAAAATTATTAAAATTAGCAAATACTAGAATTTTAATGTTAATTACATATAATGTCATTATTATGCAATGATTATAACATCATTATTATAATATTATTATGCCATGATTATGCTGAGAATATTGAAAGGGCAAATGGCAAGAAATTTAATCTACAAGTGTCCTATTATAAAATACTCTAATTTATTGTTTGATTTTATTATATATATATATATATATTTGATTTTATTATATATATATATATATATATTGTAACAGAATTAAAAATATATTAATAGAAATTATCAATTATTAAGATATGTCTATATTTAATCTGTCATTTGAACAGTAAGCAAATTTTGTAACAGATATAATAACAAATAGATAAATGAGTGATAAAGAAGGTTGATAAAAGGCTGTCACTTTATAAGTGATTACAATCTATATGTTGATGAATGATAAAATGATAGTTGCTATAATTCAATAACTAAGCACTGATATATGATATGCTCCAGCGGTTCAGCATTTGTAACCAAGTAAAATTAAATGAGAAATGAATTTACTGTGTTAGCTAAAATACAATTTATAATTAAATAAGGATGACGCTAACATATAAATAAGAATATATGCATATCATGCTCTATTTGGGTGTCTATTTCTAATTAATTAAATATAACATTATAGCCCATTTGCAACTATCCTAAACATTAATTTTATCACACTAATAATGAAATAAATAAATTATCTCATTTTTCCATATAAAATAACCAAATGAAAATTAAAACTGTCACCATTAAAGATTTAAATATTTAGATATTGGGGAAGTCATTTGAACAATAAAAGATACTGGTCATTGTCATCAAATAAAATAATATTAAATATAGCAACTGAATAAAATTACCCACGGTGAGATCCCTGGAGTGCCTTATGCTTAACTCCAATAAAAAAAATTCTTTTATTCAAGAATTTTTCTCATTTCTCTTTCAATGTATATAAGACCATTCATGGTCATACACACACTCTGGTGCTATTCATGACAACTTATAAAACATATTACACAAAATTAATAAGTTGGAAAAGGGATGGGATCACTTTTTATTCAGTTTAGCTAAGTATATGTGTTTTCCCACGAGCGCCACTAGATTGTTTTAAATCTAGATATCTGTTTAGAGTGTACTGAGTTCAAACTAATTCGGTGCATTTTTACTACACATGACTTGGATGACTAATGAAAAAAAATGACACTTATATTTTACTCATGTCAACAAAATCATAAGATCCCCATATCATCAAAATTTATATAGATCAAAGACTGTTATAGATATTGCTAGCTCATTTTACGTATATTGATGAACAGACAAGTATAATCCTATTAATGGCTTCTAAACAAGCATTGTGAAGACCATTATTGATATTGATGGCCATTTAACTAGATTATTTATCACAATATAAAGGTAATCATGATGATGATAATAATATCATAATAATAATGATAATAATAGTGATGATGATAATACCAGCCATAGCTTATTAATAAACTCACAACAATAAATTTATCTTTATAAACTCATAAGCACTTTTTAAAATCATCCCTTGTCAAAATGGGATTTAACTATTACATTCACTAGCATTTAGAAGTTTATGGTTATTTACTAAAATACTTTTATAGTTAAAACTAGGATTTAATAATACTAGTGATGATGACTGATCATCACGAATCTTTAGGTATGATATTCAACTTTCTATAAATCCTTATTTACTAAATATATTAATTATGTTAAACATTAGATTTAATGATTATAATTTATTTAATCAATGATGATGGCGATCATAACTCATATACAGTATTATTTGAAACAGTGTTTTAATCAATAATACGATATCCATCTTTGATGAGTATGATTAAAACTCATGGGCAACATAATTTTAGCTTTTTATTATTGAACTATAATTATTAAAACTTAGTTATTATCAAGCATAATCCTTAAATACTTAAATGTAAATCAGCATTCTAGTTTACTTAACATTTTGCAAGCGCTTAATATTTGCAAGTGATTGCTCAATATTTACGAATAATGATTCTTAATATCTGCGAGCGATGATGATCATCATCATTTAAAACAATAGAATTAAGACAAGAAAAATACAACAATATTTTTAATAAGAACTCAAAAACCAATTAAGATATATAATTATATTTTATTAATACTATTCTTCTTTCTTTCTTTAAAATCAAATTTACTAATTAGATAAATGGCTTATTATTACATTAATTCAATATAGAACTAATACAAAATTTTATATACAAGTTCATCATTTTGGATAATTTTAAAATAAGCTGGCTTAAAATGACATTTAAAAAAATATATTTTATGGAATGCTTACTTAAGACTTTCCTAACTTATTATATCATAAAAATAAATTTCATATGTAACTTGTGTTTTATTTCACTTCCATTCATATGTAAGCCTTGCTTTATAATTTACCATATTTCAACTAATTATGTATAACCTATTCTTTTGACGTGTTTGTATAAGCAGTTACACATGCACCCATTCGGTAATGTTAACATATATGCCTAAAATGTATATCCCTATATTAGAGATTAATACATAAATTACATATATAAAAAAATATTCTTGCAACCTTTTAGCAAAATAAAATACATTATATCAATTTTAATATGCAACAAGATAAAAAAAACAAACATTATAAATGCATATATTTATAGGTTGCTCATTATCATAACAAATGAAGAACAATAAAAAAAAACATTTCAATATTACAATATATAATATAAAAAAAATAATAATAAAAAAATAATGAAAATTTAAGTTTAAAGATTTAAACTGTGTTTGTGTTATGTTGTGTGATATTGAGAATAACTATTGATAAACAAGCCTTTAATGTTTCTGTATCAAAAGAAAAAAATAATGCTTTGACCAATAAATTAAGGTTTACTTTTAATAAGTAATAATAAAAGATCTGTTAACCCTTAAACCACTAATTATATTATTGGTTGTATGAGATAAAAATCAAATCTTTTAATTGGCCAACTCACAAACTGAAGACAAAGCCTATTGTTAAAACATATTCGCCTATAATATTAAATTCAACTCAGATACGTTTATAAAAAGTATATTACTAATTTTTCAGGTTATGAAGAGAACGAAAGTTTTTTCAAAAATAAATTGCTATTTATTTATTCTAAAATATTCAATTTCGGCAACATAAAAGCTATAATATAAACAAAAAGGTCGACTTTTACGTTATAGAAAAGTAAATATTTCTTTTTACTAAATCTTAAATATTTTTACTAAAATCTTCAATATTTTTCGAAAATAATTTTGTTTTTTTAGTATTCTCTCTAAAAATAATTTGTAATTTCTCAAAATATTCTTTTATAATACTTTAAATCATATTCGAAATGAAAATCTCAGCATTTTTCTTTATTTTCTTTGACCAGGCAGTTTCTTTGTTCTTTCCAGCCAACCAGAATGTCTTTTTCAGCTGAGAGCATACTAGAACCAATCACAACTAATGTTCTATCTTTGTTTAGGTTTAAATGCATTTTTTTTATTTTTTACTTGTAAAATAATTCGGAAGAGGGCACCATCTTACAGAACTTTTAAAAACCTATTCAATACCTGTCAAACAAATATTTTAGCATAAGAACTGGCAGAGTTAGAGTGACGTCAGATGTCAATGAGGAGCTTTGTAAGAGGCAGGAAAATGGTTAAGGAAAGTTCATAGTTACCCGATTACTTTTACTTCTTATAAATGTCCCAAGTTTGAATTTTCAGACTGCTTGTCTTTGCTCCATTTAAAAAAAGAAAAGTTCTTGCAGATACTTTTAAGATAAACATGAATTAATTGACTTGCTTATTTCTTCAATTTTAAAATTATTTATTGTTGATACTTTTGATAACGCTGAATTTGTTGACTGGCTTCCTTCTACCATTTCAAAAAGAGTTATTTCAAATACTTTTAGATAAGTATGAACTGGTGGATTTGCTTGTCTCTCCCATTTTAAAAAAACATTGTAGACACTTTAGATGACTGAGGAAAACTTTAACAAAAAATTTGGTTCATAGCTTCAAACCTGGCTATATATGTGGCTTTTATTCATCTTTCCTTTTTTCTTGGCTCTTGTCAAAGATGATAATGAGATGACATTTTTGGCTGGTTTTAAATTTGTCCATTCTTTTGGTTACTATGGACCGGTATATGAGTCCATAGTAGATCATGATTTAACACATTCTGTATTATTCCAGGAAGCAGAAAAAAATGGTTTTAGCAATGCAAATTTATTATATTATACACAGCAAAATATATTAATATCATTTCATAGAATAGTTAATAACTTCTTCCAAGAAATTCAATTTTGTTCCATTTTTCTTTATCTTAATCTTGCTGGGAATTACTTATATATATGCACCTCTTCATCTATACTGACTTTAAAACAAGAGTCATTTTTTTCTTCCTCAATTTTTTTTAAAGAGTGAAAAAAAAAATCAAATCGCTCACTCTTTTTCATAACATTAAAAAAAAAACTGACTGCCACATCTCTCCTTCAATAACAAACAAAAAATTGAACTGACTGATCTTAGTAATATTAATGACTGACTTTCTTTTAAAACTACATATTGTTAAATCACTCTCCCAAACAAAAATTGAACTGCCCTCTAAATATTGTTTCATTCGTTTTTATTGCGAATTTTAATCAAAGAAAATGACCACCTGCAAATCTCTTATCTCAAGACAAAAATTAAAGCCTCACAAGTTGTTCTATCGTGATTCTACAAGAAAATTAATAATCAAGTTTTATTACATCAAAGCACCCCCTTTATAAAAATAATCTTAGACACAGATAACACAAACAATAAAGCTGGCAATCTATAGTCATTAGAAATAGGTGTAAAAGTGTTTTGGTGTTTATACAGACATTCTTATTCTTTCACACTTTTGCACGTGCATATTTCTTTTTATCTACTAATCTGATCACCTTATTTTACACTTTCTTTCTGATCTACTTTGTTTAATAAAATATAGTTAAATAATTTCAACACCTTATTTAATAAAATATAAAAAATCCATATTAAATATTATTACCTGTTCTCTTTACAACTGCTTATCTATTAAGTATTTATAAATTATATATAATAAATACACATATAAATCTATATATATAAAAGAAAAAAAATTTTTTTTAATTAAATAATATGTCTGTATGTTTGAAATGAGTCATATATATATATATATATATATATATTGTGCCATTACAATTTGGTCACTAGCCAAATTTATAGTAATGTGCATGTAGAAAAGGTAAAACAAAATCATCATCACATTTTTATATAATCATAAATGAAGCTGTAGGGCATCCAAGTTTAAACCCTACAAGGTCCAGTTCTAAAAGCTTTAAACAGAGAAAGAATGGGTCCACAATTACATGCTTTACTTGTTTGTGTGTTGATAGAAAGGTAATACACACATTTAAACTATTTAATATTTAAATTTTCTTTAAAAAGCAAAGTTATAATGCATACATATAGGCAATGTATGTGTAAATTATTTAATTGTTTTATATTTCAAATATTCAACATTTTAACTTTCTTTAAAACTAAGCTATGCTTGATCAATTCTAACATTTTATTCTATACTTTTATTTTGCTTTTCTTTAATTATAAGTGGGATTTAAAAGTTACAGATTTAATTAAATAATTGGGTTATAATTACTAAGCTAGCAATCATATTATTTAAGGTTAGTTTATGAATGATTTGAAAGAATGAAGGATGTGTGTACATTACATACAAAATTTTACATTTCCTAAATATTGAAAGAAAAGGAAGTATTAAATCTGTTAAATTATTTTTTTTGTACAATTGTTTGTTAAAAGAGGAAATCTGTTTAATCAGATATCAATCTTTGTAGCAATTTTTTTTTTGTAAATAATTGTTTTTCACTTTGGAAGCTTATAATGGGTCAGAACTATAATTTTTGAAATTGTCTTATCAAGATCTAAAGAAGGAAGCTCAAAGATTTGAAGTGTTACCTGGATGTTAAAAAGAAAAAGAAAAAACAAAAGAAAGGAAATAAGAATTGAGTCTATTTTTTTTTTTAAAACAAAAGTGTCTGGAAAAAAGGATTAAACTTTTCAGTTAAAAAAATACTTTGGTTGAAAATAAATTAGAGATCTAATTAAAACAAATTTGTCCAAAAATAGCAAGTGATGCTATCTCTGATTGGTTAAGGTAGCTAAAAATTGGATATAAAAAGCTGTCTTGAATTATTATTAAGATTATTATTGTGATTGATTCAGATTATTAAACTATCAAATTTGAATGTTGAAAATATAAGAAATGGCGGGCTAGAAAAATTATATGTATATTCCATTTGCCGGACCATCTGGAGGAAGCTGCACATCACATAGGAAAGAAAAGATGTGTCTAAAATAATATTCTACACCTTTCAACTGACCAGATAAATAAGATGTTTTTAATAGAAGGAAGAAAGCATTCACCTGCATTCAAAGAAGATGAATTAATCTACTGATAAATATTAATCATCAAGTCCAATTAATTGTTACAACAACTGATTTTAAACTCAAGAAAATTTACAAATGGGAAAACAACTGCTGTATTTCATCCACATGCTTGACAGGAAGAGAAGAAAATTTAATATAATGATTTCCAAATTGTCCACTAAAGCAAATAACCTCAATAGAGTCATCATCATTAAATAGTTATACACCTCAAGAAAGAGATTGTTCCCACATAGTAGCTGCAGAAATATAGACAAGTTTGAACCCTTGAAAATTCGCCACAAACAAAAGATCGGTAATATGACTTTTTATATCTATTTTCTTTATGATATCAGTCTTAATAAACATTTTAGCAATAAAGTGGTATATTTTATTTAAAGAACTTTTAAAGACTATTCAGATCGATTAAAACAAGAATGTCTTACTAATAATAACTTTGAGCTTCATAAATGATCTTGAATGTATGAAAATTATTTGTTTATTAATTTTACAATATTAATGTGTAAAACAATTTTTTTTTATGGTATTATGATTTTAGTTTTAACTAATATATTATTATTAGTTTGGTTTTGAATAATATTTTGTTATTATGGGATAAAACACGCACATACATGATAATATTTTTATATGTGTATAATTGGGAGTGAATGTGAAATAATGAGTAGTATTAGAATATTGGATTATTTTGTTTCAAGTTAAGTATAGATTTCAGCGCTTGGAAGGGAGGGGGAGAAAATAATTTAAAACTCTTTTCTAAAAACTTGCTCTTTCAATTTTACTAACATTTTTTTTTATTCTATTTACATGTTGGATTTTTTAAGTATGTGTGTTAATGAGCAGATAATATTTTTTGTCTTGAAATACTTTTCATGGTCAATGTGATGTCCAACTTAATACAAAATACATTTGAAGGGAAAGGGGGAAGAACTTAAAATTAATCTGAGGATTGTTATATAATCAATTATTATTATTATTATTCATGTCAATTTTCATATTATCTAGAAATTTTTATGTATATGTTAGAGATGTAGTAATAAATATTAGTTTGTTTTATTAAACGAGGCGTATATATTCCATTAAGTGTAGTCTTGGTTAAGTGTGATTATTCATCATCATCAATGGTTGAATATTAGTTATTTAAGATATAAGTAAATATGCTAAAATTAAGCAATAATTATGAATTTCTTCATAAAATTTAGTTTTATGTTTAGGCTTAGTCCTAGAGCTGTAGTTGAAACCCTTGTCATTATTGTTATTATTATCATCATCATCATCGTCATCAACGTTTTAATTAATGAGCTGTTTAACTGTTTAAAGGCCATAAATAAATATTGATTTTATAATATTTAGTGATTTCTTAGTATTATTATAACCACATCCCATCATCTATTTCATGCAAGGATGAGTGAATTGCCATCCTAAATTAGTTATATATAATCTGAGCTAGTGAACTTATAAAAATATTGAAACACATTTGTTATGTTAAGATCTGAGAAATGATTTATGTTCAATGAACTCCACTGTGGTTTAAAGATGTTTTACTTTTACCTAACTATTAGTGCTTATAGTGATATGGCTCAAAAAGCAAAATCTCTCATTTTTATTAGAAATAAAGTACCAAAAAGGGATTCAAACCCGGTACATGTGAAAGGTTATTAGATATAACCATGTCTAGATTCAGATAATCTAGTGGCGCCCTGCTAGACCATATTCACTTAGTATTTGTTTAAACATGCACTTAACATCAAACCAAGAAATGAAAGTGGATAAGATCTACTGCCTGTATACCTGAGTTATATTTTATTGAATTACTAGTGTACTCACTTCACATGATTTCCATATACCTGAGTTATAATACATCATATAATACTGGTTATTAATAATTTGATCAACCTTTAATTTGATATTTGAACCTTTACTTATAATCATTCTATGGACTACTCAGGTATGGTAATATCTTTTTTTTTTATTCATTCATTATGTTACAATATATATATATATATATATATATATATATATATATATATATATATATATATATATATCTTTAAGAGTTTTATATATGAGAATATGATATCTCAAATAGGCAAAACTCTATATGTATTGCCACTCAGTGCAAGCCAGAGTAATATATGGATGCCAGAAGGCTTGCGCATAAAATCCCCATATATTGCCTACTCATCCAATATCTCCAGACTAGTTTCTGGCTTGTGGCCTTCATCAGTGAGGAGCCTTGTATCTGAAAGCACTGCACCTAGATCTTAGGATCTAATGTAACCCTCTTAGGATCTAATGTAACCCTCCAGCAGCCACCTAAGATCTAGGTGCAGTGCTCTCAGATCTAAAACTCCTCACTGACAAAGGCCACAAGTCAGAAACTAATCTGGGGATATTGGATGAGTAGGCATTAGATGGGGATTTTATGCACAAGCCTGCTAGCATCTATTGATTACTCTGTTTTGCACTTCCTGTTTGAATAACAGTTAAGAGCAAGCATAAGAAATTATGATCATGTGATGTTTATTGGCTTAATATGATATCTCCCAGTAGTAAAATCTACAATCATTAATATTTATCTGACTAATCCAAATCATTAGATGATCTTTACATTATAGCTAGCAATGGCCAGATACTCATTTTACAATGGTTTAGTCACAACTGATGATTATATTAGGAATGCCTACCTAAAAGAAAACTTCTAAACTTATTTGCAACTTGAAAAAATATCATAGTTCTCTAATCCTTGATTCAAATTCTAGATCATGGACATATCAATATGTGAAAAAAACATTGTAAATCTCAAAACAAATATTATTTAAAATCGTCAAAAAATACATTAAGTAGAAGCTTTTGCCTGGCATAGAACCAATATTATGGTTTTAAATCTAATTTTAAACCAAAGAATATTTGCAAATCATTTATTAAAAGCTTAATATTTATGTATTCAGCATTATTAATCATTCTTATATACTTAAAGTAATGAGAACTAATATTAAAGTTCAAATAAAGCATAGACCTTAATAAAGAATAGCTATTAAAATGCAATAAAATTAATATTTTAAGAATAATAAGGTTTTAGGTTTTGATAAGTTGTGTTTATAAAGTTCTGCTTCATTGTATGGTTGAGAAAATATAAATGAAAGGCAAACTAAAAGTAAAGTTTAACAATGTTAAATAGAAAAAATAAATACAATTGTGTTGTATAGTCTTGTGTTGTATAGTCTATGGACTATTAGTTGTATTTTTTTGCAAAGCATCAAAGTAAAGACTAAGGTGAAGAATGAATGCCATGACATGATGGTGTGCAGGATGTGTGGATCATGACACTTCCTTGATGTAGTTGCCATGATAATTAATAAAAGTAATATATACCACCATGCACATGTTGTGTTGAATATAAAGGTCTTTATTTAGTAGGGGGTATCCTGTTGCCACAATAATTAATAAAACTTATACATAAATAAAATGCTTAGATTTTTTAATCACTCCAATATTAAAAACACATTATAATTGTTTATTTAGTCTTGTAATATAATTTCTCAAAATATACTAGATATATATATATCATCACCATCTACCACTATCAATTGATATATATATATATATATATATATATATATATATATCATCACCATCTACCATTTTCAGTTGACTGCAGGATGAAGTGCTCTCCAAGTTCAATCCATCTTCTCTGATCTTTAGCTTCTCTTCTCCACATCACCCCTGCACACTTTCTTATTTCATCCATCCATTTCACATGTGGTCTTTTTCTGGGTCTTTTACAATCTCTTGGAATCCAGTTTAAGATTTCAATTGTTTATCTATTATCATCTCTTCTAGAAATATGTCCATCCCAACTCCACTTCAGTCTTTTAATTTTTTCAATGAGGTCAGTAACACCTGTTTGTTCTCTTACCCATACATTGTGTTTTCGATCACTTCTTGTTACTCCCAACATGCACGTATTGCTCTTCTATTAAGTGTCCAAGTCTCAGATCCATAAGGAAAAACTAGTAAAACACATTTATTAAAAACCTTCCTTTTCAAACACATAGGCATATTTCCTTTTAGTATCAAGTTGTTTCTATCAAAAGCAGTCCAACAAAGTTTAATTCTATGATTAATTTCATACATTATGTTTTCATCTGTATTAATAATCTGACCAAGGTATTGGTATAACTGTTAACTTCTTCTAACTCATCATAGTCAATCTTTATTTTCATATTTTGAGAAAATCCATTTAACATTACTTTAGTCTTTTTAACATTTATCTTTAGTCCTACTTTTCTAATTTCATCTGATATTTCCTGCAGCTGTAAAGCATTATTTGCAAAAACAACTACATCATCTGCAAAATCTAAATAACTTAAATAATCTCCATTTACCTCCACTCCTTTAGCTTTCCATTTTAATTCACAAAATACTTCTTGCAGCCTTGCTGTAAAATTTTTTGGAGATATTGAGTCACCTTGTCTTACACCCTTTTCAATGTTGACTTTCCCAGTATCATTATGTAATGTAATTGTTGCTGTTGCATTTTTATAAATATTCTTTAAATATGACAATATTCTGGATCTATACCTTGATGATCCAATGCTTTAATCACTGAAGAAATGTTTATAAAATCAAATGCCTTTTCCTAATCCACAAATCCCAAGCATAATGTAACTCATATTCATTATAATTGTAAATATTTATTATAATTATAATTTTAAATATTTATTTAAATAAAAGATTACTTTTTTATTTAGTCTTATAATGCAATTTCTCAAAATATACTACTAAACATCACAAGGTCACCATCACTTATGCTAGCACATAACTTATTAAACAAGAAAAACTCTCTATACAGTAGTGCCACCCTAAAAAGTGGCTGCTGGAGGGTTGCATTAGATCCTAAAATCTAGGTGCAGTGCTTTCAGATTCAAGGCTCCTCACTGATGAAGGCCACAAGCCAGAAACTAGTCTGGGGATATTGGATGAGTAGGCACAAGATGGGGATTTTATGCACAAGCCTTTTGACATCCATTGATTACTCTGGTTGGTGCAGAGTGGCACTAATGTATGGAGTGTTTTGCTTGTTTAATCAAAATATACTACATATATTCTCTGCGATTGTGCTAAATTGAATAGATTGCCACCATGTCATTGTAATAATTAATAAAATTTATATGTAAATGAAAATGTTTAAATTTCCCAATCACTCCATTGTTAGAAAAACATTCTGATTGTAAATATTTATTTAAATATAAAAGGAATAATTTTTACTTAGTCTTTTGATAATTGCTCAAAACATATTACTTATATACTCTACCATTATGATGAATTGAACAGATTATTACCATATCACCACAATAATTAGTACTATTTATATGTAAATGAAAATGTTTAGATTTCCATATCACTTTTATTTAAATATTCTAATTTATATATAATGACATTTTACTATTAATAATTTATTTAAAAATAAACTTATTTAAAAAATATTGTGTCATAATAATTGCAATAATTCTGCAATATAGTTGTTCAACAGTCATGTAGTCATTAACTACATTTATCAATCATATTTTATACCTACTAATGTAATGTGCTTGGAATGGGTCAGACAGTGAAATATGGATTCTTGGGATCAATCCCTGTGCATTTTGAAATTTTTTTAATACCAATGTTATATTTTTTAAAATAAATAAATACTTATATAATTATTTTGCATGCTTTACTAATCCGTCTTTCCTTAGATTTGGGCTATTGTGGGGTTTGTTCATATTAAAAAACTTGTAATTGATCAGTAATATTACCCAAATACACAACTGTCCAGATCCAAGGAAAACAGAATTAATAAAAACATGTTTTGAAAAGATATTATTGCACATATTTCTTTTCTTAAGTAAATGCAATGTAAATCCTTAACCCCTAGTTATCAGACTGTACAGCATGTGGTATAATAATATATAGTATTTTAAAATGAGTAAAGTTATTATATTGAAATAACAAGCATATAAAAAATTAATTCATAGTGTTAATATTCTATTGTTGAATATTTTACAAATTAACTTTGTTAATAGAAATCATAACAAATTATGCATGAAATTTTATATATATATGTCAAAGCATTGACCGGGAAGCAAATCCAGGCCAGCTGCTTGGAAGGCAGCTATGCTAAATACTAGGCCACCAATGCTTGACATGAGAGATAAAGTAACAAAATATAATTATTTGTATAAACTAAGTAGCATGTCAATTAGTGTTGACCTATTCATCCTATAGAAAATATTGTGGTTACCAAAATAAGATGAGAAAATGGACAAATTATTTTGCATATGCATTTGCATACATTATTATTTAGTAACATTACAGCAATGGTTTATAACCTATTTTGGCCATGAATATGAGGCAAAACCTCGAAAGTACTAGGCCTAGATTAATTTGATTTAATTGTTTTTGGTTACTACTGACAGCTTCTTCTTCAGTGGGTTAAATCGCTTATATATGCGATGAGTTATTATGTAAATAAAAAGGTAAAATTGTAAATAATTATAATTTTTAAGGTTCTATTGGTTCTGTCTTTTGTTAAACAAAATTGTATAGAATTCATTTTGTTTTAATTTACAAGTTTTATTCTATGGGACTAGGGGTATTGAGATTTAACTTACACAAAGACACCTCTTATCCATGCAGGAGTGCTGGAAAATTGCTTTTAATTTTTTTTATAATGCATGTGTATGATTTTTCAAACTAAAATACTATTGTAAATAGCTTTTTTATTTGGCTATGCAGTAAGCAAAAAAAAAATCAGATTTAATTCAAAAATAGGATGACTAGATAGGTACAATTAAATATTTGGGAATGGTATTAAAAAAAAACATTTTATATGCTCCTACAGTGTCACAATTTATCCAATCATTGCTATTATAAATATTACCCAGCTTACATTGCAATTTATTTTTATTACATGCTTTTTTAATAAAAACTCTATGTATATTCATCATTGAAACGTTAATTTTAAATATATTATTAAATATTGTTAATAAAGATTTTTTACAATTATCCTTCATATACTCTCCATATATAATACAATGATGTTTGGTTCAATGATTAGTAACATGCAGAATATACTACAGCTTATACAATATTGTGTAGACACACAATTGATGCTTACAAAATTATTGATTTTTGTATTTGAATTCCCATTAAGTTTTTGTCATGTTATTGTGGAGACATAAATAAACAAAAATGACAAATATAGCTTTTAAAACAATTATTTTAAAAATATCAATATTTATTATGAATTGCATATAAGTGTATTGTCTATACTGAACTTAATGTAATTAGAAGAGATTCAAACTCCCCAGATATTCAAGCTCCCTACATCTAACCACTTCAACCTATGTAATTGGTACAAATGACCACATACCATGTGAAAAAGATAAATGATCTCCAATATATGTATTTTGTGCTGAACCAACAATCATCAGTTAGTCCAGATCATCATCCCCCACACATATCTATAATCAGTGTTCAGCTTATATTAAGGTAGCAAATCTTCAAACTTTAAAGAATAGGCTTCAATCTTCTCCACCTTCCAACTCTTCATCCATTCTTGCCACTGAAAATCTGATGATGGAACACTCAAAACCCTTGTTGATACTAATATTATTATCAAACCCATGTGAACTTTAAGTCATTTTTGACCACTCATATATAAAACCTTAATAGATCAATTATACAGGAGAAGAATGGGCAGAATACAAGTAAAGTGTGTAATATTTAAATACAAGTGCGTTGTCTATACTGAACTTAAAGTAATTAGAAGAGATTTAAACTCAGACTTTTAAGCTCTCTACATCTATTCACTCCATCCTATACTACAATATACATGACCACATACATGTAAAAAGGATAAATGATCTCCAATATATGTATTTCATTTGGAACCAGCACTCATCAGTTGGTTTTGATTTCACACACACACACACACACATATATATATATATATATATAATCGATGCTCAGCTTATATTAAGAATGATTTACTATCTTATTATAAGATGAGCACTTATTATATATGCAGGTAAAAGATGATGATCTTGATCAATTAATGAATGCTGGTTCAGACAAAATATGTATATTGAAGATCATTTATCGTTTTCACATGTATGTGGTCATGTGTATGAGTTGTATAGGATGAAATAAATAGATGTAGGAAATTTGAAAATCTGATTTCTAAAATATATGTGGGGGGGGGAGCACAATTGTTCTGAAAATTCAGCTTAGGGATAATGAATAGTGAATCAATAATAGAGATAAATTCCCCAAAATTGACATGTCCGATCATTCTAATAACATAAATTGTCATGTTATTCTATTTTTATGATTACTTTATAATATGACTTGCTTACAAACATATTTCTGAAAGTCTATAAATATTTGTATTAGTATGCAAAATAAGGCAATCACATTGTTTTGGGCATGACATGTTTAATTTATGATCACACTAGCATCATGTTTTTTCCCCTGGTTTGTTTGTTTCTACTGTTCATGCCTACTTTAAAATTTGTATTTAATTTATTTTTAGCTCATGACACATGCAATACATTTTATAAACACATTTTTATTTATATTTTATAAAAAAAATATTATTTTTTTTTGCCACCTTTAGTCTGAAGTCACATAATAAAATCATTGTCTAATCTACTGAGTTTAAATATAAGCAAGATTTGAAAAATGGCTTAAAAGCAACAGTTCTCAGATATTTTTATAAATTCATAATAAAAACTTGTTAGATTTTTATTTCATTGCTATTGTTATTATTATTGTTTTATTTTTATTTATATAATTTAATTAAAAAAATCTATGTAAATTGCTGACATCAAGTCAATTGTATTCTGAACACTTCTGAAAGCACAAGATAAATGTGCTTTGGGATCTAAATGGCACAACCAATCAGAAGGGGTGCATCCCATCACTAATATCACAAAGTACAGTGACACACAATCACAATTTCTGATGCTGCATTCTATATTCATTATTGGTCAATTTCTTACCTACTGTAACCAAATCTGTTTACTGCAAATTGTAACTTAAATAATTTGATATAATTCTAAACAACATTTAATTCTCTTTTATTTATTGATTGTAATTATTATAAACTCATTATAATGAAATATGAAGAAAAGGTAATAGTCAATATTCCAAACTTTTATATCGCGCTAAGCATGCTTTCTGCAGACCACTGCCAAAATCCTAGTCCTGTTCTGTTTAGCCATTGAAAATTATGTCTATATATAGATATAATTTATTATGTAAATGAGACATTTAAATATTCTTTTTTTTTGACAATGGAATGCATGAATCTTTTATGTTGGTTGCATTTAAATTCTTTGCATGATTGCAAAGGACATATAAATATAAATTTATGTTTGATTTTGAAAGTGTTGTGATTCTTCATGGGGAAGGAAATCATGGTAAAAGAAAAATTAGGGTGGAAATTGTGATAAATATAAATAAAGTGAATATGGTTGATAGACAGACTGCTAACATTGGAATACAGGATTTGAGTTGAGGACATATGCTTTCGTTTTTTTTTTTTTTTTTAGTTTGACGTCAAATGAGGCAGGTTAAGGAATTGGTGAAAAGTGCTTCTGTGGATTGAAAGACCATATAATAGTTAATTACCATTACATTTATTATTTTATTGTTATTATATATAAATGACGTAATTGTTTTTGCAAATAATTCTTCAAAGCTTTAAGGGATATTGCAAGAGTTGTCAGTTGAAGATAAGAAAGTTGGACTAAAGGTAGATATTAAAGAGTCTAAAGTAATGTTCAATGAATTTTTTTCAAAATAGAAAATAAAGACTGATAACAATGAATTAGAGGAAATTAACAACTACAAATAATACCTTGGGCAGAATATAACTTCATATGGAAACTTAATGGATGAAATTAATCATAGAATTAAACTTGGTTGGAGTGCTTTTGCAAGAAATAACTTAACATTAAAAAGAAAATATATTTATTCATTTGAAAAGAAAGATTTTAATAAATGTATTTTACCCATTCTGACACATGTATCTGAGACTTGACCATATAAGAGAAAATCAATACAGAGACTTCAAATCATTCAAAAAAATTTTGAGAGATCAATGTTAGGAATAATAAGAAGTCAAAAATGAATACATGGACAAGAAAACAAACAGATCTAACAGACATTGTTTCTAAAAGAGATCATAATAGATGTAATGTTGAAATCCAAAAAACCCAGAAAGAGAGCATATGTGAGATGGATGAATAAAATAAGGATGTGTGCTGAGATGATGTGGAGAAGAGAAGTTAGTGATAAGAGAAACATGATTGAACTTGGAGAGACTAGTATGCAGAGATCAATAATGGTTGAAAATTATGATAATATATAAGAATATAGATAGATACAAAGATTAGTAAATTATTAGCTAGATGGATGAATGGATAAATAGAAATTTTCTAATGCTTATCACATGAAAACTATTTTTATGCACTTTTTAAAAATTAGAAAAATGCATCTCATTTTGGAAATTATTTTATGTGTGTAGCAATTAAATAAGAAAACATTTTTGTGTAGTTGTAAAAAATCTGTCATTGAAATAATTTAAAAATTTGCTCCAAATTCATAAAAAAGAATTTAACTGTTTACCACTAGAAAAAGTGTCACAATACATGTAAAGTACTTTATACATGTGTACTTTTTTCTAATAGTTATAGAATAACAGTGTAGCAGAATTTCTGAAAAAACAATGGTGACTTCTCTTTCTTTAAAACAATGCACAATTTAGGACCCAAACAGATTTTTACATCAGGTTTCTATTTAATTAGATTTGGTGTGAAACACTATCATCATCAACCATTATCAATCCACTGCAGGATGAAGGTCTCTCCAAGTTTAATCCATCTTCTCTGATCTTTAGCTTCTCTTCTCCACATCACCCCTGCACACTTTCTTAATTCATCCATCCATCTCACATGTGGTCTGTTTCTGGGTCTTTACAATCTCTTGTAATCCAATTTAAAATTTCAATTGTCCATCTATTATCATCTCTTCTAGCAATATGTCCATCCCAACTCCACTTCAATCTTTTAATTTTTTCAATGAGGTCAGTAACACCTGTTTGTTCTCTTACCCATACATTGCATTTTTGATCTCTTCTATTTACTTCCAACATACATCTCTCCATACTTCTTTGAGTGGTCTAAAGTCTCTGTATTGCTCTTCTATTAAGTGTCCAAGTCTCAGATCCATAAGTAAGAACTGGTAAAACACATTTGTTAAAAACCTTCCTTTTCAAACATATGGGCATATTTCCTTTTAGTATCAAGTTATTTCTACCAAAAGTACTATACTCATCAATAAAATTTTATGAGGCACTTAAATATCTTGGTGGAAAGTTCAATTATCTGAAAAAAAAATTTTTTTTAACTCAGCTATAAAACCATTCACAAACTTTAGCTTTTGAAGCTGCATTAAATGGCATAGTATTCAGATTTGATTATAATGGCTAACTGATATGTGATACTGCTATGAATTTTTATGTGTCTTGACTTCATAGAATGTTTTAATGAACAGTATCTTCCTAGAAATAAGCGTATTTTTTAAAAATTAAATAGTTTAAATTTATCTCACATAGTATAAGTTTTATGCCCCATTTTCCTGTTTAGTGGTATCTCATATCACTTGTAGTCTAAATGTATATATTTTTTCCCCTATATGTCAAAGCATTGGCTGTGAAGTGAACCCGGGACAACTGCTTGTAGGCAGCTGTGCTGACCACTCGGCCACCATTTTTTTTGCAAATTATATTTATTTTCTACTGATTGTAGGAAAGCAATTAATTGATTCCAGTTCAAAGTTATTCTAAACACAAGTATTTTATTTCTCCACTTTTGCAATTTTATGTTTTTGTAATTTTATTATACAGATATGTTAATATTTATTATAAATAATGCTTATAGTTTTAAAATTTAAATTTGAAAATATAATTATATAAAACAAGAGTGGTATATAACACTTGTACCATTTATGTTATAAAACTATATTGTAACTGTTGTGGGTTTTAAATTTCAAACAGTGAAACCAACTTGTCTACATAGAATAACAATATAATGTTTTTATTTAGTTAAAAAGTTATGTAGCTTTTGTGAAATTAATTCACTAGCTGGTAGGCATGTTTACCATCAATATAAACCATGAGAAAACAGGCAAAAACTCACTATATATTGCCACACACAGCAAGCTAGAGGAATCAATGGATGCCAGAAGACTTGTGCATAAAATCCCCATCTAGTGCCTACTCATCCAATATCTACAGACTAGTTTCTGACTTATGGCCTTCATCAGTGAGGAGCCTTGGATCTGAGAGCACTGCATCTAGATCTTAGGATCTAATGCAACCCTCCAGCAGCCACCTTTTATTTCCATTTAACTACAAAACTATGAATATTAAACTGAAAACACCTTAATATTTTCAATCCAAGCCCATTAGCTTATATAGTCATAACCATGTGACATGTAATACATGCACAAAGAAATAAATTTCTGTAAACTTTTAGTTACAGCCACAAAAAATGATCTTCCAAAGCAATTATGATTTATTCATATTTAGACAATCATTTAATTATTACATTTTGAAATTACAAATTCAAAACTTATCCATTCACAACTATGACATGATCCAGTCTAGATAAATACATTACTGATTATCACTAATCATTTACTAAACTAGAGATTATCTCTAGCATAGATATAAACTTTAAACCTCAGTTGTTAAAGATTAATGTATGTTTTTTTTTAATTAAACACACACATGGAGTGGTTCATGTCATAGTTGTAGATGGATAATTTGTTACTTTTTTTTTCCATATGTCATAACATCGGCCAGGAGGTGAACCCACAACCATCTGCAACCAACTACTTGTTTGCAAGGTGTCTGTGATGACCTCTTGGCTAATGCATAGTAAATTACCATTACTAATACTAAAAATATGATAAAGTTATATGTAAAGGTTAGATACCTGGGCCAACAGTTGAGAGCTGGTTCAGCATGAATTGCATCTTAGGTGTCTTTTGACTTTTAGTGTCTTTATTCATGCATTTCAAGAATGCATGTTGGTGTAGAAGTTATTAAGAATATCTATAATAACCATTTAAATTTAGTTTCTTTTTTTAAATGTAAGATAAAGTAAATATTTAAAAACCAGAATATAAAATATGTCAAGTGTTGTTAGCTGAGAGGTCATTGCAGCCACCTTGCAAGCAAGTAATTGTTTGTAGATGGTTGTGGGTTCGCCTCCCAGCTGATGCTATGACATAGGAAATATATATATAATATATAAAATTATAGGTTTATAAATGTAGATGATAACAATCAACCCCTAAGCTATCAACAATCTCAACCTGTAGTCAAGGCAACTTCCTTTATAGACAGTCATTGGTCAATTTGAAATCTTTAGTCTCTATATAAATATATCACACCATATATAAAGGGTGGTACCATCTTCATTGTTTAAGGAGGTTGTCTTGACCATAGATTGAGATAGCTTAAGAGTTATAAACAGTGAGGATTGCCAATTCCTCTACAAGCTTTATGATAAATACTTAGCCAGAGCCAGCACTTAAAATATCTCTGTCAGGAACCCCTTCCCAAACCTATGACCATGGTTTCATGCTTTGACACTCCTCAGGGAGTGTCAGGCTAGGTTCAGACACTAGATCTATCCAGGCATCTCTCTGAGGAATGCCAAAGCATGAAACCATGGTCAGAGATTTGGGGTGGGGTTCCTGACAGAGATATTTTAAGTGCTGTTTCTGGCTAAACATTTATCACAAAGCTTGTAGAGGAATTGGCAATCCTCATTGTTTATAACTTACAAGCTTAAGAGATAGGGTCATGTGATCTTTGAATCTTATTTTGACTATTTATAGCTCAAGAGTTGATTGTTATAATTGTCAATGTTTCAGCAAAATAACATTTGTTTTTAACTTGGTAAAGATGTTATTACATGATCATTATAGTTGTTACCTTAATTCTATTTTATTCTGTAATTTCATTTATTGCATTTTTTATTTTACATTTTTTTATAATAACCATGTGATAAAACCTTTAGCCAGTCGAAGACAAATAATTATTTTGATATTACATTGGTATTTGTATACCCCAATATGTTATATGGTAATTCTCCAAAGTTTTTTTGAATTATAATATATACATACACTTAATTGAATGCATGGAAATATGTAATTTTGTAACCATTTGATTTGAAATGCATATATTCTGCAATTTACTGGTATGGCAATCATATATGATATGTTTTCAGCAGTTGATTTGATATATATCGCATAGGTTCAATTCATTTAAACACATGGCTATTGCAGAATTATATCTTAGTTGGATTGACGTCTATAAAATTGCCTTTGCAAAAAATATTTTATTGTGATTTTTGAATTTGGTTTTCATGGAAGAAGTAAAATTCATTTACATTATAAGGAGGCATTGAAGTCAGTCTCGGAGGAAAAAAATTTCTGCGGAAAGTTAAAAGACAGCGTCACCAAATGTCAGATAAACAGATCAATGCGCCAGTATGTGAAAGTACTTTTGGTTTATGAATTCATGGCAAATATTTATTCTTTTTTTTTTTTAGTTGAAAGGTCTATATTACTTTTTGAATGGCTACTGTTGCTGATATTATTTATGTATATAACAAAAAGTTGATCTAAAAATTTTCGAAAACTAAGTTGTTTTTGCGCCTGATTTTCTAAAAATGATTTTACCCTTTTCTCTGTTGTACATAGCATATAATAATACGAAATAATTTATTGTTAAATGAAATAAATTGTTGTTGACAAAAAAAATTCAAAATTATTTTTAATATTGTTCTTATTAAAAAATAATTACTTTTTCTTTTTTATTTATTCTAACTTTTTAAATCTTGACCTAAAACTGTTTTATCAGATGACAGGGAAGGGGGATCTTATGCAATATTACATGTGTGTGTTTTATAGAGACAATTGACCTTACATTGTCCTAATTTTTAAAAAATGTTAAAAGCAAGTCTTTTATTTTTTTATTATTCTCATTTCCAAATACATTTGGAACAAGAATAAAATTTAAAAATGTTGACGCAATCCAGTATTTTTTTAAATGTTTACGATTAAAAGTTGGAAACATAAAAAATATATATTTCAAAATTGTTTATTTCGCCAAAGCTGTTAGTCTATTTTATCTTTACGAAATAACTCAAATTCGCCCTCAGGAAGACAACCTTTTCCTGAAAGCTGTTTACAACCAAATGACACGTCCTTGATCCTGGATTGCATATTTTTAATTAATTAAACAGGTATTCTAGTTTGCTCTTTTTGTTTAATCAATAAACTTTTTTTTTAGTCTTACATTTATCTTAATATGAAAGTCATTTGATCCTTTTACCATTTTTAAAATGCCATTACGCAATCTCTATACATCTAAAAGAAAAGTTTTCTGTAAGCTTACATTATTCAGGGTATTTTTTGTCCTATGTATCTTTCGTTATAGTTTTTGTAATTATTGTTATACAGGAATGTTTTAAATATATATATTAGTAGAATTCATAATTTTTTGTCATTAATTTAAACAAACAATAACAAAAAAAACCTACTGCAACTTTTTTTAATTATTATTTACTGGATCTATTTGTCTATAACTATTTTTGCTTTTAAATGTTGACTTTTTGACAAATTAATGTAAAGCCAATAGAAGCAAAGAACTAACATGGATTGATTGTTAAACCACTAAACATCACATGATCACCAATTCTTATGCTTGCAATAACTGTTATTAAAACAGGCAAAACTCTCCATACAGTAGTGCCATTCAGTGCCAGCCAGAGTAATCAATTGATGCCAGAAAGCTTGTGCATAAAATCCCCATTGATTACTCTGGCTGGCACTGAGTGGCACTACTGTATGGAGAGTTTGCCTGTTTTAATGGATTGATTGCTTAATAATTATATATATAAGCTAAGGATATTATATTTAGTGTTTAATATCTTCCACAGAATAATGATATACGTCACCAATTGCAACCATCATTTCCATTTTTCTAGGTTTCCGGTTTCTTCTATCCATGCCCTCTCTTTTCCACATCACATCAACAAACTTCCTTATTTTACCCATTCAAGTCACAGGTCTCTTTCTGGATCATTTTCAAACTCTTGGGATCCTGTTTAAGACTTCAACTATTATTTCTTCTAATAATATATGTCCAATCCACTTTCTTTTCAGCCTCTTAGTTATTTCAGTATGATAATGATGCATGTTTAGTCTCTCATTCAAATATTTTGTTTTTCATCAATTCTCTTATTTCCAACATAGCAACTAGTAAAATCCATCTATTAAAAATCTTCCTTTTCAAACACTTGGTCTTATTCCCTGTATAAATGGGTAAACATAGATTTTACTTTATTAATAAATGGCAGCTTCTGGGAAAAGTAAATAAAAGAAATGAAATGCATATCCCATTTATAAACTTAGTTTTTAACTCACTTTACTCAACAGAAGTAATCCTGGTTCTATATGTGTCGAGGAAGAGATCTTCATAAAACACACAGTGTAATCAGACAAATTTAAAACTCTTTATATTTTTTCAGCTCCGAGTTTCTGTTTTAATTTGAACTTTTTTTTAATAACTCTTTCATTTATTTATCTTCTAAAATATCTCTGATGCAATCCATTCTTTTTTCAAATTTTGGAAATGACATTTTTTTACCGAGTTTTATAGTGTTTCTGAGTTTTAAAATTTATCTATTCAGTTATTATTTGCCTCTTCTACATTCACATTACAAATTTCTCTCTTTTTTTTTAATTCTTCATCTATATCATACAATTCATCAAACACAATATTAATGCTTTTTTTTGCAAGTCTAATATTATTTGTCTATATACTGTGCTATGCTATCTTTAATGTGAATATAAAATACTTTAATATTGTTTTTGTTTCTTTTTGTTTTGTTTTTTGCTTTTCTATGAATGCATGTTGAGAGATGCAATTCGTCTACAATATAAACGTGTGTGTAAATCTATATTTTATTCTTTAACAATTACCATAATGAAATATTTATTGACCAGGTTTGCCAACCATAAACTAGTTAGAGTTTTAGTAGTCTTTCATTTTGTTTTTTTAATTAAGAATAAATAGATGCTTATCCATTTACTGACCAATAATAAAATGGCTAACTGGGGAAAAAATTCTGAGCTTGATTGGAACCTTAAACAAATTTAAGTTTTATCTGTTTGTTTGTTTTTAATTCATTTGTTTATACCATAAAAAGTAATAGAGAAACAGTCTTTCAACAGTTCTTTATACAAAAACAGTGAAAGTAAAAGCATTTTCCCAAGTTGTCAATTGCTAGATGGTATAATATTTATTCACTTTTATTTTATCCTCTAACTAAAAATAAACAGATACCCATTTACTGACTAATATTGAATGATTACTTGAGTTAAAAACTATTTTAAAAAAATTTGAATTTATTCAACCCACATGTGAACCAAGTCATAGGCATGGCAGGCCCTTGCAACACAAGATATTACTAATCAATAAATATTTATTAAAATAAACTATAATGCCAAATGTTGCCAAGAACTAAGCCATTGGTCAGTGCAAGTATTAAAACTCATCAGTTTTATGATAGAATTATAGTTATTGTTCATTCATTAATTAAGTTCAAAAAAAAATTAGAAAAGCTGAATGCAACTCAGACTCACACAGATATAAAATAAACTAGATATTTTGCATCAGATGATTACCATTCTTTATGCTTACACAAGCTGTTCATACAAAAACAAAACTTTCCATATAGTAGCACCACTCAGTACAAGCCAGAGTAATCAATGGATACAGGAAGGTTTGTGCATAAAATTCCCATCTAGTGCCTACTCATCCAATATTCTCAGACTAGTTTCTAGCTTATGGCTTTCATCAGTGAGGAGTCTTGGATCTGAGAGTATTGCAATTCGATCTTAGAGTCTGATGCAACCCTCCAGCAGCCACCTTTATCTTACTAGCTGACTACAAAGCTTTGAGTCCAAAAGGAAAACATAATGTTTTCAAAAACATAACATTTTCAATTCAAGCTCATTACCTTGTATAGTCATATAGATCTGAACTCTCTTCAGCATCTATACTTTTTGGTGACTTTGGTTTCTTTAATAATATGATAATGGTGACTGTGTTTATCGAAGAACCAAAGACATCCAAAAAGTATGAATGCTGAATTCAGTTTAGGTCTATATGTCTATACAAGTTAATGAGCTTGAATTGAAGACATTATTGTGTTTTTATTTTGGACTCAAAGCTTTATAGTTAGCTAATGAGGTAAAAGGTGGCTGCTGAAGGGTTGCATTAGATCGTAAGATGTAGGTGTAGTGCTAGAGCTATATTGTTCTATAATTTGTGCAATCATTTTCATTACCCCCTTTTTTGGGGGGAGGGAGATGCAATGGTTTTTGTAGTCCTAAAATCTGATAAATCTTTGTAACATCTCATTATCACATCAAACAATCTATTTTTTTTTACAATACCATTTCAATATTTAAGAAGTTCAAATAGAAACTATCTACATTAATTGCCTTAATTTTTTATCTTATTACCTACATAATAAAAGTATTCTCTTATTATTATTTTATGTCCTTTCTCATTCTCATCAACTATATTTTCATCTTCTATAAAATCTTCCATAATTATCACCTCTTCACCTTTAAACAAATTTTTAATACACTCTTACTAATGATCCTACACTTTCTTATTTTCAAAAAACATCTTTTCTTCCTATTCTTAACAATATTACTAAATATTTTTTCTTTATAATTCAACATTTTAATTTTTTCATATACCTGTTTAACATATAACTTTTATGTTATCTTCAATTTCTGCACTAATCATATTCATCCACTTTGCTTTTTCCACTTTACAGTTTATTATTAAATTTTTTAACTCCTTTATATTGATCATAGACTTGGTATCTAACTTTATTTCTTTCAATTAAATCCAATAGTTTGGGTCATCCATCTTTTCTTGGTATAGCATAATTTTTCCTATACTTTAGTTGCAGTTGCTTTTATATATGATTTAATATCATTTCATTGCATGTTATCAATATTTATCATAGCAGTTTCATTGTTAAATTCCTTAACTATGTTATGATCCTGTAATTTACTTAAAGTGAGTAAGAATATCATTTCTTTTAAATTTAATATTAAATTTTTCCTAAATAATAACTATCCATATCAGCACCAGGGCAACCATGACTAGACTGTCCCTAAATTCTATATCTATTTTTAACTATAATATAATCAATCAAACATCTTATAATATCTTTAAGTACTTTGAGTAACATCTTTTATGCATAGTATCAAATT
Organism: Epiperipatus broadwayi; assembly: GCA_028023455.1. Taxonomy (NCBI): domain Eukaryota; kingdom Metazoa; phylum Onychophora; class Udeonychophora; order Euonychophora; family Peripatidae; genus Epiperipatus; species Epiperipatus broadwayi. The sequence continues at coordinate 7,803,210 of JAQFVV010006207.1, forward strand.
TATTGATTATTGCCATTCTTTTCTATGCACAAAATTCAATCAATCTCTCCTCTCATAGGTTCATATCACTAAACGAAATCCAGCTACATATCCTGAATTTTTATGTGTACTTATTGATACATTAAAATTACCTAGCAAAATAATATTATCTTTATCATTAACAAGCTCTAACAATTTTCTTAATCTTTTGTAAATATCTTCACCTTCTTCATTTTTACTCCCAATAAAAAAAAATATACTTTTTTTTTTTCATATATCAAAGCATCGGCCAGGACACAAACCCAGATCAACTGCTTGTAAGGCAGCTGTGCTAACCATTCGGCTACCAATGCTTGACAAAAAAAATATTACTTGTTTTAACATTTTATCCACCAATCTGCATTCATGTAATAGTTAAATTCTTTTCACATCACTTGATATGTCTTTAATACACCATGTGCCAATTTAACCCTTAATATAACAATGACATGTTCCTGACTTATCACCCCCATAAATTATTGCAAAGTTTTTTGATTTAAAATCACCATTTTCTATTCATTTAGTCTCATATATGCTTAAAACATTCACTTCTTTTAATTCACCAGGTCTCAAAAAATTTTCATTTTTCAAACTGTCTATCACAAATATAGCATTTTCTTTAAGAAGGTATCCAGATTTATGACCTAGGCGTCTGACTTTTCCCAGTCCTTTCAGATATTAGCTTATGGATTTGATGATCAGTAAGATCACTATTAAAGTTGATCATTCTTATCATGAGATATCTAAGGATCTTTGATGTAGTTATTTCCCATTGCCTTCAACATTCTCATGCCATTGAACATCATAAGGTTCACCTGACTTTAGAGAAGCTAATTCTGTAATAGCTCATCCATCCTCCTAAGAGACTGTCAACATTATACAAGAGTCACTTAGTTGCTATAGTCTCTTTAATAAAATCAGCATGTCATATGCAAATGAGAATGGTGATTGAGTTGAAAAGGCTATAAATAGCGTCTCACTTCTTACTCTCCAGAAGATCAATAATGATTGAGAATGAAAATGATGAGAATGACATTGATTGGTGCATTTATATACGTCAAAATCCTTCTGTAATTGATTTTCATTCATAACTTTATTTTTTGTTGTTATTCATTCATTCGGTATATGAGTTTTCTATTATTAATTATACATATATAAATAGTCGTTTACTAACATTCATTTATTTGCTTGAATAATAAACAAATAAAAACAGTAAATAAAATAAATTACAATGAAAATAGATTGTAATTATTTCTAAGTATAAAAAAGTAAAAAGGGAAAATCTTGAGAACAAGTAAAGTGTTTTATCAGACAGTAGTTTAATTTAAAATTTTATTATTAGATCTGTGTTTGGTTATAAAACAATTTTAAAGTCAATCTTTTTTTTATATACTATGTTGATTTTTTCACGACATCTGTTCCTACATACTTATGCTAAAACTGGCAAATTATTTTTTAAACAAAAGCAGAAGAAATCCAAATAATGTTGATTCTTTTATCTCAATTCCATCTTTAATATTTATACATTGATTCTGCATGCTATCCAATACTTTTGAAAACAAAAATAGTTAAATAGCCTATAGTCAAATATTTACTTAGTTAATTTTATTTTATCAGTTTAAGTAAAACACTTTTTGTTTGAAAAAAAGATGAAAAAAAACCCTATTATCTATTAAAATTAATAAACAGATAAGGAGTGGCATCGAAAAGAAGGGGGAACGACAAAATTATGTTTTTGCAACAAACATAATTTTCTATCTTTCAAAATCATCTTTTTCATAGTCTTTTTTAAGAAGTTTACCTCTACCCCTCTACTTTTTTTAAAAATTATACTTCTTCTAATGTATGGTTTCAGAATAAATTTTCCTAAAATCTTGTAACCCATTTTTACGTACTCTTTCATTGTTTTTAAAATCCTATCTTATTTTTACTTTCCTTCTTTTTCTATATCCTAAATGCTCCCAAATGGTTTTTCACCTTTTTTTAATTTATTGGTGTTACAAAATATATATATATTAATTCAAATCTTACTGATACACAATATAACTACTGTTTTAGCTATTTATATTTTAATTATACAAGCAATTTTCTAAATATTTTAAATACATTAACTTGATATATTATTTTTACTTCTATCGAACTGCAGATAGGTTACCATTAATCCAGGATTGTTTGTTCTTTTGCTTTTCCAGATTAGCTTCTTCTTTTTTTTTCAGAATTTATAATTTGCAATAAATATCAAAAATGAATAAAGGATTTAATTAATAGCATTAATGAAGCAAATTCAGTCTATTTATTCCAGTCCTGCCATCTATTGTAGGGTTAAGTAATTAATAAATAGATGGTAACATTGGAGTAGAATACATAGTAATTGTTTCTGTATATCATTGTGTAAGATGGTGTCATGGAGTGTTGTTTTCAAAAACATTATTATATAATATATTAATTAAATAAAAATAAAATTATTTTTTTAATGTTTTACTTCTCAGCTTAGGAAGAATGTTACCATTTTTCTTTGTCATTTTTCATAGACAGTTTATAATATAATCTATTGGAACATGACTTTTTTTATTTATCGAAGTAAGGAATCTTTAAACTAATAAGCCACAGAAACTATTTAAACATTGTCTCTGATACTTTATTTTTTTGAAACAATTTCAAAACAGGGTACTTACCTGTTGGTTCAGTGCTGAATTTCATATACATATTAGTCTGGCAACAACTTACTAACCTTGCAATCTTGTAAAATAATGTCTGCGTAAAATCTTCTGACAAACTTTATCCATAAATTTTGATAAAGAACAACGAGTAACTTTATTTAGTACAAAATGGTGATCTATAACTTTATTTAGTGGAAATAAACATATAATGAAAATAAATAAATATATACTTACATTTTGAAGCGAATTGAGTTATTTGCAAAAATGATGAGAACTGACCTTATTTCATACAAAATGATGACCTATAACTTTATTTATTGGAAATAAATGAAGATGTATTTGTTTATATTGTGTATTAATTATGTATATATATATATATATGTGTGTGTGTGGATAAGTGTAATAATTGTATAATTATATATTTGAATATTGTAGCTCTGATGATGACTGCAGGACAGTCGAAACTGTTAGTGTAATACAAATAATAAAAATAAAAGTATTGATAAAGTGTCAAAGAAAGTGTCAATGGTATGATATGTTATAAGATGTATTTGTGTTGTTTCTTTTTTTTTTTTTTGTGCGAGAAGTGATCTTGTAGCAACTAAACTTTTAGCAGTGTACCTTTATTTCAATAAAAAATAAAAGCAAAAGACTTTCTTACAATTACGGAGGTGGACTGAAGCTTTTTTTATATCCTAAAAAATGTGAACAAAATTGTAGCTCTGATTTCCACAAAAATGTTCATATTTACAAGTCATCCCTATTGTAGGATTTTGTGTTTTTCTTGAGATAACATGCTCCATGCACAAATTTCTCACAGATACTTATTCCAGTTGATGACCATTTTTTGAAAGTAGTGGACTACAGCATCATCAGTAGTGGAAGTTTCCAAACTAATTATTTCATTGAATTAAAAAAGTTGATCAAAGAATTTACTCAGCAGGAATTAAAGCTGGACAATAAATCATGCTTAAACCTTAATTTAACCAGATGATCGATTATTCATCCCAGAATTCTTTCATAATATTGCAGCATGCTTTAAATCATAAAATTAGCAGCAAAAACAACATTTTGGCTAATAACTTTCTCCTCATCAGAATATTATCTAATATTCATTTAAAAAATTAATTAATTTCCTTTTTAGAAGATTGTAAAGATGTTTAATTCAATCTTTATTTAAACATTTGTTTATATTGGTGACTTTCATCACCAGCAGACAAATACATAAGTACCCAAAAAGTTACTATATATCTATTTCTGAAGAATGTTGTTTTATTATTTTGTAATTGCTTCATTAAGGTAAAGTTACTTCATGAGTTTCATTTGCTCCTAATGCAATTTCTGCTCATTTAATGATTTTTTTTGCATTATAATCTATCATTTATGTAATTAAACAAAGCAAAAACACACTGTGCAAATTTGAGATTTTATTTCTATTCTCATATTAAGCTAAGAAAACATTGATACAAGAAGCATGGCATGTATGAATAGTTTTTGCACATTTATATCAGCCTAAAGGTGCCCAGATAATACAAGTTTTTTCATAGTAGTTTTAAATAAAACATTTGTTTTGAAAGTAAACTTTTTTATGTAGAAATGCTATTGAGAACAATGAAAAAAGAATTATCATAGGTTATACATGGAAATGCTTGCTCACCCCCCCCCCATATCTTTTTTTTAATTCATCTTTATTTACAAATTAAAAGAGAAGACTAATATTGTTTTTTGAAGCTCTGTATGCCCTAGGACTTGAACTCAGACTTCCAAGCTCCCTATAGCTATCCACTCCATCTTATAGAACTGATACACATAAACACATACATGTGAAAAAGGATAAATGATCTTCAATATACATATTTGGTGATGAATCAGCACTCATGAGTTGGTCCAGATCATCTCCCATATATATATAATCAGTGCTCAGTTTATATTAGGTTAGCAAATCTTCAAACTTTAATGGGCATGTTTCAATCCTCTTTACCCTAAACTCTTCAGCAATTTTTTTAATAAAACAACTATTTAATATTTATTTTTAGAAAAGTAAAAAACAAAACAAAGTTTATTTAAAAAAGAATTAGAAATATTTTAAAGCAGTCTTTTTTAATATATATATATGAAACTTAAATTTTTTGCATCATTTTTTGATTTCACATTTATTTTTGTTTAATTATATTCATTAATAAAACCATCAAATTTAAGGCTCCTCCATGATGAAATCCACTAGCTAGAAACTATTCTGGTGATATTGAATGAGTAGGCACTAGATAGGGATTTTATGCACAAACCTTCTTGCATTCATTGATTACTAAGGCTTATGCTTGTTTCCACTACTGTATGGAAAATTTGCAACTGTTAAATATATCTAACTTAACTAGAGAATGGAATTTGCTGTTAACTGAAAGGAGACCTTCTGATTCCTCTTGAGGGTCTTAAAAGAACTGAGCAGGACAAATTTTTAATGTCTATTTCATACAGTCTCATTGTTGCAGCTGCTTTTACTATGTGATTATGAATATGAATGACCTGCTCACTGACACACATTATCCAGTGTGATGAGTTTATTGGCTTTTTACATCTGAGTTTAAGATCCAGAAATACCATGGTCTTTCTCCTCACTTGCCGATAGCTCTTAACTAAAATATCAGTTGAGTTTTCTTGAAGGCATAATTAAGGTGTGTGATTTTTTTTTTCTTATTCTAATAGATATTTACAATCATAACAGGAAATCTTAAACTTGATTCTGAGAGATTGTAAAAGACCTAGAAAAAGACCATATGTCAGATGGATGAAATAAGGAAGTGTGATAGGATAATGTGGAGAAGAGAGACTAGAATTGAAAAAGATGGATTGAACTTGGAGAGACATTCATCCTACAGTGAATCAAACAATGATGATGATGACTGACTTTGTTTTATCAGATGCTTTATCAAATTTGTTAAAATTAGACTATTTTTTCATTTTTGCATACTTCTTCATAATGTTTTTAAAAAATTAATTTAATTTATTAAAATTTTTTGTAATTGTAACTAAGTAATTTTTGTTCTACGTAATAATAGAACTGATATTTTTTGTCTCATACTTTATTGACTTTTATTCTCTAGTGCAAAGATAATTTGAGTAAACCAGAGAGTTATAAATATGCAGCATGTACCTTTTATTTTCACTTTTAAACTTTAAACCTAAAAATTGTTCATCAAATTTTTATTTATTTCTCCATATTTCCTTTTTTATCATTTAATAACTTATTTTATTTTTATATACTTATTTCTTTAAACTATATATTAGAAACTTTATAGCATGAAAGATTAGATAATATACTCACATCAAAGACATCTTTAAATGTATCTAAATAACATGTAAAGCCTTACAGCTGTGATATGTAATTTTTTTTTTTTTTATTAAAATAAACTAAAATTTATTAGATACAATTGAACATGTTTATCTATACATAGATATATTTTTTTACACTGTTGCAAAGCATTCATTCTGTAGAACTTACTGTGGTCTGAGACTGGGGACCTTTGCCCTCCATCACTCTTCCAGGAGGGTGACCTTAGCCCAGGTTTCATGGAAAAGCCAATCCAGAGTCAGCAATCTATCTCTGTTCCTGAGCCGCTTGAGTAATTTAATATAGATGTTGCAGACACTGCAATTGGCATTTTCAAATATGCACTTGCATCTGGATAGCTAGATTGCAAAGGTTAGAATAATGGTGATTCTGATTTTCGAGAATATGCCACTCTTTATAGCCTTTTGAATGACTAAAACTTCTCTAATATCGAGTGACATGCTTTCGATAATAAAGGATCTGATCGGCTTGAGAAATGGACAGAAATACAGGAGGTGATGAATTGTCTTATCTGCTGTGGCACATAGTTGGCACTGAGGGTTGATCTTGCTGAACCCCCTTTTCCACACCAGAAAATGATTTATTGACAGGGAGGGGAGAGATTGATCTTTAGCAGAAAGTCAATGTATTTTGGTTCTAAGAACCAATTTTTCGATTTTGCTATGAATTGTTTATTGTTTAACCCTAGATCATTTTGTGAAATGGTTTGATTGGTGTATTTGAGTTTGTTTGCCAATAGGTCTTTTTTTCCTCTATTGTATGTTGCGTTATGTTTGCTGAGTTTCTGACATAAGTTCATATATTCATCATCCATTTGCTGTTGAGCAGAGGTGTATCCGTGGGATCCACTGTTGGCATGAGGTTTAGATTTTTTTGTTTAAGGATGGCCACACACAGCACTCCCAGAGCTTTTTGGATGTACAGGATGGACACTGAATGCAGGCCAAGCCCATTTGATTCTTTGATATGTAATTGCTGTGAATTTAAAACATATTTAATAAGGTATTGTTTATATCTACTACAAATTGAATTTTATTCTCATAATTTGCATTATCTAGTTAGCTTATTATATAAAATCATAGGCTTCAGGCAAAAGAGAACCCATTTTTGTTGGTACAGCAACTCGACATTACCATGGCAAGACTTTGCAAATTATTTAGATCCAGCATTGTGGAGATGTGTTGAGTATGTAAACAAATTAAATTCATGTAGCAATCCAAATTATAGTGTAACATGCATTCTTTATTTATTTTCTGTACCACATAGTATAGATATTTAATTAAAATGTGTACAACCCCATGGTTGGATAATTGCATGAATTTAGTTTGTTTATCTTTGCTTATAGAAGATACTAATTATATACATGTGTGTGTAAGTGTAAGAATGTGATATGTATACATATGTATAAGCATATAAATAATAAGTGATGAATAAGTTATTACATGCTAGACTAACCAACTGAATTATGGCAAATATTCACGTTTATTTTATATTTTCACACATTAACATAACCAATAATTGTTTGAGTAAGCATGTGTATGCTCTGACTAACTAAAAACCTATAAGCTGATCTCTTTAAACTTTTCATATGAAGTACAGTATATCCAAAATTTATTCAACTTATTAAACATTTTTGTGGTTGTAATTAAATAATTTTTGATTACGTAATATTAGATTTGACATTTTCTATAGTTGTTAAACTTTATTGTCTTTTTATATCTAGTGCAATGATAATTTGAAGTAAATGAGAAATCCATAAACCTATCACTTTACACAAGATTATAAAGGTTTTATAAAAGTAAGATTATTCAGATGTTTGTTTTTGTGTGTGTGTGTGGGTGTTTGATTCTCATCAAGATAGTATAAATAGAGATGTAATCTGTATTATATAAAAAAATTTTAGAAGTAAATTTATTTACTCTGCATCAAGCATAGAAAATCTTCAGTGAAGATAGACAATAGCCAAAACTTAATCTGAGAAATGAATTTTATTCTGCTACATTCTGATAAGGTAAATAAAGTGGATAATTATTTTAAAAGCATAAAATATAGGTAAACAAGGAAAATTATATGATATTTTGATAATATAATCTCTACACATTTTATATCTGTTTAGTTTATTAAAAAAACATGTATGTTGTTTTCAGGTGTCTTTAAACCAAGAACACCAAATTAAACAATAATTACTTTACCATGCATTGTTTAATGCTGTTAGGATTGCAGACTCAAGAGATAACATTTCTGGTGCCAAATGTTGTATGATCTCCTGAGAAATAAATCATTTAATTACTTTTTTAATCCATCTAATTGTACTGTAATCTGAGTTTAATTATTAATTTCCAATTAATGTAATAGTAGCACTAGGAAAACTATTTTTAAAAAATGTGCCTCCTAATGAAATAAAAAGTCACATTAAATTTTATAGTGAGCTCAAAATGTTGACTACTAAAATAAATCATTATAGGTTAGGCAATAATCAAAGATTATTATTCAGTTATAATATTACCTATTATCCAATTACCTCCATCTCTCTTCAGACAGAAAATGTATAATATAAATTTAAAAAAAATTAAATAAAAAATATAAAACTAGTTTACAAAGCACAAAAAATATATAAATATAATTAAAAAATAAATATAGAATTTTCAAAGTAAAATGAAATGCATGGTAACATTTATATCTCAGTATATGTTCTTTATGATTAAATCCCTTAAATGAATTCAGCTTTACATAGATTTGAGTAATTTAATGAAAGAAAACATAACAGGCTTCAGGTAAGTAATGAATTTTTTTTTAAAAAAAAATAACTATATAAGTAAATGAATAAGCACTCTTGTGGTCAACATGTCATGTTTTATTATTTGGTCATCATCTCCTGAATGAGTAATCACTCATTTATTTTGCTCTTTGTGATTTAGCTTACTAGTAGAGGATTAAACTTGAGAATTAAAGTTTCAAACTGAAGCTTGTTTTAATTGTGCTTTTTGTTTTCATAAATCAAACAATATTTAATTTTATTTTATTTTCCTCTTATGACTTCTGCTAATAAATTTACTTTCAAAGTAATTTTATTAATGAAGGTATTTAGGTACATATTGTTTTTAAGATCAATAGTTATGAGTGATGAGTCTTTTGATGATGATGTTTATAGATTAATTTGATCTAGAACTTGTTATGTTTTGGGTGGTTTCGGTATTTGGAATAATTTCCAGGTTTCATCATATAGAAATTTTGATGAGAGTATTAAGTCTTTATTTCTAATCTTGTTGATGAGGTTGATAAATGTGAGGTCCAGATTAGGAGGTGGAGAGGTGAAAACTGTCTTGCATCAAACACTCCAGATGGTATGAGTCAGAAAAATAGGTAGTCTAATAATTGGGAAGTGTCTACTCTGGATGGAGTCTTTTATTGAGAGTATTTTATAATAGTCAATCTTTGAATTGTGAAAAATGAGCATTCTGATGTTTGTAAGTCTGGTACATGATTTTATAATGTGGTCAAAGGTTTCTTCTTGTATTTTACAGATTGGACATATAGGATCCTAGATGCTAATAAATGTATCCACTGTTGTTTATCTCTTTTTTAAATATTGTATTATTTTTATTTTTGTTACTATTATTTTAAATAATCTAAGTACTATTTTGTACATCTTTCCCTCCTCCTTTATATTATTTCCAATTGCTTTTCAAACACCTCATTAAATGTTAAATTAAATTCGTGATTCTGACATTTAACCCATGGATTAATGTTATGGTTCAACTATTTCACTATTTATCAAGTTTTTTTTTAATTTTTCAAGTTTTTTTAAAAGCACTCTGCTGGATGTCAAACTAAATTGTGATTATTATGTTTTTGTTTTTCTCAAAAATTTAAATTTAAAATTTATAATGGTTATTGAACAATCTGAACCAACTAATGAGTGTTGGTTTAGCATGAAATGCATATATTGGTGAATATTTATCTTTTCTGCATATGTGGGGTCATGTGTGTCAGTGGTATGGGATAGTGTGGATAGTGAAGGGGCTTGAAAGTCAGAGTTCAAATCCCCTGTATTTAATAATTAAGTTATGTGTATGTTGGAAGTTTTTTAATTTAAAATAGTCTTAGATAGAATTTCTTATAGTCTATACATAATATTTCATATCGTTACTGATCTTCAATACAATTCTAATCCAACAGCATAGAAAAATTCTTCACAGATATCATTACACGTTCAACTTCTTAGCATATGATGTGTTTACGAGAGCTGCTTGAACATTTTCCAAAATAACGGTGGGAATATGAATATTTTATAATTTTTTGTTTGTAATTTTTATTATCAACAGTATAACCAATTTCAAATGAGAAAAGGTAACAAGTAATTTGTTAATTATCCTTGCTGTTTCTTGGCCAATTAATTTAGTTAAATTACTGCTAGTAGATGCGGAAAAATTACAAAAGGAGCAATTATATTAATGTATTCCTTTGCTTCATTTTGTTTAAACTGTCTGGGATTTTTAGAATTTTTACAATATTTTTCATAGCTTGTAAAGCATAATTTATAATTAATTAAATATTTGTTTTATTGATTATAAAGAGGATCACATAAAATAACTGCATATTTTATCTTTCCCACTTTGAAATAAAGCAAATAAAATATATTAAATGTAAATAAAAATTAAGTAAATTCCTGATTTATGATTTACAATGTTTAAGGGCTTAGTTTATCTTGTGAGAGGTGCATATGAGATTCACCCTTGATTTGTTCTAATTTACAATTCAGAATTTAGTTATTGCTTATATCAGATTTTTACAATAAAATAATGATAAACCATTAAGCATCACATGATTACCATCTCTTATACTAGCACATAATTGTTTATAAAAAATAAAATGTGGTGATCATGTGATGCTTAATGGTTTAACACCAATCCTGCTTAATAGGTTAGTGGTGGATATGGTTGTTAAAGAGCCAAAGACACCAAAATGTATGGGTGCTGAACTGAATTCACACCCATATGACTATATAAGCTATTGAGCTTAGATTGAAAATATTTTTGTATTTTCCAATTTTATTCTCATAGGTTTGTAGTTAAGTAGAGATAAAAGGTGTTTGCTGGATGGTTGCATTAGATTCTAAGATCTAGTTGCAGTGCTCTCAGATCCAAAACTCCTCACTGACAAAGGCCACAAGCCAGAAACTAGTTTGGGGATATTGGATGAGTAGGCATTAGATAGGGATTTTATGCACAAGCCTTCTGGTATCCATTGATTACTCTATTTGGCACAGGGTGGCACTACTATATGGAGAGAATTTTGCCTTGTTTAGATAATGAGGATGTTTAAATTTTCTTATTCATAGTAATTTTTAATTTTGCTAATAATTTATCTCTATCAAAGTAAGAGTGTGGTTTAAAATGTGCCATGTGCATTTTCAAGTGAGTAGGAAAAAATCATGAAAGTTTCACATTGTATGTTAAATTTTAAAAAAATATCTTAAATAAGCAAACCAATTATTTTTTAATTCTATCATGGGCATTTTACTCACTCATAAAGAAAAGATTATTTTGTTTTAAATTCTCAATATAGCTGAGCATGCATTCAGCCTAGTTGATCAAATTTATAGCACTCAAACACTGCAGCTAATATTCTTGGTGTGTTTAAAATACCAATACAGCAAGAATTATCCAAATCTCTAAATTTACATGTTCCACTTTTTGAACAGCAATATAATTGTCTATTTTGCATGGGAATCATTTGTGATGAACCACACCTCTTTTATCTTTCTCTTTTGATCATCGCATTCAACCCAAACTAAAGTGACATTTTGCAGGTTGAAGGCATGGCCAGAATTTTGAGTAACACTGACTTAACACTAAAGTCATTTTTGCTTGCCTGTAGAGGTATTTATGCTGTGTCAACATGGTGGTAACATTAGTGTGTGACTCCCCACAATAAACTGCATAGTGAACAGAATTTCTGCAGCCAATACTATAATTGATCTGAAGGGTTTGATCTGGTGGAAACTTATCTTTTATGTTGTTTATAAGCTTATTTAGGTTAGGAGAGATATGAATACTGATGTTGAATGTGTTAAAACATATGTTATTTGATGTGACATCCTGGACATGAAGGGATACTTATCCAGTGGTTTATATTATTGGGATCTGTAGAGTGTTTATTTAGGAGTAGAAATTTCATGAATGTTCTAAGCAAAATGTTATAACTGTAACCTACTTTTGCCAATTTTTAATATAAACTTCAAGGTTGACCTTACTGATCCACTTCAAATTTACATAGTCTTTAAGTTTCTATACAGAAAACATTTGGAACCTACCGGTTTGTGTGAGGTACGAGTGTAAGACTAGGGGTATATTGCTCCCCAAATGTTAAAGGATTTTAAAATTATTTTATATTCCAGCTTATTGTCATTTCTTTATATATAATGGTCTAAAAACTTAAGGTCCTTATATTCATCTTCTTGTTCAGTGGTCCATACCCAGAAGGAGCATTGTGTTACTCATGGTGTATATTATTGAAGTGTTCCATCAATGTGCAAATCAGTATATCTACATAGCATATATAGAATGAATTAAACTAAGTGATTACATATTTCAGGATAATTGCTTCATCAAATTCTATTAATGTAATACTAAAAATTATCCTGCTAATTGGTAATTCCATTGGCCAACTGTATTCCATTTTATAAAACTTATTGTTAGACAAAGTGATAATATTATTGTATTTGGCTATTTATTTTTTTGTTTGCAAATTCTGAAAAAAATCACTTTGTTTTCAGAGATAAGTTTTCTCTCTCTCTTCTCTCTCTCTTTTCTCTCTCTCTTCTCTCTCTCTTCTCTCTCTCTGTCTCTCTCTCTTCTCTCTCTCTCTCTCTCTCTCTCTCTCTCTCTCTCTCTCTCTCTCTCTCTCCCTCTCTCCCTCTCTATATATATATATATATATATATATATATATATATATATTTTTTTATATACACACACACAATCATTATGATAAAAAAATGATTGTAATTTTATATTAAAATAATTCACAAACAAAATGTCTTGCTTTTTTATAAGAACTAATACCATGATTTAAAGTTACAAGACTACAAAAAGAAGTTTGTTATTTAAAGAATAAATCTCTTTGATTCTTCTTTGAGGCCTTAAAGAATTTGAGCAAAGAAATTTTCTTATCCCCTCTTTTTTTGCCGCTGTTTTTTTTTTTGTTTTTTTTATTTTACACCCCCACACAAAAGAATGATCAACCACCAAAAAAAACTATTTTTGATGGTTGCTTTCTTTTTTTTTTCTTTTTCCCCCCCCACCCCACCCCCCTTTTTTTTTTTTTTCTGTTTTTTTTTTTTTTTAAAATCTCTCCACAAATATTTTTGGGGGGGGAATTGGGTGGGTTTGGGTATTGGAATACTCCTATAAAAAATAAATATAAGGTTTTTTTTTTTTTGGGGGGAAAAAATAATTCTTTGGGGCAACCTTAATCATTTAATTAAGGGAGTGGGTAATACCAACAATTCTGCTCCCGGCTGTGATTTTTTTTTTTTTTTTTTTTTTTTTTTTGTTTTTTTTTTTTTGTTTAGTGGGGGGGTGGGGGGTTGTATGATGATAGAAGGAAGGAGGAGAGGGGGATTGATTTTTTATATGGGTGGGTGGTTTATTATTTATATATAATTTTTAGATATATAAAAAAGGGAAGAGTGAGGTTGGGGGATTATAAAACAAAAAAAAAAAAAAAAAATTTTATTTTAAATAAATATAAAAATAAATTGACAAACAAATTTTTTTTTTGTGTAAATGTATTTATTTTTTTTATTTAAAAGATTATTTTTTAAATATAAAATTATTTTATATTTTTTTTATATTTTATTATTTTTTAAGAGAAAAAATGAAAAGAAAAAATGATATTATAAAAAGAGGTGTGGGGGGGAAAAAAGGGGGGGGGGGATAAGAAAAAGGGGATTTAAAAAATGTATTTTAAAAATTTTTATATTATAAATAAAAACAAACATAAATCAAAAAACAACAAGATTAAGACTACAATAAAGGTTTTTATAAGATAAGATTTATTATATATATTATTTTCAATTTCCACCAAAACCAAAAACACAAATATATTATTAATACTTATCTAGAGTAACACACACGAAAAAAAGAAAAGAGAGAAATGGAGAATATAAAAAGTGTGTGGATTGTTAGTTGAGAATTGGGAGCAAAAACCACACCACCACCCACACAACACCAGCCACCCCCCAGTGGAGCCTCCTTTCATACTTAGTTTTTAGATTGTTATTTACTTCCTCCAACCAACCCATCCACAAACGCATTTGTTGATATTTCCTTAGTTACTTTGGCCAGGGGGTTGGAGAAAATTAAAAAATTATTTTTTTATTTTTTAAATAATAAAAAATAAATAAAAAAAAAATATAAAATTAATTTATATATAATATATAGAAAATATAGAAAAGAAAAAGAAAAAATGAAGAGTAAATGTAAAGATAAAAAATATATAAAATTATATATTAATAAAATTTAATACTATTATTATCTTATTTTTCAGGGATTTTAGGGGTGATTGGGGTGTGTTGAAAAATTAAAATATTTTTATATGATTATTTATTATATTTTTAATTGGATTGAGTGTTTTTGGGTCTTTGGAGGTCTCGTTCTAGTTTCCTAGTCTTGAGTTTGGGGCTTTTCTTTTGGGCTTGGGGAAGTTGCAATTCAGGGGAGTGGGAGGGGAGGAGGGATATTTGTTTATATAAAATAAATTTTTTTTTATTTATAATATTTAATTTTTGGAGAAGGGGGGAAATGAGGGAGAGGAGGGGGGGGAGGAGGAGGAGGAGGAGGAGTGGGGGAAGAGAAGGGGGAAAGGGTAAGGAAAGGCGATATGGAATGGCAGTATATCGAAACTGCAATGCCGCGAATGGGTTTATAAGAATGTCAGGCTGGTCTCTACCTCGGCCTGACAAAGTAAGGTGTCACACAAGCATAACCAGGGGCAAGCGGTCTGTGTCGCAGTTTTGACAGCTGGCTGCATGACATTGTCAAGTCCTACGGGAGCACCCATTATGCCCATTTGTGTAGGACGATTGGGGTTAATTTCAACCCTGAAGAATCCGGAAATTTCCTGGTGGAATGGGTCATCGCATCTCTAAAATGTAACACATGTATACTGTATAAACGATTATGATGATATTTAAGTAGATTTCTGACTCGGCCCTACATTACCAACATTTACTAAAGAATGTTGGCGACTCTCAAAGAAATGTAATTTTCTGAAATTATTCATGATGATTTAATAAATACAAAACCTATATAAATTGGGAATTATTATAACTAATATGTCAGCCATTTGCGAAGTAGTAGACCCTGCATTACAATAAGTGATGCACTCAATGCATGTCGATTTATATGAAAGTTAAGTTAGTTATGGTTTATAAGAATGGCGGGCTGGTCTCTGCCTCAGCCCGACGAAGTACATATTAATGAAAATGTGACACACATTCACTGTTTCAAATGATCATAGATTTAAACTTTGAAAATAGAGACAATTGTGAGCATGCAATAATTAAATAATAAATATAGATAAAATGTAGATTTTAGAAATACGCACCCAAGATAGAATGAGGTAAGCTAGATTAGTAGAGAAATTTACACATTAAGTTAATTATTCAGTTTTAGTTATACGTATGGTAGTTTTTACATTTTATAATTTAGATAAGTAGTATGAAGAAGAGCTATAGCATATTATTAGACTACTCTAGAGTTTGAACACAGACAGGTACCTGTTTTATAAGAAGTTTTCTGATTCCATTAGTTTAGCAGCAAAAAGTTCACGAGTGGCAAGTCTTTTTTGTATTTAGATATTTCATTTAATTTCACAGCAGCAGCGGCAGCTTTTTCATTTATTTCAGGCAGCAGATCTTCATGGTGAATTTATGACAGGCAATGGAAAGTTCGGCATCCTATAGGCCATCTCCCGATGGAGAATAATCTAGGTGCTTTACTCGGTCATACCTTGGCAGGAACAAATTATTTTTATATTTTTGGAGACTCTCAGTGATCGAGAGCCAAGCTAAAGTTTAAGTGAATGTCTCCAGAAAGTCTAAGATGGCCTCTTTTCTTATCTTGATCTCTCACATTTTTGTTAAGATATTTTTAGGTTGTACTTAATCTGCCCTGAGGATAATCAATGCATTTTGTTGGTTTTTAATTAAAGAAAGCTGCCGTTCTATTGTTTACATTTACTAATTACATTTTGGGGAATTTTTCTTTAATTAATCTATTATCTATCACTGACCGATGCTTTTAAATTTCAAAGACAAAATGGGAACATAAGATTATTTTAACTTTTAATTAAATATTACAGATTTTTTTAGAATTATTATTAAACGAAATTTAAACAAAGCAATAAATACGAACTTTATAATCCAAAATAAATGATTAAAATTATACAAAATTATATAACTAAAAGAAATCTAAATTATATTATTTTATCCCTATTTATTGCGTTTAATTTGAGATCGAAATGTGTGCGTGTTTATGCTGAATTCTACATATATTTATACATTTTAATATTGCTACACACACAATTCGATACCAAAAAGTTTAAATTTGGGCGGGATAGACCGGTCAGTGAGAGACGACAGAAAAAGGTGAAACTTAAGATTCGAATACGAATCTTACTGTTTCATTTCCCCGTACTTCCCGTGAACAATTAAGGAAGAACAAAGGAGGCAAGAAAGAGAAGAAAAAATTTTACATTACATAATTTAAATACGAAAACATTATTATTGTTTGTACAGATATATTGAAATATAGAAAGCAGAGATTACATGAAGCAACGAACAATTTATATACCCGGATCTAGAATTTATAGTCGAATTAAAATGGCCTAATTTGGCCGTGTCTGGTTAAAATCATAGAAATAATTAGTTAAACTGAATATATATATAAAAAAATTCTTAGAATAGGATTAGTTAGTATAATATAAAAAAAATTTTTTTAAGAGTAATAGTAATTAAAACAACAATATATATAATAAAATTTCTATCTAAAATCCTATTTGACTAAAGTACAATCCATTCAACCAAGTTCATTATATCAAGTTCATTTTAATATTGTCATATACGTTTAATCCATCCTAAGAGTCTAATATTTTTACAACCCTGGGTCAGGTGGATAATACCTACATGGTTTGAGATTACGGGCATTGTATGTCCCTTTTATGGTATCTCCATCTTTTAATAAATATGCATTTGGGCCACATGTGCGATCAATTATAAAGGGTCCCTGGTACAAAGGAAAGAACTTTTTATATACTCTTTTATCTCAGTTACTTTGTTGAGAGTTCCGTACCCAAACATAGTTCCCGACCTGGAAATGTTGGCTTCTCCGATCTGCTCGTAATTTCCATTCTGCACTTTCTGTAAGGCGGCGGTGTGCCTTGCATCTGTCAGTTTCAATATTGATTTCATGTTCATCCATGGGTAATGGTGTCTTGATCAGTAATGAGTCCGCTTTACCAAAATGCAAACTTGTTGGTGTCATGCTGGTGTCCATCTTCGTCTCTTTGTTACTGCTTTCACTCAACGGTTCTTGTGGGCTTTCATCTATTGGAATAAGGTCTATTTGCTCATCTACTATCATAGGTTTGTCAAGTATTTCTAATTCCCTTTCCTTTTCCATATCTTTAATTTCTTCTTCCTTTTTACTAGCTGGGGATATTCCAAAATGTTCCTTTATGGCTTCTAACTCTCTCCACATAATGTCTTTAAATTCCTGATATTCTCTCACTCTTATCTTTTCTTCTTCTTGTCTCTGTTTTGATTCTTCATCTCTTCTTTTTCTCATTTCCTCCTCATACATTTTCTTCATTTCTTGCATATTCTGTCTGAGTATTTCCTCAATGAACTTGAAATTAAAGTCCATTGATCCTCTGTATTGTTGCGGAGCTTCCCTTCGCTCGGGTGTCAACTCCAAAGCTTCAGATAAATCTTCTTGCTGTATATCAATATTTTCTGATTCCATTTTTTTAATATGATTTATTTATTTTTATACTACTAGCATTTGACTACTCCCCACTGGTATATTGGCCCTATAACACTCTTTCGCTGCCCTCACCTACTCTACATTGCCCTATCTCTATATTGCTGCGTTTAACATATTTAACATATATATTATAGCGAACTACTGGTTACGTGTATAATAAGCTACTGCTGTCTATGATACATATATAACGGTGTTTTAATAAATTATTCAATGCTACCTGCTTTCTCATTTAACGACTGATTACTTTTTTTTTTTGACATATATATATAAAATATTTCATTAGATCCGAGTATTTTCGTTCCTTCTTAACTTACACACACATCCCTGCTTTCCTTAAATTTGTTATTACGCCTGCTGTCCTTTCATTTACTCGACCCACATTATTTCACTCGATTTATTTTTTTCATTATTTTTATCAAAACAAAATCGTATATATATAGAATAATTAGCCAACTCGAGTAACAAACGCTAAAAGAAATTTATATGCGTTATATTTTGCTCAGGGTATATATGGGTTTTTTGTATCGAAAGCTCCACGTTGGAAAGCGCCAAATGCTAAAAAAAAAATTTAACTATGTAACAGTCAGAAAACGTGTGACTCGTAAACATAGTGCAGAATTCGACCACCATACAGAACAGCAGCACCATCGAGTAGCGAAGCCACCCGTGGTACTGAGTTCGAACATAGTTTATCGGTTCCACAATGCAATCCATGAAACAACGCATCTGATGCGACATTAGTAAATATTTCCTTAGGCACGGTGGTCAGGGATATGCAAGAGATTCATGATTTTATTCTCGAGTTAGCCAATAATCAAACTAATATTAATTAAACATTCATATTTACATAATCGAGGAAATATTATATAGAATGGGTATCGAATAAATGAAACGTAACTGCAGACGTATAGTTTAAAATTATTTATTAACACATTTTAATAAGATCATTTACTAATAATATTTTATGGACTAACAGCTTCAGTAGCGGGATTTGCAACATGATTATATTTTAAAGAATACATTATTTATTTGTTTACAAAAGGAATTCATTTATTTGAGGGCGTAATCTAGCTACCTAAAATTCTCGAGTAAGTATTTCTAATGCATGCCTGGAGGGATTTATACCTTTGCAATGCAAGAGTCTAAAGTAAGATTTAAGAGTAGTGGCGGACATATATTTATTTAATTAAAATATTTATTTTATGACTAAGGGCAAACATTTATTTGAGAGTGAATTACGAAGATAATGCAGAGGCGGAGTGATATATAGAATAATAAAATTAAGTAAAGGAACACGTGGTACGCTTTAGAAAGGCGATATGGAATGGCAGTATATCGAAACTGCAATGCCGCGAATGGGTTTATAAGAATGTCGGGCTGGTCTCTGCCTCGGCCCGATGAAGTAAGGTGTCACATAAGCATAACCAGGGACAAGCGGTCCGTGTCGCAGTTTTGCCGGCTGGCTGCATGACGTTGTCAAGTCCTACGGGAGCACCCATTATGCCCGCTTGTGTAGGACGACTGGGGTTAATTTCAACCCTGAAGAATCCGGAAATTTCACGGCGGAATGGGTCATCGCGTCTCTAAAACGTAACACATGTATACTGTATAAACGATTATGATGAGATTTAAATAGATTTCTGACTCGGCCCTACATTATCAACATTTACTAAAGAACGTTGGCGACTCTCAAAGAAATGTAATTTTCTGGAATTATTCATGATGATTTAATAAATACAAAACCTATATAAATTGGGAATTATTATAACTAATACGTCAGCCATTTGCGAAGTAGTAGACCCTGCATTACAATAAGTGATGCACTGAATGCGTGTCGATTTATATGAAAGTTAAGTTAGTTATGGTTTATAAGAATGTCGGGCTGGTCTCTGCCTCGGCCCGACGAAGTACATATTAATGAAAATGTGACACGCATTCACTGTTTCAAACGATCATAGATTTAAACTTTGAAAATAGAGACAATTGTGAGCATGCAATAATTAAATAATAAATATAGATAAAATGTAGATTTTAGAAATACGCACCCAAGATAGAATGAGGTAAGCTAGATTAGTAGAGAAATTTACACATTAAGTTAATTATTCAGTTTTAGTTATACATATGGTAGTTTTTACATTTTATAATTTAGATAAGTAGTATGAAGAAGAGCTATAGCATATTATTAGAGTACTCTAGAGTTTGAACACAGACAGGTACCTGTTTTATAAGAAGTTTTCTGATTCCATTAGTTTAGCAGCAAAAAGTTCACGAGTGGCAATTCTTTCTTGTATTTAGATATTTCATTTAATTTCACAGCAGCAGCAGCTTTTTCATTTATTTCAGGCAGCAGATCTTCATGGTGAATTTATGATGGGCAATGGAAAGTTCGGCATCCGATAGGCCATCTCCCGATGGAGAATAATCTAGGTGCTTTACTCGGTCATACCTTGGCAGGAACAAATTATTTTTATATTTTTGGAGACTCTCAGTGATCGAGAGCAAAGCTAAAGTTTAAGTGAATGTCTCCAGCAAGTCTAAGATGGCCTCTTTTCTTATCTTGATCTCTCACATTTTTGTTAAGATATTTTTAGGTTCTACTTAATCTGCCCTGAGGATAATCAATGCATTTTGTTGGTTTTTAATTAAAGAAAGCTGCCGTTCTATTGTTTACATTTTACATTTACTAATTACATTTTGGGGAATTTTTCTTTAATTAATCTATTATCTATCACTGACCGATGCTTTTAAATTTCAAAGACAAAAAGGGAACATAAGATTATTTTAACTTTTAATTAAATATTACATCAGATTTTTTTAGAATTATTATTAAACGAAATTTAAACAAAGCAATAAATACGAACTTTATAATCCAAAATAAATGATTAAAATTATACAAAATTATATAACTAAAAGAAATCTAAATTATATTATTTTATCCCTATTTATTGCATTTAATTTGAGATCGAAATGTGTGCGTGTTTATGCTGAATTCTACATATATTTATACATTTTAATATTGCTACACACACAATTCGATACCAAAAAGTTTAAATTTGGGCGGGATAGACCGGTCAGTGAGAGACGACAGAAAAAGGTGAAACTTAAGATTCGAATACGAATCTTACTGTTTCAGTATTAATAGTTTCTATATTTAACACTTAAAAGTATTCCAATAAATTTAAGATGGAACTCATAGATTGTTTTAAAATAAATGAGTTGCTGATGGCAGCAGGTCAGACTTAAAGGAATTCATCAAAGGAAACTGATATTTTATTAATGACAGTTACATAAGAAGCAGCCAATACAAAAAAAGAAACAATTCATCTGTTATATTTTCAAATAACATAAAACAACGTATAAAATAAAATAAAAAAAAGATATGAAAATATTTTTAAATGATACATTAAAGCAAATGAATATCTATCTGCAAATCTATAAAATAATAGAAAAAAAAAATAATATAAAAAACTATAATTATGTATTAACAAGAAAGATTACAAAATAGAATAAAAGTTTTAAAGGAATAACACAACAATTTGAAAATGAAAGGAAAGTTATTTCAAAGCACACAAAAAAAGGCACTACTATTTAAAAAGAAAAAAATATATATGAAGTTATTGCAAAGAACAACTTTATAATAAAAATAAAGGCACACAGAAATTTGCAATCGTATCTTCTGAATTATCAAATATTTGCAATGAAAATATGAGATATGCAATTAAATCTATGAAGAGGAAAGTTTTAGAAAATAATAGAAATGAGTATTGATATCTTTTAAAAAGTACCTAAAGAAAGAGACAAATTGTTAGCAAAATTATAAACCTAATGTCTAAATGATAACATATATCCCATGACAGAATAATAAAGTAGAAATAATGATATTTTGAAGGGAAAAAATGAAATATTAAAAGTCATAGTAATAGTTTTTATTAATCTTTATTAGACTCAACTTGATGAATAATATTTCTGTAATAATAATTTTCACTATGCCACTCTTATGCAAAGTAGAGAGTGGTTTTCATCCACTTTTAACACTTTCATTAAGTGGATAATCTTTAGTCTAATGAATGACTAATAAAAATTATTAATATACTTCCATCAAGTGATTTGTGTCAAAGTTGTGAGGGCAGTAAGTTTGACTCATCAATTGAACTGTAGCAAATTGATATCTATATATAAATTGAACAATGATAAAGATATGTGTAAGAGATCGTGGTTGAACCAACTGATGGGTACTAGTTTAGCGCAAAATGTGCATCTTGGGAATTATTCATCTTTTTTACATATCCAAGGTCATATGGTTATAATTACATCCTTCCACAAAATATTAAAATTGGTTAGAAACTAATCCCTATCTTGTGTGAGAATGGTGTAGTGAAAATTATACTACAGAAATATTATTCATTAAGTAGAAGCTTTAGATATGAAAGCCATTTATTAGTTTTATATAATATTTTTATAGTTCATCTACAGAACAGAACAAGTTATGCTTAAAAATGATGAATATTATGAGTCCCTACTATACTTTGGATTTGGCATTTGATTCTATTAGCATATAAATATAAGATATTGTCAAATTCTGAAAAATATTATGAATGCAACAGTATAATTAGATTGCCTAATACCACTAAGAAGATTAACAATAATAAATATAAAACAGGCAAAACTTTCCATACAGTAGTGCCACTCAGTACAAGCCAGAGTAATCAATGGATGCCAGAAGGTTGTGCATAAAATCCCTATCCACTGCATACTCATCCAATATTCACAGACCAGTTTCTAGCTTGTGGCTTTCATCAGTGAGGAACCTTGGATCTGAGAGCACTGTATCTAGATCATGGGATGTTTAGTGGTTTAACAATAAATATATACTCAATAATTTTAAATCTCTAAAACTTTTTATGATAGTTTTGTGGCAAGTATTTTGTGGATCAAAATGAAAAGCTAAAAGAATAAAAAAATATATGAAGATTATTTAGGTCATCTCTATTTGGCATATGATGTTTTTTTTTTTGAAAATAGGCTTCAGGGCTTCAGAAAATGTTTCAGAGTTATTAGATAAAAGTGACCTAATAAAACTAAAAATAAATGTTAAAAAGACAAAAGCAGTTCAGTGATTTTTAACATGAAAAAAAAAAAAAAAAACTGATAATAACAAATAATGAAAATTTTACAACTGTAAATATTTTGGGTAGATGATTAATAATGATGGAATATTAAAAACAAAAATACCTATGTATTTGAAACGGAACTTTTTAAGCAGATGTGTTTTAGCAGTTCTTACATTTAGATATGAAACTAAAACACTTAACACAATGAAATATGAAAAGATGCTTACTAAGAATAACAAGGAGGAATTAAGCACAAAATACATGAATGAGAAAACAATCATACATTGTGATGCATTGAAGAATTTAAGAGACCGAATGGGGCTAAGTTGAAAATGTTTTTAGAAGATAATAGATGAAAATTTTCAGTTTTAAAATGGATTCCAAAAGGTTGTAAACAACCTAGAAAAAGATCATCTGCACAAATAAATAAGATGTAGAAAGTTGCTGGTGTAATGAAGAGAAGAAAAGTTATAGTTAGCAAGATTGGATTAAACTTGAAAAGACTTTAATCTTATACTGGATTAATAATGTTAACAAATGCTGATGTTGAAAGGTAAAATAAATAAATAGCTGTCTTTTCTTAATACATTGTTTATTTGGAAAATCTATAAGCATATTGACATATTTTTTAGAAAGATTAATGCAAAAATGTGTATTTTAATCATTACTATTACATCCATTCTGCTAAATATTTTTGTTGCAAAATATCTATTATCAAAAACTGGACTTTTCACAATTATTTTAAAAAAAGAAATAATACAAAAATTATTAATGAAACTTGATATCATAATGGCGATATTGAAAAAAATAAATGTGGAAAAAAAACAACTTTCAAACATGTGGGGAAAAAACAACTTTTATATCTTAAAACAAAAATATGTAAACATTAAAATTGATTTTTAGAAAGATTAACAAATGTTTGTTTAAGACTAGAATCAAGATAACCCTTTTTGTAGGTAAGAACTTGGATTATCTTTCTCAAAAGCTTGAAAATAAATATATATCAAAAATCAAGAGATATTTAAAAAAATGTAATTTATGCCTCAGAAGTTATTTGGATTAAGTGAATATGTATATCACAGCAAAAATTGGATAAACTTGATTTTAATCAAAATTAATTATGGATGGCTCACTTTGCAATTATAGATGTAGGCCACGGTCTAATATAGAAAAATATGATTTGCATACTGAGAGTCTCTATGAATTTTAAAAGGATCAGACACTGAAAAAAAATTAAATATCCATATAATGAATCTCTTTTCTAGTCTCCCATCACTCAGTAGCAATAATTTTATAAAGTTAAATGGTAAAAAAAAACCCACCAATTACAAGCATTTTATCAGATTTCCTTAGTTATCATTGGTTTACAATACGGATAGCAACAGCAAAAACTATAAAGTAGTTAGACTCTTGCTATTATTTTCAAATTCATTGCAATGTATTTCATAGTCATATTAACTCTAATAAAGACCAGTGAGAATTCAGAGAAACTTCAGGTGATGACATTGTTGAGAAATATTTTACGTTACTGGATTCTGGATTTTTTTAAAAACTTGCAACAAACTGATCCATTTTTAGAGACTATGAAAACTTTTTTCCATTGACAACTTCATCATAGTATATCTGTTATATATGTATCCCAAGTTGAATCATAATAATAGCATAGCTTTTAAGTAGAACCTTCAAAACTGAAAATAATATTTGAAAATAGTAGTTTACTGCATTTTTTAGTATTTGCATTTTGCAAAATTTAACAATAAAATTATAATCTAATTGAATTAATAATAATACTTATTGTTTCAACTGCAATTCCCCCATGCCCCACATAGCACTTGGCTTTTATGTGAGGATTCACAATAGAGATCATCATCAATTTGAACCCACTATTTTGATTTACAATTGATTATTTATTATAATGATCTTAAAAGGAAAATTCTTTTTTTTTTGGTGGACATTTCATAGATATTAAAGCTACATCATTCAAAAGCAAAATAGCAACTTTCATGCTGAAATTATACAGTATAGAGTTTTCCATAATACATAATATTACAATGCTGTATACAATAATTTGATTATAAACTTAAAATATGACTAATGAATGTACAGTACAGTGTTTTGTTTAATTTTCATTCAGTGTTCTTGCAAGACAATTTCCGAAGTAAAAATTTTCATTGTTAATGATTACAAAATCAAACAAAAGTTTCATTCATTATAATAATCAAAAACATATTTTGATGAAACACAATAAGTAAATATATTAATACAGTATTACATTTTAAAATATGCACATTAGTTTAAAAACTATTCTATGTTTATTACATTTTAAAATATGCACATTAGTTTAAAAACTATTCTATGTTCATTCACTTTTATGAATGAAAATTCTAATGAACATTACTTAGCTTCAGCAAAAATTATGATCATCATATTGTAGTTTAGGTATCATAATTGTTATTTTGAAAAAAAATGATTCCATGGTTTACACAATAAGAATTAATAATAACGTGAAAAGCTAAAACCTTCGACATAAGGACCTTAAAAATGCTTATGTGACAGCCAATCAGATGCAATAATGATTGCATGGGAACTTAATTCAAGAACATAAGCCAGACTACCAGAAAAAGATCTAAAAATGACTTGAATCGATGAATGAGATCTTATAAAATAAAGCAAAGGCAAAACTCTCCATACAGTAGAGAGTTTTGTCTTTGTTTACAACAATTATGTGCTAGTATGAGATGGTGTTCATGTAATCTTATAAAATGTTGTATGAAAAGAAAATCAAAGAAGCAACTCAACTATTCATTTCATATTACTTTCTAGAGATTATCAGACACAACCCATGATCATTAAAGGATTTAAAAGACAATGATAGATCCTTAGAATAAACAACTGTTGACTCAGATAATAGTATGATGATGATAGCTTGCCTAGACACATTTAAGTGCATATCTGCATAATACCCATATGCATATATCATATATTAAGCTTTATTAACTACTATATATGCTAGGTTAAGGTGTTTGTTAATACCATATTTATAAATAGGGACAATTTTCATCTGCAGGAACAAGTTAAATTCTTTTTTTTTTCCATATATCAAAGAATCTGCAGGAAGCGAACCCGTGACAACTGTCTGCATGCAACTGCTTGCTTGCAAGGCGGCTGCGCTGACCTCTCGGCTACTAACGCTTGACAAGTTAAATTCTTTTCCATAAAAAACCATTATAATCCCTTGCTTTTTATCCAATCTTCTTGCTTTAAGGTAAATTTGGGGAACCAATTATTCTCGCTCTAAGAAGGGTAAAGATGTACTATAATTATAAAAACATCAATGCATGTTTTTTTTTCCAAAACTCATATATTTCTATTACTATTTATAAATCTGTCTGCTGACAACTGTATGATTCTATAAAACTCGTCATATTTATATGTAATAATATCTATAATTAGCATCATTCATCGTCATTTGATTCATGGATCTGAACAACTATTTAATGATTCTGTATAAATTACCAAAAGCGTTTCCCGCTTTTTCTCAAAGATTAATCAGTGTTATATATAATCATTGCACACACCTTTTTTTTTTTTTTATCAAGACACTCTATTCCGTCTACTCTGTTTACAGCCCTCCTTTTTAAATGTAATATTATTTAAATATATAATTTAATATTTTTTATATCGAAATATATATAATGAAGTTTTGACTTCTCTGGATATTAATTCAAAAGCTAACTATTAGTATTATTTATAAATAAATTTTCTCCACCAAGATGGTTGTTCTAAAGTTGTAAATATTATATGAATTAAATATACTCCATTCATCATTTATGTTGTTGTTTTTTTTTAAAAAAAACATCTTTAGTTTCTCCTGATGGACAGTTCGTTATAGCTACCCTTTTTTTACAATGAGAATTATTTTGTCATGTTCAAAAATTCTATAGAAATGCAATTTGAGATTCGAAAGCACGTGTCATGGTTTATTAAGGTCATAATTTACTTATTTTTATAAGCTTGAAAAAATATATTTAAAAAAAAAAAAACTAAATTAAAGCGGAAAGGGGACAAAAAAGATAACTAAGTTATAATAAAATGAAGCAATTTAAAGTAATATATATTAAAAAATCAGATATGGAAATTGTAATTGGCATTAGTTAAATTATGTGTGTGTATACAAATCTTCGAATTCTGTCAGGAAAACAGAATACTCAACCGAACTTAGAAGATATTTGATTTTATACCAAAAATAACTTATAAAAGAAAACACACCTTAAAAGTTTTAGATTGTTTACTTGATCGTCAAAAATCTTAGCATAATTATATTGTATATGTATAACTGTATGCGAGTGATTGGTTTTAAAAAAGTGTTATTAAAATGTGATTATTTGCTAGTTATTTTTAATAATCGTCGAATCTTTTCAAACATTCACAAATAAATTAAACAATTACAAATTTTAAATGGGGAAGGCAAAAAGATAAAAATAATCTTGAGTAACCATTAGTTTTTTAAGAAGATAATTACTTATCGACAGGTAAAAAGGAGAGAAGTAAAATAACTTTCAAATAGGTGAACTGTAAGACAAAAGTTTCTTTAACAACAGCTCATAGAGAAAAAGTGGAAAAGAAGGCAGTTTTCATCAGGTTCTTTTATTGCATGGATGTGAGAGTTGGGGTATTTTTTAACCTTACTTTGCCTTTTAGCTAATAGTAGCTAGATATCTATTTACTGTTCAAGGATGAGTTATTTACGATAAAAAAAATTCCAAGTTATGTTAAAAAAAATTTTCAAGTCTTTTCATCTTAGAAACACGGCAGATGCGTTATTATTTCACCATAAGATTTTCACTGCACACCCCAACATATTCGCTCGCGCGCACACCCATATATATATTCCACTGTACATAAATAAAACTAAAATATAAAATTACTGGCCTTACGTAATTTTTGTAAATAAAGGATTTAGAAAGTGGAAATTTATGTAGAAAAACTTTTAAATGGGGGTGGGTGGGTGATACTTAATTGTATAACTTATAAATAATTAGATATAGATGGTGAGTTTAACTTTTAATTAAATGATTATTCATAACAGAAGTAGAAAATACCAAAAAAGATAATGATAGTGAAACCTGAGTTCATATCTATTTCAAAATGTCTTAAATTTATGTCAACCTAATGATTATAACAAAATTGAAATTAATGGAGTAAAATAATCACGCACAACCTTGTACAACGTGTATCTAATAATGGATTGTACTACAGTTATTTAAAGAGACTGGTGGTTTCATAAAACAATAATTTATTTGGTAGAAAAATCAGCAAAAGTTATATTAATGCTGCTTGATAGTGGTGCAATTCTTTATATATATATACTTAAATATTGTAATTCGAAAGATTAACAAACTTTTCTTATACCGTTATAAATTCAAAATGTATGCGATTAGGTACTTATCAAAAATGAATGGAAAATGAATATTTAGCAATTCTTAATAAGATGGTTAAATAAGAATGGAAAATGTTAAAAATCCTCACAACCTGGCAATTCATGCTTGATAAGAAATGCCTTTTCTTATATTATTCTTCTATGAAGTTATTGGATTTTTGCCATGGAATAGGCTATTTAAAACTTATTTCTACCTGTATATGCTATATTTAAATGAGAATAAATAAAAATTTTACACTTCTGTCCCACCAATGTCAATGAACAAAAGCTTATAACTATGGAAAGTTTAAAAATAGATAGTTCATTCTATTCTTTGTCATTTATTGACATATGAGTGTTATTTATTCATAGTTTATAGCAGTGTTGTTCTATTTAAAATTCAATATACATTAATCTGTGTGTATTTGATATTTATATATACAATTTAACTAAATAGCATGAATTAACCTCAACAGTTACAAACAGTATGTTATACAACTTGAAATTTTCATACACCTTGATTTCCTAGAATTTTATGAATCTCAGAACTTTTTTACATGTATCTAATATTTTTTATAAAAATAATTAATATGAATTTGCTCATATGGTATATTATACCTTTTGTTTTGCATTGGCTATATCTCATAATGGCTGTATTCTAAAGGTAAGTAATTTTATTTCACCATTTGTTTGAAATCTATTGTTATGTTCTGTTTTACTTTTTTTTATATAAATATTATATTTTTTGTAAGTAATGCTTTCACTTGTTTTAAATTTTCATTTGGAATCTTAATTATATTATAAAATAAGATTTTCATCATGAGTGGTATCAGATACCTGTTGTAGCATTTACAATATAAAACTATGTTGTAGTCATTGCAGGTTAATGCGTAATTTTAAAAAGTTACAAATCTCAATTATTAT
This sequence comes from Epiperipatus broadwayi, assembly GCA_028023455.1. Classification (NCBI taxonomy): domain Eukaryota; kingdom Metazoa; phylum Onychophora; class Udeonychophora; order Euonychophora; family Peripatidae; genus Epiperipatus; species Epiperipatus broadwayi. The sequence continues at coordinate 7,832,741 of JAQFVV010006207.1, forward strand.
GAATGTCTAATTAGAGTTTAATATAAACTGCATTTGGAGATTTTGTAGTTGTTGAAAAATTAATTATTACATATTTTCAATGAGTAAAAATTTATAAAGCTATTTCATAACTTAATACTTCATTAAATTCTATTATTAATAAGTATTCCCCCATCCCCTCTCCCAACTTAATGGATTATTTTAAATAATGAAATTTGAAATCTTGTGAATGTTATTGCTGATATTTGTTTGGCTAATAAATGATTCAAGCTGAAGATGAAATGGTTCCATTTTTGTCTTTTTATAAGCAAAATGCAGGCATCATTCAATGGTGAAGCAGGCGAAAATGAAATCATGGAATCGTGATATGAGAAAAGTGTTTCATTAAAATTTATTATAAATAGCATATAAACACATCTCATCATTTTCTAAAATTATATATATATATATATATGGATAGTTTTATTCATACAAATAAATGGGTAAAACTGCTTTTGAGTAACCCACTATAAAGCTAACACTCTTTTATGCAATAACAGTAAAATAGAAAGTATTACAGCCAAGTTGAATATGAACCTACCCTGCCACCTCTCTGAGGAGTGCCAAAGCATGAAACCATGGTCAGAATTTTTTTTGGGGGTGGGGGGTTCTTGACAGAGATATTTTAAATGCTTTCTCTCGCTAAGTATTTATCACAAAGCTTGTTGAGGAATTAGCAATCCTCATTGTTTATAACTTACAAGCTTAAGAGAATAAGGTCATGTGATCTATGACTCTTATTTTGAATATTACTCTTTTGTTTTAAATACTTATCATTCAGTTTTAATAGTTAACTAGGATAGTTTATTTAAAAAAGAATTCTAAATCTACTCAGAACATAAAAAACTACAAGTTTTATCCAGTTACATTTAAACTCAAGGTATTTGCATGTAAGATATTAGAGTGATTTACATATTCATGACAAGTTGTGAAATAAAAATCAGTAATGTTAAGTTTTCTACATAAATAATAAATGTTTGTTTGTTTAAAAACAATTTTTATTTTTTAAACAACAATAAATTTAAAATCTACGAACTTTAAATAGACTCATTCAGATGCAAAAATAAAAAGTAAAATAAGCAGCATTAAGCATAGTGCTTAATAAAAATCCTTTTACAGATTAATAAGTAGTGAAGAAAAAGATAGTTATTTTGAAGTTAAAAATATATAGATACCCATTTCCTGATCAATTAAAGATAGCTGTCTTGGTTACTATAGGCCAGTTACCTGAAAAGCTTTAGTTCTACTTAGCATTGTAATCAAATCAGGTATATGAAAGTTACATCATGAGGACTTTTATAATTAATTTAATTAATATAAGTTGCAAAATGTACTGTTTAATTATACAATAATATCATGTGATCTGCAGTAATTAATATATAATGCTAATTGTATGAATGTAAAGAACGAAAATGGTTTTAGCCTATGTTAAAATTTGATTTTCATGATTTATTTTTTTTAATGAAAAGCAAATTTTGTCATAGCCTAAAAACATTTTAAAGGAAAGTTTTTCTAATTTGTCTTTGTATCCCTAATATAATTCATCCTTTGAATATCAGAAGCAATAATGTTAGATTAGTCTGAAAATTTTATTACACTTTAACATTTTAAAAAATGAAAAAACAGTTTGAAAAAATTTAAACAACTAATAAATTAATTGTGTATTTAATAAATTACAAAAAAAAAAAAGTCCTATCAAAAATATTAAAAATTAATGCTTTTAATGGAAAAAAAAGGAAAAATATATGTTATGGACTATATATTTTAAAATTCATAATTTGTGTGTTATTAAATATTTGTGTCTTATTAATATAATAAAATCAAGCAACTTTTTGTTATAGTAAGTTAGTTACTTCTGGGTTTCCCAATCTACAACTCACTCCTTGCAATGAGAAGAACTATACAGGACTCTCTTCTCCTCTCAATACAAAAAAATCATTGATTCATTATCCAAAGTTTATTTGTCACTATATGCAAAAACTTCACTTCTCAATATCCTGGTGTTCCCAAGGATTTCTTATTTCATGCCGATCATTAACTTTTCCCAAAAGATTCATCGGAAAGATAAATTCACTATGTGCAAGACATATGTGGAAGGGCAAGACTGTGGCCATCAGCCTGAGGGGCCTCCATAGGCATACAAAACTCAATGGTCTATTGTTGCATTCTGTTATAATCTTTTGTTTCCAGCTTACACATAATAGTATCCTTAACCTATCTCACCATTTTCTGGAAACATCATGCTTCATTTCTGTCTGTCCTACTGACACCCTTCCTCCTCCCATGACAGGTTGGTTGCCATTCTTATTGCTATACATTGCAAAATTTATCCCTCTACCTAATCAGGTAAATCACAGAAAATTAAGTACTGGGATGCATGCCATCTAATTAATGAAGAAACCCTCCCCCAATCCCATCACTGCTAACCCTTCCCAGTCATTAAAAAGTTTAAATGGTGGCATCTAGAGATGAATTTTTAGATTTTTTGAGTAAAATAAATCTGAATGCTCTGTCTACATGTTATTTTCTGATCTATCACAGAGGGCTCTCATGCTTGGACCTGGTCTACCCTTTATGTAAACAGGACGATGACCCAATGATAAATATTCTGAGCCATTGTATCTCATTCCAATAGGACAGAGACTTTATCGCATCCATATACAAAACTAGAGTGCTTCTCCTCACCAGACTGATTTCTAACATATCTAATGGGATCTTCCCATCCATAAGAATCATAAACATTCTGCTGTTTGCCTATTGGTCAATTAGGTGCACTCTCATATATGGCCACACCTTGCTTGACTGTAAGAAATTACTTCTGGTAAAACTGCAGGCCATCAGAAACAGAGATGAAAAACTAGCTCCAACATTTTTCACCCCAAGACCATAGGTATTGGGTTATGTAACTTTTTTTTATAGTTTCTGTTAACAACATAACTATGTTACTGCTATAATGTAATTCTTTGAGCTCACAATAAAATTTCTTGATGAGAAAAAAAAAAAAGCTTCATTTACAGGTTTGACATTTTTAATCAATCCATTTTTCAAATAATAATCACTGAGAATTATATAAATAATCTCAAGTTGTTTTTTATTAGATTAGAAATTATTATAACTTTTTAAATCCAGATATAGGTTTTAAACTTTGTTAAACATCAAATATGTCGATTAATTTTTAAATTTACTTGAGGTTTTTTTTTTTTACTATTTCCTTCCTCTGCTTACATATACAGTCTTTTATTTCTAAATTCAAACCCCCTATATATTACATATATAAGTGCAGGTATGAAAAAGCCTGTACTGTAGAAAAAATTCATATTTCAAAATCATTAACATTATTACTTTGTACCAAACACATAGTTGTAAATATTATTATTTTTTTCTGTGTCTACAACTGTGTGACTTAAAATAATATGTAAACATATACATAATATTGGTAAAAAATATAAACAAAAACCACCCTTATATTGCACTAGAGTAGAGAAAGGAGAAGCATACAGTTGCAGACGAAAACACTTTTCCCGTTAGCAGGTTTATTTTTAATGTCTTTATCTGTATATTTGAAATATAAAAATAGGCATTTGTTGTGGTTTCTAAAAATTTAAGATTTCGTAGTGTATAAATAAGAAAATTAAAAGCTTATTAAAAAGGAGATCAAGTTAGTAGATTTAAAGTCTATATCTTAGGTTAAATAAAATATAATAATTTTTAACTTAATAAAAATGATTAATGATCTTGTATATATTTTTTGAAAGCTGATTGTTGTTGAATAAGCATTTATTAAAGTAAAATTATGCTATATATACATAGCATAAAAAATATATATCAATTTATTGATAGATTAAAAATTATTGATGCCTTTTTTTTATTTTAAAGAAAGATAAATATTTTTCTGCAGATAAGATTAAAGTTATGCATGGTTTGTTACTGTTATTAGAAGATTCAGTTAGAGAGAATTTGAACTCAGACTTTCAAACTATCTTTAGTCATCCACTTCATCTTATACAACCGACCCACATGACCACACATATGCGCAAAAGATGAATGATCTCCAATATATATATATATATTTCGTGCTGAACCAGCACTCATCAGTTGGCCAGATCATCATCTTACACAAACACATATATATATAATCAATGCTCAGTTTATATTAAAGTTTGAAGATTTGCTATCTTAATATAAACAGAGCTTTGATTATATATATATGGGCAAAGATGATTTGGACTAACTGATGAGTGTTGGTTCATCATGAAATACACATATTGGGAGATTATTTTTTTTTTTTGCATGCATGTAATCATGTGTGTCATTTGTACAAGATGGAATGAATGACTAAAGGGAGTTTGAAAGTCTGAGTTCAAATCTTTTCTAATTAGATCTAGCTTAAAAGTATATATAATATACTTGTATTTAAATAAAGGATTCAATGTATTTTATGTCTAATAATATGTTTTATAAGATGAGAGAGGAATGAGTTATTGATTATTTCTCCTTTCATGTGTTTTGTCTACAACGATTTTTGAGAGAGTAGTAGTAGTAGTAGTAGTAGTAGTAGTAGTAGTAGTAGTAGTAGTAGTAGTAGTAGTAGTAGTAGTAGTAGTAGTAGTAGTAGTAGTAGTAGTAGTAGTATTATTATTATTATTATTATTATTATTATTTAAGTGTCATAGCATCGGCCGGGACGCAAACCCGCGCAGTTTCATTTCTTTACTCATATGAAAATTTCTTAATTGAATTTTTGTTATAAGAATAGAAGGTTTAATAATTTTGAAAATAATACTTATATTCAAAGGAGTCAATTTAATTCTGATAACATTGACTTCAGTTATAATTATGAATTTATAAGAAATATTATATTTAATAGAAAAATAATTGTTAGTAAAAATAAAGAGTTTATTTCATTACTATTTAAGTCATCAATTTATAGGTTGGTTTATAAGACAGGTCATTTATTGCATGGTAAGAGGAAGAAAGGCTTTGATTTAAATTCTTTATAAAATAGTTCAAAAATTTGATTAATCTTAAATCTATTCCTAATATAGATTATAAGATTTCTTGCAGTTGTTATAAAATTTATATCAGTCAAGATAAACTAAGTTTTAATGAAAAAATTAAAGTTCTTAACAGTAGATATTAAAATAGGTATTATAACTCAGATTTGTATATTTTTGAACTAAATATAGACCATAAAATATTATTACCCGATGCAGTGTTTTTACAAAAAATGAAAGAGTCAAAGAAACTCTGATGATAAATCTTGAATCTGATGCCATCAATCTCAAGAATTCATCCTAAGTAAATTATGGAAGACTATTTTATATCTATATATAATCAATAAAACAAGTCCCATATCATGTGACTTGCTTTAGGTTTGTATTACAGATATGTAATATAGGGAATATACCAATAGCTCTAACAAACTCTTATTGATAAGTGCCACAAGAGAAAGCATTTAAAATCTCTATCTAGAATTATCTTCAGACTCATCGGTTTCAAACTTTTAACTCACCTTAGTGAGGAACTAAGACATTCAGACACTATATCTAAAATACCAACTCAAAAGCCAGCACTTATATAATATGTAACTATCAGGTAAAAAATGTGAAATTTTCAGACATGTAAATGTCCTTAAATCCAGCTATCTAACTTATATATATTATATATATATATGACAATAGATGGCGTTCTACCAAAAACACCGTCAAGCATAGTTAGTTTACATAAACGTCAGAGCAAGCATTCACTATCTCTAACTTTAGTTCCACCTTCAGATCATGATTTCAAGCTATTTGCTATCGTCAGTGAAGGACAGAAATAAGAAACTAGATCTAAACACAAACTCTGAGCGTTTATGAAACAGTTTCTATTCAGCTTGCAAGCGTGAATCTTTTAGACATGTAATGTCTTCAAACTCAGCATAGCAAGCCAGATAGCTACATGGGTCTGATCTCAGTTCAGCATCACCACATAGTAGAAGCCTCTGCAATATATATCATTGCAAGAAAGACCTCAAAGGTACATTTATAAAAAACAAAAAAACACAAGTTAAAACTACGCTTGATGGTGTTTTTGGTAGAATGTCATCTATTGTCATAAATACAAGCATTAGCAAGTTTTAACTTGTGTTTTTTTGTTTTTCATGTATATATATATATATATATATATAAATTGTTTGTATTTGATGAATTTCATTTTAGGTTTATTTGTTAATAGATAACACCATAGTTGTGAGTGAATTTAAAATTTTATTTTCAGCTAGTTAATGTTATATGTGATAATTTTTTATTTATATATATTAAAAGTATAACAGAATTATCCTTGTATTTTTAGACATATTTCTACTATGATACAATCAGGCATATGACTAATTAAAACTGGCATTAGAAGTGCCATCACATTATCTAATAATAGTATATGTCTGATCCATTTTAAATTAAAGGTGGACCTGCTTCTATTTTAATTGTAAGATAGACATAAATATTTTATATGGGTAACATGGAAATATTATAACTTTCTAAATATTTTCATAACTAAATGAACCTAAATCTTGAAGAATTATATATAATAATTATATATAAATATAATGAGATTTTCTTTGTATTTTTTATATAAATTTCAATTTGATGTAATCAAAGAAACAACAAATAAAAACTAGTGTTGCAAACTGAAACCACACTATCCAATAATAATACTTATCTGAATCACATGACTGAAAGTAGAACTATTATTAGCTTATTACACTAGATCAATATGGTTAAACTGTGCTTTATAAGCAATATACAGCTTTCAAAGCTACTCCATATGACTACTGAGACAATATTGATTTTCATTATTATCTTCTATTAACTTTTATATTAATAATCTATAGTATTATAGCATATATAATAATTTATTTCATAAAATCTTTTAAATATAAATAAAAAATGGTTATTTTGAAACTAAATTTTTAGTTTTTAAAAGGAACCAGCTAAAAACATTGTTAATGTGGATTTTAATCATATTGGTTTCATAAAATATTTCAACATTTGATAAAGTATAGAAATACTGTATATTTGTACTTTTTATTATTTACAAATGCAATTTAAAACATTTTTCTGTAATTTTTGAATATAAGTGTAGGAAAAGTAAAATATACCACCTTTAATTACTAAGAATTGTGACTTTTGCATATTCAAAAATGTATGCAAATTATTATATATGGCTCTTTTTACTAAAGAACTTATCCACCACTGCTCTAGATAATTAATTTGCACACTTACACATACTTTATAACTATTAAAAATGTTCTAACTTTTTAAATAGATTCACAATTAAATAAGTCTCTCCTAAAAAAATTTTACTTATGAAAATATTTATGAAATTATGATATTTTTAATTTCATACATATATTTTACATTACTTTCTTATTCTTATATAATATAAAGTAATTAATCACATTCATATCGGCTTTTTCAAACCAAATTGTGCAAACGCTTTTTGCGAGTGTTAAATAATAAATGAATACCCTCTGACCCATACATGATTTATAAAGTAATTAACTAAAAGTGTTTCCACTTTTATCCTAAAAATTGAAGTGAAAAATATTATTACGAGATGGCATGATTTCAGTGTACAATATTTAATATTTATATTTAATATTAATATTAATATTTTTTAATATTTACATTTATAAAGTCAATGAAAATATTTGATATATATACAAATTTACCATTGGTATAAATATGGCTATTTTAATTCTGAAAGAAAAACAGAAAAGGATAGTAACTTAAAATTAAGTTTTGCAAAAACTATCATGGAAAACTAATTCAAGTACCTATTATATAGTTAGTTTTTAACCATTATTTGACAGTGATTAATTAGATAAATAACGTGGTTTTTTTTTCACAATTGGCTTATTAACTTCACTGAATAAAAACTATATTCCATATTTTCATTTTTTTTCTCACAATCTTTTTTATTATATGAATGATTTTTTTTTTTACATATATAACATTTTACAGCTTGATTTTGAAGTGTCATTCTTTATGCAGTCACATTTTATGGATAAATACAGTAATGATTATTCTGAATCATTTATTTAGCTAGAGATTATCCTATCATTCTCACCCAGATAGAAATTTTAAACCAATTTAAAAACGAATATATCTCTTTTGTTTAATTCATCAAAAGTACAAGGGATCATTAACTTGACTTCAGACTATTCTGCATATATATATATATATATATATACAATTCTATCTTGAAAATGATAATAGGATATGGCTGAAATATAATTGGAATTATCAGACATATAAATATATCAAATACTGCCTAACATTACATATATATAAGTAGAATATGTAACACTAAAGTTGAAGGTGTAGAAAACATGTAAAAGATGAATAAAAAATAATAAATATGCTGAAATAATATGTTCAATGGTCTGCTAAGACAACTTTCAGCATGGAGTGTCTGTATGAAAGCATAACTAGAGATAATTGACAGAAAATGAGTTTCTTATTGTAAAAAGTTGAAATAGAGGTGTTAGAAGATTTGAATAATTGCATATATAGTAGATGGGTTATTAAGTGTCACCTATGTTCCAGAATTGAATACCCAGTGTTTATTGAGATGAACACTATTGTCTTGTATGTTTATTGTATGTGTGGAATTAATTAGAAGCCAAGCCTTTTGATCTTACATTTTTTACAATTACTTTTTATGCAAATAATTTTGGCAGAAGCAGGTCTGAAAGCATAACTGGTGGTTTTCTCATATTCTACAAACACTGAGCTATTTGATACATTTTTTAGCTTTGTTATATAGATAAGTGTGTTGGGATATCCTGGATTTCAAGTTGGCATAAATCTCTCTGAAGTATTTGCTATTGCAGGAGGGGAAGGCTGTGGAATGAATTAGTTGAGTCTTATCATCACCATTAATCTTGTCCCTAGAATTATTGATGAGTGTACTGAGGGAAGGAGATCATTGAAAAATAATATTAAAGTCTTTAGAAAGGATGGAGGTTAATTTTGTCTGAATGTTAGTAATAAAAGTTATATTGATTCATGGTTTCTGATCGGGAGGTTTGACAAGTTTATATCTGTTGTAAAATGCCCTAATTTTGTTGTTAAGTATGGGGAAATAGTAACCTGCATGGATTTAGGTCTCTCTTGTAAGATTCCAGATTGTCTTTGATGTCACCCATAAATTTATACAGAGTACCGCTAGCCCCTGGGCATATGCTCAGTTGATTGGCTTTAGTGCTACTGAAAATATAAAATAATTGAATCACTTAAGAGAGATCATAAAATATTTGAGCACTGAAAGTGAGAGAGCATGCCCTGATCCATGGGTAGACATAGAGAAAATATGGTTCACATAATAAATAAGATTTGTAAAGAAAATGAATGCGTGACTTTTTTCTGCAGCAAACTTTTCTTCTGAAGAATTTCAATATTTTATTTAAATACAGATGGCCATTGTATTTGATCCCCAAATATATTTTTTTATTGAGAGCAATCCAAATAGTCCAATTTTAGAATAGCATATTTTAAATTAATTCTTATATGATATATACATATATAAATACCTCAATACTTTACCATTGTTAATATATATATATATATATATATATATATATATATATATATATATATATATATTAATTTTGTCTGAATGTTAGTAATAAAAGTTATATTGATTCATGGTTTCTGATCGGGAGGTTTGACAAGTTTATATCTGTTGTAAAATGCCCTAATTTTGTTGTTAAGTATGGGGAAATAGTAACCTGCATGGATTTAGGTCTCTCTTGTAAGATTCCAGATTGTCTTTGATGTCACCCATAAATTTATACAGAGTACCGCTAGCCCCTGGGCATATGCTCAGTTGATTGGCTTTAGTGCTACTGAAAATATAAAATAATTGAATCACTTAAGAGAGATCATAAAATATTTGAGCACCTAAAGTGAGAGAGCATGCCCTGATCCATGGGTAGACATAGAGAAAATATGGTTCACATAATAAATAAGATTTGTAAAGAAAATGAATGCGTGACTTTTTTCTGCAGCAAACTTTTCTTCTGAAGAATTTCAATATTTTATTTAAATACAGATGGCCATTGTATTTGATCCCCAAATATATTTTTTTATTGAGAGCAATCCAAATAGTCCAATTTTAGAATAGCATATTTTAAATTAATTCTTATATGATATATACATATATAAATACCTCAATACTTTACCATTGTTAATATATATATATATATATATATATATATATATATATATATATATATATATATATATATATATATATATATATATATATATTATTTAATAGAAGTAATTGAGCTGAATATACCTTAAAAACTTTTGTGCCATATTCATGGTTATTCTATTAAGAAGACTCACTTTTTGCTAATTTAAATAGTGTTTGATCTTTGGTTCATTACATATTCGTTTTCTGCAATGAAACCACACCTCATGCACTTTCTATCATTTCTTTCCTCACACATTACTTTAATAATACTTGAGCAAAGCTGTATCTGTGCTTCCTTTCATGGTTGTAAAAAAATTGATATATTGGTGAGAAATGAGCTTTGCTTTTGTCTTTTTATACATTAAAGCATGCTGTGTGATTCACTGTGGTATTATATAGGCAACTCTTTGGACTGTATCCAATGGCACAAATGACATTAGACCTATCCAGCTTATGAAGTTTGTCCTTTATATTATTAATGAGTTTGTTTAGATTGATGGGCATTCTAAAACCTGCATTAAATTTTTTGGAACATAACTTTGCAATTTTATTTGCCACCTGTGGGACATGAAATGGAGCAATCCAGCTTTTATTATTTTTAGTGTTCACTGTTTTGTGTGAGATATTTCTTTTGAGTTGTTTTTATGTATTTATCTATGTGTATTATATTATATTCAGCTTTCATCAAGTCAGCAACATAAGGTCTTTATATTTTTGGTTTTGTAAGACTTAAATTGACATACTCTAAGTAATTGTTGTAGTATAAGAATATTTTTAATCCCACAAATTTGTGTGATATAGGCACCTGTGATTTTATATATAAACCATATTAAATCTTCATAATAGATATGCTTTATAATTATTTATTCCATGTCATTACATCTAGTTAAAAAATATGCTAATAGATTTCATGACCCCAGCATTATTTTTTCAGCCATTGCAGAGAACTATCCTTAAAAACAACAGTTCAGTGACTTTGAAATCACATTTGTAAGGAATTCATGCCTCAATTTCTATAACATAAATTTGGCACTGTAATAACACTACTAACAGCTAATGTATTTGAAGCATCATGATGAAAAACTCTATATTTTAATATGTTAAAACTTTAACATGGTGTTGGAGTCTATTCTACATCTTAAGATCTATAATATCTCTCTACTCTAAAAATTATCAAAATACTGTCAAAACTCCCATATTGTCCAGTTGATATTCATCTATGTAAAAATAGGCTGATTTTTTTTTAATGTTAATAAATGATAAAATGCATCAAATTCTTTGTAGATTCAAATCAAAAATATAAGAACATTTTGTAGATCACTCTTTAAATTGGCAATAATAATATAAATCATCAACATACTGAAAGTCTAAGAGCCGAGAACTTCAAATTGAAAACTTGACAGTCGAATTTGTATTGCATTTTATTTTGCAGCTCTTGTTTCCTGTTGCTGCCTATGTGTTCTAAAAATAATTGCCATAAGAATGATAAATAATTTTGGAGATAGTATACAGCCTTGTTTATCTCCTTTTTATAACAGCTATTAATAAACTTGGTAGTCCACTTTGTTGGACTACCAATTAATTTCAAGTGTCATAAATCTGTTTGATGAATTGAATCAAAAGCCTTAACCAAATCAATAAAACCCTATATAAATCACATATTTACCCTTGACATTTTTTCTTTGCTATTTGTTTGACATCAAAAATTATACTAATCATAGTTTTAGGTTTTCTAAAATTATATTGATTCATGGGAACCATTCATCAATGGCTGAAAACAATCTTGTCAGCAAAGTCTTTTAAAATACAGTATTTTTGTTGTAGTGAATAACAATGATAATTCAAGCATTGTTAGCCGAGAGGACATTGCACCCGCCTTGCAAGCAAGTAGTTGGTTGCAGACGGGTATGGGTTCGCATCCTGACCGATGCTATGACATATGAAAAAAAAAATTATGGCAGTCTTTTTTATCCTCATCAATTTTAAATTTAGATCATTCTTTGGCTCACCATAAGTAGAGTTCATACATTTCAAGTTTCTATATTTAGAATAAAAAATTAAAATACTTTAATCACCATCAGTGTTTTATGTTTTACCATCATTAACACTAACGGCTTTTACAATTACTTATACTTCACACGAGGAATTTGTTGAACATGTCAACTTTGCTATATTGTAGAAGACGGACCACTTGTAGACCATCTTTTTAGGGTTTTTTCACTTTTGTAGCAGGCAAAGACATATTTTAAAAGAGGACTGTCTATATTGGTAGCATAACTCCAAACCTTACTTTTTTAAACAAAAGTCTCAAAAACCCCTTCCCAAATTTCATAATGTTAAATTTTCATTCTCATTCATTTCCATTTATCAATTTTTCAATTATTTATCATACTATGTGTATTATATAACATTTATAATACAAGCTTGTTTAAATTACGTCATGTGACATCTGATTTGATTTTTTTTTTGTCATTTTATTTTTTGTTATTAAGGCTTTGGTGATTTTATATTGCTAAAACTATTAATATATGACTATTTAAGTTAGATAGCTGGATTGGAAGACATATGGATGTTTGAAAATTTCAGATTTTCTACCTAATAGTTATCCATTTGATAAAGTGCTGGGGTTGTCCTGGTATTTTAATCTTATGCTCGAATATCCTAGCACCTCACTGAGGATGCCAGTAGCAGAAACTGGTCTGAGGTTGGGAATATTCTGTGCAAAGCTTATTAAGAGCTTATTTGTGAGCTCTATATATAACATTTGTAATGAAAGCTTGTTAAATTAGGTCATGTGACATCTGACTTGATTTTTTATTAATTTTATTTTTTGCTATCAAAGGTTTGGTGATTTTATATTGCTAAAACTATTAATATATGACTATTTAAGTTAGATAGCTGGATTGGAAGACATGGATGTCTGAAAATTTCACATTTTCTACCTAATAGTTATCCATTTGATAAAATGCTGGGCGTGTCCTGATATTTTTAATCTAATGCTTGAATATCCTAGCACCTCACTGATGATGCCAGTAGCTGAAACTGGTCTGGGGCTGGGGATATTCTGCAAAGCTTGTTAAGAGCTTATTTGTGAGCTCTTTATATAACATTTGTAATACAAACTTGTTTAAATTAGGTCGTGTGACATCTGACTTGGTTTTTTTGTAATGTATATTAAATAGATTGACTCATTTTAAAAATCCTTCATCTTTTCAAAATTGCTAATTACTTCTATAACACATTTAAGAATCATAAATATAAAAAAAATTTTTATATATTATTAGCACTAAATTATAACACATTTAAGAATGAATTGAATATAATTTGCATTTTTATATATTTTTAGCTAAATTATTCACCAAGTTAAATCAAACCATGTCTACCCACTCCACACAGAATTGTAGATTGCAACATTTTCAAGAAAAATAATAAGTTCCATAAATGAAACAGCCACTCATACATAAATTTTTGTTTTTATTATTATTTGGGTAATATACTAATAATAAATATCATTTGCTTCTTCAGCTTACATAATGTATCAGCTCCTATTCTAGTGCCATCTTTTGGAATTTTAAGTAACCATAAATAGCATATACTAAGCTAATTTGATTTAAATATAATAAAGAGTCTGGTAATTTCTGCTGTTCTAGCTTACAGTAGATGATAATGGATTAGGAACCTACTCTTGTTTTTTTTTGTGTGTGTGCAATATATTGTTATAAAGTGTTGTCACTTTTTGCAATTGCAAAGTGAAAAATGTAATCAGGAAGAAATAAATCGTAAAAACTCTGAAATAAATAGTATATTTGCTATGTAAAATAACTAATATATGTTTATTTAAAATTAATATTCCCTAATCAAAATAAATTCATAAAATATTTAATATTTTTCTTATATAATTAAAATAATTCTCGATATTTATATTAATTTGGAAAATCTTATATTATGAATCATTGTGCACTTTTAACCATGTTTATGCCACTAATCTAAACATACAATGATTGCCAAGTTAAAAATCCTATCACAAATTTTGCTATAAAATTATCATTCTTGATCACATCTAATAACACCCAGTTTACTAAACCTGTTCCTGTCATTGCTTTTACAATGCTAAGATCTTCTGCATAGAGTTCTTGTGCATATAAATAAAAGATGGAAACATGATTACCCAAGTACATAATTTTATTGTGTCAGTTATTGCAGTAAAATGATCGATAAGTAATATCTTTATGATTTGTAAGCATTATACTTCTTAAGTAACTAAAAGCAATAAGGGAAAAACAGAGAAGAAAAAAAAAAGGTTGTTAGTATGAGTAACACTATTTAAAATGATGAATAAATATCTTATCCTACAAGGCAAATCAGGGATTGCTTATTGATAAGCACAATTAATCCTCATACCTGAAGGTCATTCTATTATCTATCACCTGTGAGTATCACCGATAATTTGAGTATAGATTCAAAGCTCTCTATTACCACTTACATTACTATTCATTATCATCCATTAGTAATCATCAGCATTATTTAAAGTCAATAACAACTATTTGAACTCACAGTTTTATCTTAAATTAGGTCCAAAAAGAATCGCCCTGGTCTAATGATTATTTTGCCTTTTTGTTATATGTCTATCTTATCTATATTTAAGTTGCTCAATCTTTAAAATTACAGTTCAATAACAAAAAATAAATCAAAAGATTTATTAATGAGAATTCATGAGAAATTTGAATATCGTAAGTGACAGAGCTCGGTTGAAGTCCACGGACGTTGACCTTCACGGTCTGTCACTTTGTCATTGTACATCAAACCACGTAGGGTAAGACTTCAATTATTAGCTGTTAAGAACTTAATATATTTATTTCTACATGGATAAATATAATTTTTTTCATTTTCTATAAAAATAAATATAGTATTCTATATACAAAAAGGATATATACTGGGTGTATATAGGTGTGTGCGTTTATTTTATTACTTTTGATTTTTTTTTAGTAATAGAAATGTAGCCATCTCCTTTTATGAACAGTCATATAATTTTTAAAATTATGATGGGATTTGAGCAAGAAAAAAGTTGAATGCGAGTATTGTTAAATGAAATAATCCTTTGCAGCTCAGTATTATGGAAGCTGAGTCATGTTTGAATTCTACCAGCAACGAATGCTGATTGGGTTAAAAATCGAATCCTGCTTTTCTATATACAGTATTCTTTAAACAAGTAAAGGGGGAAGTCTGATTCTTCTTAACTCGCCATAAAATAAAAACTTTGGGGGGGGGGGGAATTATTAAAACATTCCACTTTTCTTAGAATAAATATTATTTTTGCCTTATAAAAATTTGTAATTCAATTAAAATATTAAAGTTCTGTATATATAAAACATCATTTAAATGTATGTTAATGATATAAAAGATTAATTAAAGCTTATGATATAGTTCTAAATATTGAGATACTAAAATAGCGAACGTCAGCAATGACAAACTACGATCGACGATGATTTCTTAGCCGTAATTATTCAATCTGCCTTCGGGCAGAGAAATTAATTTACGTAGATATACTCAAACTTAACATTATTGATTATAATAAAACATTAAGAATATGTTTTTAAACTCACCTGAATCAATTATTCAATAAAACTATAGTTAATTAGATAAAAATCCATTACTTCTCCCATCCTTTGTAAGACCGGATTTTTTTTATATTTTGGCTGTGTTCGAAAGAGCTTTAAAGATGTATTAAATTCTCTTCTTCATTTTAATTATCAACAGACAGTTTTTTTTTAAAAAAAAAAAACAAACATCGAAATTATTTACTTATTTATTCTTTTGACAATATTCCATAGATAACCGCGATAAAATTTCTAACTGTATCTAATTTGCTTATTTAAAAAAAATTTAAACTAAATAACTATTATACTTTTTTTTTTACTTTTACGAGCGTTTTTTAAAGATTAGTTGAGTATATTTTTTCTTCTCATCTTTCCCTCACCCACTGTTTTTGATTATTAACTTCTAAAGTTTGAAATGCTTTTTTCTTTCTTTCTTATTTTACCATCTTCGATTCTCTATTATCTGAAAATTGTTTTTGTTATGAGCAATGAACTTGTAATATTTGAATACAAGTATAATTTATATGCCTAGAGTTTAGATGTAAATATAGGGGGTTTAAACTCAGACTTTCAAGTTACCATCAGCTATCCACTCTATCTCATACAACTAATACACATGACCACACACATATGAAAAAAAACAAACGATCTCCAATAGACATTTCTTGTTGAACCAGTACTCATCACTTGGTCCAGATCACCATCTCCCACATATAAATATAAGTGCCCAGTTCATATTGAGATAGAAAATCTTCAAACTTTTATTAGATAAGTTTCAATCTACTCCAACTCTTCAGCTATCCATACTAATGAAAATCTGACAATTGAATACCCAAACCCCTTGTTGATGCCAATATTATTTTTATGCCCATGTTCATCTTACGTCACTCAGACTCCTCATGTAGAGGATGTTTCCATGTAAATACACAAAATAAGGATGGTCAGGATACAGACTGAATCTGTAATATTTGAATATAAGTATAATTTATATACTTTGAATTTAGATATAATTATAGGATATTTGAACACAGACTTTCAAGCTCTCTTCAGCTATCCAATCTTTCTCATACAAACGATACACATGATCACACACATGTAAAAAAGATAAATGATCTACAATATACATATTTCATGCTGAACCAGCATTCATCAGTTGGTCCAGATCACCATCTGATCCATATATATATAATGATATTCTTATTCGATGTCTGTATTTCTTCCAAATTTCTTGCAATTGAATATTAATAAATACAGTAACTAAATATATGTAAAGTACAACTTTAAAAAACGTATCCACTTAGTGCTTTTGACTATCTTCATAGTTTTTGTCAACTAACACTTTCAAAGGCTAACCTTTCTACAATTCTGTGATTTTTATGTTTGCTGTCTGTCTGTTTATTAAGACTTTCTTATATTTATATATTAATATGACTTCCTTTATTTTCCTTTTATTTTGTTTCTTTCAATTTGCAATATTTTTACATTATTATAATTTAATTTAAAACCCTATATACATAATCTATTATGATCATAAAAAAAACGATGCTGAAACATTATCATTTCCATTATAATTCTGTTTCATTATATAATATGGAGTCAAAATTACCACAAATCCAAAAGTCAATCAGAGTAGCCAAAAAAAAAATAAAATCTAAAATACAACCAATGGTTTCACTGCTACAAATAGACTTCTCAAGTATAAAGAACTACAAAACAACAGCATATTTATATTAAACATTTCCCATAATTGCATTTATTTCCCATCCACCCTTAATATTAAAATAATTTTTAAATAAGTTAATTACTTCAGAATCATAAATTTTTAATAATAAACATTCTTTAATTTTTTTTATTTTATTTCTTTCAAAAAAGATAACATTAGCTTCCTCGAAATTAATAGTGTGACCTGTATCTTTTTTATGGACTTACAAAGCAGAACTAAGATATTTATTTCTGACCCTACTTTTATATACCTTTATTCTTTAATTTAAGCTCAAACTATTCTGACCTATATAAACCTTTTTAGAACAACAAGGGATAATATACACTACACCAGGAAGTCTTCCTATCAAAAATTTTATTTGTATTATATAATAAATTATTCAATGTAATATCTCTTTTCCAAGCAATTTTCTTATTTGCAAACAAATTACTATTTTTACATACAATTTTATGAGAAGACAATTTAAATAGCAAAGAAATAAAAGCATATTTTTTTTTATCCTTTACATCATTACAAATATTGCTAGTAAATAAAATACTTTTAATAAATTTATCAGAGTAACCAACACTCAAATTATCTTTATAAAATTGACCTTTCTGAAACAAAGTTACTCCACTAGAATTATTTAATTTCATATTCCTAGAACAATAATTTCTTAAAGCAGCTACTTTATGAGATACAGATTGATAGCTATCAGGTTTAATTTTTAGGTTGAGTTTTGGATTTGGGGTAATTTTGATTATTTATCGACTAGTTTAGTTTTATGCTTTTAATGTATATTTATAAACACTGCTTATATAATTTTGCTTTGTCTTTTTTTTTCCAATTTCTTGAATGCATATTCCCATTAATATTCTTTACCAGCTTTTTTTTCAATTCTTTTTTTTTTTACTATGTATTTTATTTCAAAGAGTAATTTTCTTTCAAAACATCATGTGATCACCATTTCTTTAATGGCATCATTCTTTTATATTTTCATTTACTTACAGCATACAATTAAATAGCACAAATATTTGATTATATATTGTCAGCCTATCTTTTGATAACAGTTTATTTATTAAAAACTAGATCTCCAGTAATAACTCACACATGAGGTTTTAGGCAATACAGTATAAACCTTAACACATAAATTTACAATTTCTTTTCCAAATAGTTGACTATAGCTTATCCTTCTAGTCATAAAGTATTGTTTAATTAAATGTGACCACATTAATGGAATTGATCAGATAAATGTTTATGTACTAATCAAAAAAGAAAATTGTAATAAAAATACAATGGAATCCCTGCATCTGTCATATTTTATTGATAGACTCCTAGTCAGTCTGATATATATTATCAACTAATAATTAATATCTTGTTTTACAATATATATTATTTATTATATTATCCTATGTGTATATAGCATTTTATTTATCTTAGAGTAAAAAGTACCTTAGTCTTAAGACTGCCATTAATAAGTGAGAGTTTCCTAGCAGTAGCCACTAGTAAATTTATTTCTAGAAAATTACATGATAGTCCCATAGTTTGCTTTATTTACATCATAATAAATTTATGAAAATATTTAATCATATACATATATACACAGACAAAATACATATATATTTAAAATGAATATATATATATATATATGCCTATAATTAATGGCATGTGATTCATTTATGCAAGGAATGCATTGCTTTAGGTTAATAATTATATGTTTTATATAACATTTTCATGTTTATACTATTTTGTAAGTTTCTAAATGTTTTTTCATAAAAAATGACAAAATCAAGCATATATTTATTGCAGTAATCATTGAATGTTATGTACTGTGTTTCCAGAATGCTTTGCTTTACTAACATATTTTCTAATTGTTATGTTTTTGTTTCACAAAAGCAGAATTTAATATATATATATAAATATATATATATATATATATAGTACAGAATTATCCCACTAGAGACATGGCAGTAATTCAAAGGCCTTTGCACACTTTATGCATCTTTTCCCCATACTCTGAATAATTTATTCAGTTGTATCAATATATTTGTCATTGAAGTATTATTAAAATCTTTTTACTTAACATATATCAGTTCAGTAAAGTAATATTTCAATCTGTTTTTTGCTTCAGTTCATATTGTGTATAGTATTATTATTGTCTGTAGTATTTATTAGGTGTTGTATAGAATATAGATTAGTACACTTCAAGATTTAAATGATAGTTGTATTAAAAATAGATCTTAATAAAATCATATTTACAAGGAAATTGATGTTTATTACTTTAGAAGTATCTATTATATGTACTAAATTTTAACAACTATTAAACACTAAAATTGCTAATTTGGACTAACAGGATTATTGTTTTAATAAAGCATGAAATTATCTTAAAAAGTATGTTATGAGTACAAGTAAATGTATTTTTGGGTTCACAAAAAAAGAAAAGAATTATGATTGATTTCCTGATAAATGATTTTATTATTAGGATTTGATTCAATGACAATTTGATATTCTGCTTAGCAGAACAATAAATTTAACTTAGAATTTCATAATAAATGTAGAAATCTGAAGGCAGAAATTCAATAATTAACAAAAAAATGGCTTTAAAATGATAGGTGGATTAAAACTGCAAAGAAGGTACAAATGTTTACTGATCATGACCACTAGATCTTTTTTGATGCTTTGAAAACAATATATGTGCCTGAAAAATGATATTATAGTCTAATAATACTCTCCTATATGATGGTACCATCCATTTTATCTGCTCATTTAGATCAGACAAAGATATACAGTTGATTGAAATTAGACAACTCTTTGTAATCTTAAAAATGGAAAGCTGTAGATGCTGATCAAATATGTGGAGAAGTTTTAGAATATGGCGGTGATATGTTAGTTTCAAATAAGATGGAATTTTATAGGAATATATATGGACCCATGAAACTGTGCTACCAGATTCTATTGTTTAAATTTTAAAAAATAAAGGGAATAAACAAAATTGCAACAATTATCTTGGAATATCATTATTATTCATTACAAGAAAGGTAGTTCAAGGATTTTGTTGAATGGATTGCTTCCAGTCATAGATGAATGGTTACCAGAAGCTTAGTGTATTTTTAGAAAATCAAAAAGCTCTATAGGTATGATCTTTATTGCCAGTAAAATGCAAGAAAAGTATCAGGAACAAAAAAATGATTTATATGTATTGCTTTTATTGATTGGTTGAGGCAATAGGGCAAGTCTCTCACATTGTTTGAAATTAATTGCTTGGCCACCAAAATGTATTCATTTTATACAGTTTTTAAATGAGGGTGTAAGAGGAAGCATTATTACTGTAGGTGGAAAATTTATGGCATTTTAAATAAAAACTAAGTGTTACACAAGAATGTGTACTTTCCCCTTCTTGTTTTCAATTTTTATGATAGTGATCTTTGGAATTGTTTATAGGCAGCTTCAGAAATATCCCTAAGATTGGTTAACCAAGGGTACATCTGAGGCCCTGGGGACAAGTGGGGCCCTATGCCTATCTACCTTATTTTAATCAACAACATAATATATATATATATATTACGCATTAGTAAAATTGGCCGAGAGACCGACATTTGGATACAAATTCTTATATGTAAAGCTACAGCTTACTTTTAAAATGAAGTGCACCAAATTTTCAAAGACCTCACCATTTGAATTCTTTTATAAAAGGGAAAATGGCTGATAGTCCAAAAGTAGTTTGTCAAAGCTTAAAATAATAAAAAAATATTTAAGATTTACAATACTACAAGAAAGACTATTTAACCGAATCTTACTTTCCATACAAAATAAATTACACAAAGACTTAAATTTAAGTGAGATAATAGATAAACTTGCTGGAATTAAAACAAGAAAAATAAAGTTATATTTTGTTTTTCTTTTATATTAATATTAATGTGTTATAAGTATTACTATTTTGATACGAATAAACGTTGTATATGTTCTTTTCTTGTATTAAAAATTAAAGATTTTATTTATTCATTCATTTTTTATTTACTGGTGACCCCTCTTCATATTTGTGTGAGGGGCCTCAAAATTCAAAGGGTGGCATTGGGCAGCTTAATGAAATGGGTATCCAGATGCAATATTGGTTTGAAAATGAAAATGTCAATTTAATGAATTAAGAATAAAAATAAGAACTTTTTTTTGGAATCTGGATTTATATGCTGGTGATTGGATCTATTTTTACCAATTGAAAAGAGGATTTAATATATCTAATGTTTATAAACAAGGCAAAACTCTCCCTACAGTAGTGCCATCCTGTGCCAACCAGAGTAATCAATGGGTGTACATGGTGGCACTACTGTATGGAGAGTGTTGCCTTGTTTATAAACAATTATGTGCTAGTATAAGAGATGGTGATCATGTGATGCTTAATGGTTTATATTTAATATTTTTAATGTTACATATAAATATATTAGTTTGATAATCAATGTTCAAAAAACTCAAGTTCTTTAATAGCCAATGATGGCAGGGAAATTCTCAGTGATATTCACTATGGATGATTATCACCTTAAAAATGTAAAACAATTTAAGTACCTTAGCAGTTTTATAAATAGAAAGTTACTCCTAAATGTTGAAATGCAACATAGATTCTAATGTGCGTGTTTTTTATACATTAAAAAATGAATATTTCATTACAGGGAAATAAATTTTGCAATTAAATTAACTGTATATATATATATATATTATTTTATCTAATTTATTGTATGGAAGTAAAACTTGGACATCTTGTCAGTGAATAATAAAGGCATTAGAGAAGTTTTATTCAAGAATGCTCAGTAAAATTTTAAAAATAGAATGGTAAGATTATAAAACTAATCAACATATACATTTCATTATTGTAAAATCACATTTTTGTTACATTGGGCATGTAAAATGTAAGAATGTTTTATGGTCAACTTGAGTACAATTGTGGGCACGATAGACCTCTTTTATATTATAAGGATTATCTCAAAGATATTCTGAAGAGATGGACTATTGATTAGTTCCCTTGGAAAGAAATGGCAGAGAATAGAATACATTGGAGGCTTGCAATTATACATGGCGTTGAAATATTGTAGAAAGAAAAGTTTTCTGCTGAGGAAATTATAAGACAGTATTGAAAAATATCAAATAAAACAAACAAAAAAGAATTAGCATATTTTATATGTGGGCATATTTGTCTTCTACTGATTGGTTTGTATAGTTATTGTAAAACTTATTTCTAAAGTATTTTTTCTCTCTTCTTTTTCTTGGAGTTAGAATGGCCATATTTGTTTATAAGTGGCTAGTGTATGTATGTATGTATGTATGTATATTTAAAAGCATTAAAATTTTAATGTATAAATCTACAGATAAATGTTGCACAATTGATTCTTTATTGAGCACATTATTTGAATCTCTTCAGTTTTTTGATAAAGAAATAATCATAAAGACAGGATAACCACATCAGAAATAATAAATACACATATGAAAATTAAAACTTGTATATAACAATATTAGCTATTATGATCCAATATCTTGAATAAAAGGATGTAAATAAGTAAATAAATTTTGCTAATTATGCTTTTATTTTTAATAAAGAACAAAAATATATGGATTCAGTTAGTTTTAAGAATCATATAATTTGTTTAACTTGTTGAGGCCCCAACTCCTCCCTCTCTTCTATGAAAGACTTCATTGGCAAACCTATTTGCACTATTTTATTTTTATAATTAAGCCTTTTTTCTATATCACATATTGATAATTGTTATATTATTTATTATTATTCTAAGCTTTCAAACAATAGACATTCTAAAGATTAACATTGAAACTTTCCAATAAGTACTAAAGAAAATACATAATGACAATAGCTCTTATTTTTCTCATGTGTCATATCATCAGCCGGGATGCGAACCTGCTAACCTGAGACAACTGCTTGTAAAGCAGCCATCTCTGACCTCTCGACCACCAATGCTTGACTTGCTCTTTTTTTACTGGAGCAATATTCAGTTATTTATAAAAATGATTAAAACTAAATTATTTCTTATTTGAATTCTATTTTTAAAATATTAACTTTTTATTTTTCATTATAAAAGAATTCTGTAATGAATAATTTATTTCGCCAATTGATCGTAATACTTACAATACGCTTTAAACATATATAAGTGAAGTTAATAAAATTTTCACAAATAACAATGTTTAGCTTAGGTCTTTCAGAGTATATTTACTCCATAGAATATGAATATAGAGTAAATATACTCCGAAAGTGCTAAGCTAAACGTTATTTGTGAAAATTTTATTAACTTCACCTATATGCATTTTATTTTTTAAATGTCATAGCATTGGCCGGGATGCAAACCCACAACCTGGGCAACTGCCTGCAAGTGCAAGGCAGTCACGCTGACCTCTTGACCACCAATATGCATTTAAAGCATAAGTATTATAAAAGAATGAAATTATGTGTTAAAAGTACAAATTACACTTTCCTATATTAAAAATTCATAAATAATTTATTTATGACAACCATTTTTGTAAGCAGTAAAAAGAACTTTTACTATAATTGTAACTTTTCATAATTTGTCTTTTTAAAATCAAAATTTTAGCGCGACTGTTTTGGAAGAGTCACACTTCTTCCCTCAGCACAGCAAAAATGCAATTCCATAGGAAACTGAATGGAATGTCCCTTCATTCCATTCAGGCAATATTCTATCAAAAAGCATATACAGTGGTAGTCAACCTGACACAAAAATATGATAGCATCATTGCAACAGAACCAACAACTCCCACTGATATGCCTCCTCCTCAGAAGTCCTCTTGAATAGACCAAATCCTCTCCCATCTTTACAAATTCAATGGCAACACCTCTGAGTGCTTTCATACCAAAATCTCCATATGGACAGCCCACTCATTAATGAACCCCCAACCTTCACAATTAAGACCCAGGCTTGGAGTAACAAATCACAAAATCACTACACTATTCAAGTTCTTATTGATGGAGCCAAAGTTCTTAGATTTTTTAATTAGGGCTAACTTAAACTCAATTTCAACAAACTATTTCCTTCATTACAGAAGATTTCTAAAAACATAGATTCTTCCTGTCCTGTATGTAACAGACAGGAAGAAACATTCGAGCATACAATTCTATCCTGTACAGGCTTGACATCAGTAAGGCTAATGATAGCCCAAAATACCTCAATGGACTATTATAGGATTCTATCTATTAATGATTGCATGAAGGACCAAAACTTCCTTCACATAAGAATGCCAACTTTTATTACATACTCACTGTGGATAATTAGATGCAAGATCACCTTCAATATCCCACCGCCGAATGCAAAGGCAACATTTATCAGTACTCTAAAGAAGATTGAAAAAAAGATGAAATTCTATCAACAAAATTCCTTTATGAGAACACTTGGAGTCTGTTCAAAATCCACAGCATACAAACATCCCTATAATTACTCATGGAATGAACTGAACCATTGTATTCAAAGCTCATAGGAAATAGAGATCATGTTATTAAAGCAGTTAATCTTCTTGAACAAGAAAACATCAATAAACCAATGTTCCAAATGTACTACAGACTTCACACTCAGAGCCTTTGCTAATAATTTGGATTTTAAAAAAAACACTGGCCAACTATTGCCTCCTTCCTGTTTACTATATGTATGTAACCTTATTATATCCTTTTACTTACAATGTAAACATATATATGCAGTGTGACTCAGAAGAGTAAATGTAATTTTTTATCAATAATAAAGTCCTTTCTGAAACTAAAATCAAAATTTTCAAATAAAATCTAATTGTAATTTTTAATTTTTTGGTTTAAAATAAAATTTTTACAAATGTGTTGCATAAATAGACTTAAATATGGAAATAAATTACTGAAAAATATATTTTTTCTTTGTGTAATACTAAATCAAAACAAACACTTATAATTTATCTTGAGACAAAATAGTCTACTCAGGCATTGCCAGTTTCTATGAAGATGGGCTGGGTTTGAAAATCAAATGAGGTCTTTGTCCACTTGTTTTCTATGCAAATTTTTATGAAGTTTATATAATATTGATATCTTAAGGTTTATGTATCTAATACTTTTAATAATGATTTCTATGGAAAAATTACTGAAAAATATATTTTTTCTTTGTGTAATACTAAATCAAAACAAACACTCATAATTTATCTTGAGACAAAATAGTCTACTCAGGCATTGCCAGTTTCTTTGAAGATGGGCTGGGTTTGAAAATCAAATGAGGTCTTTGTCCACTTGTTTTCTATGCAAATTTTTATGAAGTTTATATAATATTGATATCTTAAGGTTTATGTATCTAATACTTTTAATAATGATTTCTATGGAAAAATTGCATGTAGTAAATTAAAGTTAGAAATAATTACAAAATAGTAAAGGTAGTGCCATGGTGATGCAAAAAATGTCTTAAATTTATGGTAAAGCCACTGACTTCACTTGAAATTATTAAACTTATAAAATAATTTCTTCTTATGTTTACTTGTTTTAATTTACACTATTACTCTGAAAATAATGGCAAAACATTAAAAAGAGGCAAGATTTAAAAAAATTAAAGTTATATTTATATTTGTTATTATAATCAAGAGATTATTTTTAACTTTCATTTATAAGATATGTCATTAGTCTGTTTGAAAATTCATGAAATATATATATAAATACAAATTCTAATTCAAAACTCTTTCTTTTTACTACAGTCATCTTAAAATGTTTTTGACTAATTTACACTACCAAAGAAATCTTAAACACAAATAGAATCCAAAGTTTTTTAAATATTTTATCTTCTCATACTTGAGGAAGAGAATTTTACTGTCTGAAATGTTAAAGAAGCAATTTTCAAAACTTGTATAGGAAAGATAATTTTACTGACAGGATTGTTGGTGACCACATATTGGATGCCCTAATTTTATTGAAATGGTAGCTCACTATATATGTGCATAATGATGTAGGATAACAGGGAGAGAGAGACATAAATTTGTAGAAAAATGTGTGATTGCACTTTTGGTTAGGATTCAAAAGGAATTTATTGTTTCTCACCACTAGCTCCCTGTGCTTAAATCATTTACATACCATAAAAATAATTATGTGAGTTTAAATAATGATTAATTAATGAAGGAATTTTTTTAACAGTGACTGAATAACAAATTTATCCAACCTACAAAAATCCTATCTATTTAAAATGGAAGTGATAAAGCCAAGTTGAGTTCTATCCACATCTTGCTATCATATATTTATATTAATCTTACTATATGTTTAAGCAATAAAGGCAGATGAGACAGTGATATTACTAGCCCAAATTATATCTTAGATTTAATGTGTGAATATAGAGCTAGCCCATTGCAAGTGGGTGTGATCATGGGTTAAGTATTTCATTGCATCCTTGCCAGCATCCTACCCAAATATCCTAGGTCTGACTGTAGTTAGATGCATTTTCCCCTTTTGCGAGAACTGTTACAATATTGATGTTTCATAAATATATTATGCTTACTAATAACTTTTTAAAAGTATTTTTTTTATTATAAGAACATTATGATTTTATTTTAATATTGCAAACTTACATAATAAGAAACAGGAAATGTTTTGAAAAAGCATGGAATATTATATATCATTAACAATAAAAATATTTAACACTGATTTTTATTTCTAAAGATACTTTTAATCATTAGCTTGAGCTTTATTGTGCAAAATAGAGACTGTAGAAAAGATGTTAATCTGTCTTTTGTCAGTCATGAAATATCTAATTGTTATAATAAGCTGGTTGAAGCTTTTCAATTTACCTGTGTAGAACCTACTATACTTTAGTTGTAATTTTAGCCATCAAATGAAATTTCTAGTATTGCAAAAAAAACTTCATTTGCACAATAGGCAAAATGAATACAAGAAATAATTTCAATAAATGATATTATTAGATCTAAGATACAAAACAAGAATAAACATATTTTTTTTATTTAAAATGATAATATATAATATAAATATTTGAAAACCAGACACTCTTCATAAACCTGGGAACTTCAAGCACCCTTCAACTATCCACACTATCTCATACAACTGATACACATGGCCACACACATGTAGAAAAGATAAATAATCACCAATATACATATTTCGTGCTAAACAAGCACTCATCAGTTGATCCAGATTATCATCTCCCCCACACATATATAATCAGTGCTCAGTTTATATTAAGATAGCAAATCTTCATACTTTAATGGACAGGCTTCAATCCATTCCAACCTCCAACTTTTCAGCCATCCATATCATTGAAAATCTGATGATGAAAACTCAAATCCCATGCTGATGCTAATATTATTGCCATGCCCATGTTGACCTGAAGTCACTCTAACCCCTCATATATAGGACCGTATCCATTTTAAATATATATAAGAGGGATGGACAAGATACAAGCTTGATGTGTAAATATTTGAAAACCAGGCCCTCTTCACAAACCTGGGAACTTTAATTGTAAGTGTAGGGGACTTCAGGTCAACATGGGCATGGCAATAATATTAGCATCAGCATGGGATTTGAGTTTTCATCATCAGATTTTCAATGATATCGATGGCTGAAAAGTTGGAGATTGGAGTGGATAGAAGCCTGTCCATTAAAGTACGAACATTTGCTATCTTAATATAAACTGAGCACTGATTATATATATATATATGTGTGTGTGTGGGAGATGATAATCTGGACAAACTGATGAGTGATGGTTTAGCATAAAATACATATATTGGTGATTATTTATCTTTTCTATATGTTCATGGTCATGTGTATGAGTTAAATGAGATAGTGTGGATAGTTGAAGGGTGCTTGAAAATCTGAGTTCAAATCCCCTATACTTACAATTAAAGTTCCCATGTTTGGGAAGAGTGCCTGGTTTTCAAATATTTACACATCAAGCTTGTAGCCTGTCCATTAAAGTACAAAGATTTGCTATCTTAATATAAACTGAGCACTGATTATATATATGTGTGTGTGGGAGATGATAATCTGGACCAACTGATGAGTGCTTGTTTAGCACGAAATATGTATATTGGTGATTATTCCTCTTATATGTATTTAAAATGGATACAGTCCTATACATGAGGGGTCAGAGTGACTTCAGGTCAACATGAGCATGGCAATAATATTAGCATCAGCATGGGATTTGAATTTTCATCATCAGATTTTCAATGATATGGATGGCTGAAAAGTTGGAGGTTGGAGGGGATTAAAGCCTGTCCATTAAAGTACAAAGATTTGCTATCTTAATATAAACTGAGCACTGATTATATATATATATATATGTATGTGTGTGTGTGTGGGAGAGATGATAATCTGGACCAACTGATGAGTGCTGGTTTAGCACAAAATATGTATATTGGTGATTATTTATCTATTCTACATGTGTGTGGCCACATGTATCAGTTGTATGAGATAGTGTGGATAGTTGAAGAGTGCTGAAAATCTCAGTTCAAATCCCCTATACGTATATATAATATGTAAGAAATAAATAATGTATATTTAGATTTGTTTTTATGTGTAATTTGAAATGGAAAACATATAATTATAGGGTTATTTTATTTAAATATATTGGGGTTTTTAGCAGTAAAGTTGTAATATTATTATTTACAACAATAGATAAAAAAAAATTTCAATTTTTTTTTTTAAATTTATATATATTGTGATAAAGTATTTTTATTTTTTAAAACAAATAATCAAAATTGAAAAAAGAAATAAAAACAAACAAATCCACCTTGAAGGAATTAAAGGTGCTTGTCAGAAGCTTACCATTCATTTTTTTTAATAATCCATTTTCAGGGACTTACAGCACATGGTTTAAACAATATGATTGACTCTAAGTTATTATACTCAATAATTACATTGTTATTTCTTAAAATGATAAAGAAACGCAGAAGTCCAAAGAGTTATAATTCAAATTTTTTTAAAATGCAAATACAGTAAATAAATTTTAAAGAAAGAAACAGTATTTAGTAGACTATAACAAATGAGCAGATAGACATCACTTTTCAGTTGAGCACTATTCCATAATTTTGAAAATATTCCACTGAAACACACAAAAATCCAAAGGGTCATAATTAACATTTTCTAAATGTCAATTCATTACACCAGCTGTAAACTAATGTCAGTGCAGTCACAAATGATATTTCAGAGCCTTATATAACCACATTCCTTTTTAAACAGATAGGTGCTTAGGACATGTGCATTGTTTCATCTTTATCGGCACATAAAGTGTAATTTTGTGCCCAATATTACATACTTTTTAGATGGATATTATTCCGCAATTTTAAAAATAGTCCAGTGCATCTTGTTCTGTTGATGAAGTATTCCAAATTTTAATCATATTTCAAAAAATGATATGAAAAAGAAGGAATGTTAAAAAAATCACTACACATATAAAACAATGTTAAAAAACATTACAATAATTTCAGTCATGGCAGGCAAACTACATAAATATTCCACTGTTTCCTGTTCTGTCGATGATACATTCCTAATTTTGATCATATTTAAAAAATTGATTGAGCAAAGAAAGTAATTTTTAAAAAAATCACTATAATTTTACACGAGTTACTGAATTCTTTAAAAAATTACAATTTCAGCATCATGTGTTAAGTGTTGACAACATATCAATGTTTGAACATTATGTTTTAAATGGAATTTATTGAAAAATGTTTTTGAATTTTTTTAAAATTAACCTTCAATTTAGAATTGTAAATGAAATTCATTTTAAAAAAATGAGATTAGCCCTGACACAAATTCCATTCATAAGTTATTGTCAAAATGTTAACGCTCGCTGAACACTTAACATAAGACTAGTAGATAACGTGACTAACACTATTGTAATTTTGTTTAACATTGTTTTACACATAATGATTTATTTAACATTTCTTCTTTACAATATCATTTTCAGAAATATGATTAAAATTTGGAATATTTTATCGACAGAACAAGACGCAGTGGAATATTTTCAAAATTACAGGATAATGTCCACCTAAAAAATATGTAATAATGAGCATCAAATTACACTTTATGTGTAAATGGAGATGCAATATCACACATGTTCTAAGCAAGCACTTACCTATTTGGAAATAGACATGGTTATAAGGCTCTAAAACATCATTTGTGATGGCACTAACATTTGTTTACAGTTGGTGTAGTGTAACTTACATTTTAAAAAATGTTAAATACAATTCTTTGGAATTTTGTGTGTTTCAGTGGAATATTTTCAAAGTTATGGGATAGTGCATACCCCAAAAGTATTGTCTGTCTGCCCATTTGTTATAATCTACTAATTGCTGGGTTTTTTTCCAAAAATTATATTGTATTTACATTAAAATTTTTTTGAATTATGACCTTTTGAACTTCTGTGTTTCTTTATCATTTTAAGAAATAAAAAAACATAATTATTGACTATGATACCTTAGAATCAGCCATATTGTTTATACCACGTGTTGTAAACCTCCGAAATTGAATTATCTAAACAAATGGATAGCAAGCTTCTGGCGAGCAAATTACATAAGTATAGAGTTAAATTTAAAATAATCATGTTTTAAATTTTGCTGACTTAATTATATTTATATGTATAAACTAATAAAAATCATTAACAGTCACATATGTATTTATGAAAGAATGATTATTATGAAAAAATACTTGTTGAAAAAAAAAATATTTTTAAGGTAAAATTGTGTAATATATATCTATATAAATGATAATTTCTAAATAAATCTGATTACATTAATAAATTATTATATGCTTTCATTTTTTTTATGTTTTATTATAACTTTTTTTTTTGGTTAGTTTATAATGCAACAACTTTTTGAATGATTTTATTATCATATATCATATTTCCTTTAAAAATCTTGTTGTAAATAAATTATCACCCACATGCTTATATATATATATGTATACAATGTATTTCATTAAACATATCCTCCCCATTACCCTCATATAATCTTTTCTTTTATCAATGCACAATATAAATAATTACATTTTTGACATTTTTGTTCCTCTTCCAATTTTTAAAAAAGACTTTATATATATTTAAATAAATTATTGACTGCATTCTAGCATATACTTTTAATATATGGCAGATCTTTTGCTTTATTTCTTTTTAATTTTTATTCTAAAGATATATTCATTACATCTAAGGATATCTTTTTAAAAAAAATGTAAAATTTTTATTTAAACTATATTAATCGGATTTAATTTTTAGGAAACAGTTATTAAATATGTCCCCTCATAAGAGGTACTTAAAACCTCTATTCCACCACACATTCTGTAAACAAATAAATGAAGATGTCAAGTGTTGGTGGTCAAGAGGTCAGCATGGCTGCCTTACAAGCAGTTGTCCCAGGTTAGTGGGTTCGCTTCCAGGTTAGTGGGTTCGCTTCCAGGTCGATGCTATGACACATGAGAAAAATAAATGAAGATACCTGAAAAACATAAATGTTCTCCAAGATGCACATTTTCTATGGGACAGTATTTATCACTTGACCCAAGTCATCATTTAATCATTATTTATCAATATTAAAGCTTTGACAAAAAAAATTTCAGATAAATACATTGATGATTATTAGTAAACATTTATCAAATTAGAACTTATCTCTAGTTCAAATGATTTAAAGATTAAGGCATGTTTTTTTTTATAAATGCATGGAATAATTGAACTTCATCTCTCTTTTTCCATGTATAGCTTTTCAAAATGTCTTTAAAATCAACACTCTACCAAATGTTTTTTAAACATATGAATAATGACTCCTGAAAAAGACAACCTCCATGATCTTAAAAAGATATTCATGGAAAAAAATAGAAATGAAATTGAATTACGCTTATATATAATTAAATATATATATAAATTATATTTAATATTTTCATGGTTTAATGATATAAATAAAATAGTTTTTTCATTACACCATGTGTTATTTTTGCTTACTTCCCAACATTTCAATGAAATAGCATCAACCATTGGCAATGGCGAATGCTACTTCATCAAAACATTGGGAAGTAAGCAAAAATGACACATGGGTTAACCCAAAAAAACTACTTTATATATATATATATCAATCTTTAACTAAGGTTTTGAATACATATTTGGGCTAGAATTAATTTTTAGTTTAATAAATGATTAGTATTAATCAATAATATATTCACATAAGATCGTTTATGTCAAAATTGTAAATGCAGAAAATTTGTCACTTGCAAATCAAATTATATTTACTAAGGCAATGAGTAAGCTTGTGGTTAAGACCTGTAGAGGTCCCTACCTTCGTATTTTCAACTACACATGCTTTAGGTTTATTGCCTTAGTAAATAGTACTTATGTAATCAATGTGTGTTAAATAAATTTATAAATCAACTTACAGTAATTTTATATTTTCTATTATTTTTAAAATGTTTCTATTTATTTGTCCAGATTCATTCAATAATCTAATTTTTCTTTTCTTTTTTCTTTTTAAATAATCAATTTTTTATTATTTTATTTTTATTCTGAATTTAATTTTATGCATTAAATGTCTAGTTAGATTTTTTTTTCCGGCAAAAAATGTCTTTTTTAAAAAATCTATCACTAGCTTTTCTATATATTTTTTGTTTTATTGTCTGTTAGCATTGAATAATAATTTCTTAAAATTTTATTTTGAGTTATTTTGATATTATTAGACCTTTTTTGTTTATTATAGCCATCACTATTTTTGTTTGTTTGTCTGTTTTTCTTTCACTGCTTCTTAATATTGACTACTTTCCATCTTTTCTTTTTTTATCTTTAACTATTTTCAATATTAAACAGTTTTAAGTTACATTTCTGAATAAAACATTTAACCAGTTAATGCATAAATATGATTTGAGGGTGAGATTAAATATTAAAAGTATTTATAATTTTGGGAACATTTTTCGGGGAAATTAAAGATGAAATTATTCATAAAGCATATCAGAAAAATCAGATATCTGTAAATTAAGTACAAATTTCTTTCTAATTACTTTTTATTGACCATTAATTACTGTATATGTTTCTATAATTATAGTTTTCTTTACATTATTTCTCTCTTCGAGTTATATATAATATTCTTTCCTGATATAAGAAACGATTTTTCAAGTATACTTTTTAATTCTCAACAATTTGATATCAATTAACATATTTTAACTTTAAAAAAAAAAAAAAATTATGATTATATAAAATTTTATCATAAAAATGACTATTTTCTTTGTCTATTAGTCATGTTTATGTAATAAACAATGAATAAGAAGCGAAGTATTACCTTATTTAAAAAATGAATTTAAATGAAGCTTAAAATATTCAAAAAACTTACTGTGTTTGTGCAAGTAACGTAATTTTCTTATTTTTCTTTTGAATTTTTATTATTATTTATTTTAATGTAACTTAATTATCCATTTAACTCTATAACAAAACCTTAATGTTGGACTTTATATAAATATGGTTATAATACTCATAAATACGACCAAAGCAGCAAGAAAATAAAAAATTTCAACCATATGCTATGTTATTTTCGTTTTTTTAAAATTCAGAATTAAAAGCAATTAATATTTTTATTATTTCGTTCTATTTATTTATTTATGTATTTTAAGATTTTATTCAACATATTTTGTTAGTTTTTAATTTTTATAATTGATATTTATGCAGTTTGTTTATAAATAATTTGTGGTTCATATTCTTCGTTGCAATAGGAATAAATTATTCGATTTTTCAATTTTAAAATGAAAACTACTCTATGTAATCTTATTCACTCGATTATTTTTAATCTTAAAAAAAAAAAAAAGCAAGCGCCGTCTATTGGTTAAAATTAACGTTTTTAAAAAACAATTTGGGTCATCTTAAAGATAGTAGATAAAAATAAGAAAAATATATATTTAGTTTTTAAAAAAAAAAAAAATTAATATTATATATGTTATAAAGTTTAAATAATTAATGCAAAAATTTATTTATTGAAAAATTATTCATTAAAATACTGTATATATATAATTTCATAATAAATAACATCCGAATTGATCATTTTATATAAAAACAACAACAGCAACTTTGCATTAAAATTTATTTACAGTCATTTAACCAACCACATGTAGATGTAAAGTGCAACATCCAATGTATAAATGATAAACTGTAAAGTCTATGCCTACATGTTGATAGACCCAGCTATATATATATATAGGTGTCTAATATTTCCATCCATAGTAACATATTACTCAACAACTAATTAATAGTTTAAAATCTATAGGAGGGAAGTCTAATCTATTATCTCTTTCTCTACTATCACCTTACTTTTGCTTCAACAAAAAATAATTTTAAAGAACAAATATCAAAGAATTTTAATATGGTTTTTATCCACACATGCGATAAACAAATTGAACATTGTAATTCAATCTGCCTTTTATTTCTTTCTTTATTAGTTTGTAATTGAATAGGTAGGAAAGGTCCACTATGCAGGAAAGATTATGAAATTATAACTGTTTTACAGATTTACAGCTTAGTATTGCTTTGGCCGGGCCGGTCATATTCATTTATATCTAATTATACTTTTAAAAAATCATTTAAGACCAACTAAAACAGATCTAAATTTACTCAGAACATAAAAATGTAGGGTTAGAATAAGAATATATTTAGATTTTCAGAAGAAATTCTATAAATTCAACATATGCATACACTACATGTATATATATGTGTGTGTGTAAAGGAACTTTTTACATAATAGTTCGCATGAATTCCGACGGGATAAAATTTTTCTTTTTCGTAATTGGCTCTGCTATTATTTATTGGTTAAAAAGAGTTAGAACTCTTTTTAATTAGAAGGGGTGAAAAAAAAAAGAAACCCTCAAGCCTTTATCATCCAGCAATTGTTCAAACTTGGTGAGAAAAGCTTTTAATTTAATTCTACAGTTTTACTGTCTTCTGAAAGAGCGAAATTATTTGGGAAAGACTTTCTTCAGCAATGAACTGTTTAAAATTTGTTTTACATTATATATATATATAATATTTAAATACATGTATATGTATAGCATATATATTTTAAATTAGATGTAATTAGGGACGATTTGAACTCAGACTTTCCATCTCCTTTTAGTGATCCACTCCATTGATTATATGTGTGTGAGAGATGATGATGATCCGAACCAACTAACTGATGAGTGTTAGTTTGATCACGAAATGCATATACTGAAGGTCATTTATCTTTTTCACATGTTTGTGGTCATGTGTATATAGGAGTGGGTGATTGAAAGGAGCTTAAAAGTCTGGGTTCAAATCCCCTTTAATTATATATATATAATTATAATTGAAATAATATTTTTAAACGGTTTATAAACAATTCAAACAATCTTTAAATCCGCAGAAGTACTTTCGGTTACTTTCAAACCTGCCTCAACTGCTATTAAATTCAAAAACTAAAAGCGGAAGCAAACGTCATCAATTCAAATTCCACGAATCTCGTATTTGAATTGATGACGTTTGCTTCCGCTTTTAGTTTTTGAATTTAATAGCAGTTGAGGCAGGTTTGAAAGTAACCGAAAGTACTTCTGCGGATTTAAAGATTGTTTGAATTGTTTATAAACCGTTTAAAAATATTATTTCAATTATAATTACAATATTATTTTTAATTAACTGATATTTTTATTTATATATATATGTTAAAATGAAAATTTTCATGGATACAAATATAAATGAAATATTATTCAGGTTCAGTTATGTATAATTTATTTTATTAAAAATATATATCATAATTTCTGTTGTTTATTATTTCTATCTGTTGTCTATTAGTAGATCATTCACTATTATTATACATCAATGTTTACAGCATTTCTACAACTGTTTTCATGATGGCTAATGTGATCTAGTTAAAACTTGGGTATATATTTTTACTACAATAAATTATACTCAGATGAATCTGGATAATATTTCATTTTTATATATTACTTTTTTTTTACTTGAAGATAGGTAAAATAATTAGGCAAGAAGATATTTTAATCATGTGGTAATACTTTGATTATAACTGATGGTAATTTGTATTGCTTGTAACCTTTAATTAATTTCATTTTGTAATTTAATATTTGGAATAACATCTATACTTTAATGATTTTTTTACATTATTAAGATATATAATATATGCAAAGAAAATATAAACATTCATTGCTGATCAAGATCACCTTAAATCTTTGTTTTATGTAATAAGAGAATCATATAACTCCAAAAATAATATTCTATGAATCCACTTGTGTTGCAATGATATTTTTGATCAGACTGAAAGAGCATTTGAGTCATTTTTTGAATAATGGTACAAGAATTAAGATAACAAAATTTAATGTCATATCCATTTAATTTAAATGTGAATAGATATTCTGCTTAGAAAAGAATAAAATAGCTTTTTGTACTCTTAAAAATAAAAGACTGCAGGTACTGATATTTACCTGGAAAAATATTAGTATATAATGGGAATATGTTAACTTCAAAAATATTTTTTTTAGGATTACATGGATGTGTAGTTATGTTGCCTGATCTTGTTTCTAATTTTTGCAAATAACAATAAACTGCAAATAATTATCATAGAATGTCATAATTATATACTATTGTAAAGGTAATAAGAGTAAATGTCATCGATGAATCATTAACAGACATAGGTACATTATTACCAGAGATTACAGTTATTTTTTTAAAAAAATAAAAAGCACTACACAAACACACGAACTATTTTTGTAGCCAGGATGCTTTTAGGGATTTGATCAAGACATGTGACACTGTTAATAGACAAGGTTATGGCACTATTTAAAATTAGACAGTACTCAATCAAAGTTTATTCAAATTTTACAGAAAGAGTGGCAGATGTCTTTATAACTGTTTATAGGCAATTTAAAGAAATGGGTATTAAGATATAATACAGGTTATTTTATAGATTTACAATCCTTGAACATTTAAAAGATGATCTATAAAATGTATTTAATATTTTGAAATAATAAAAGTAGACAAGTTAAATAATTAATTTTCTAAAACTTGTTTTTTATTAGTTAAAGATGGCAAAAAAATTTATCTTCAGAAACTTTTAGCTTGAACTTAAAAATGTGAACTAATTTACATATCTTGATAGCTTTTTAAATAGAAACATTGTCTTAGATGTTGCAGTGGAACCCAAACTTCTATGTACTGCTTTGGCTACTTTTAGCAATGGAATTAGTTGTATACATAGCATTAATTTACCTGATATAATTTATGGAGGTTATTACTTGGACATTTTAACAATGTAATGTAATGTCATTAAAAAAATTTTATTTAAAGATGCTCCGAGTAAAATTTTTAAAAATATAATGGCAAGATCATAAGACCAAGCAATAGGTTATTTAATTTTTGAGATATGTCGCAACAGTATCAAAACTGCAGCTCCCAAAACTCCCAAGGCCTTTTCATTACCATTTTTCATAATAATCTATAATAGTTCAGTATTATAAATGTTATATATAGAGCTACAAATAAGCTCTTAATAAGCTTTGTAGAATAACCTCAACCCCAGACCAGTTTCTGCTACTGGCTACTTCAGTGAGGTGCTATATCCTCACTGAGGTAGGCAGTAACAAAAACTGGTCTAGGGTTGAGGATATTCTGCAAAGCTTGTTAGAAGCTTATTTGTGGCTTTATACAGCACCTCACCAAGGTAGCCAGTAGCAGAAACTGGTCTGGGGTTGAGGATATTCTGCAAAGCTAGTCAAGAGCTTATTTGTGGCTCTATATATAACATTTGTAATACAAGCTTGTTAAATTAAGTCATATGACATATGACTTGACTTTTTTGCAATAGTTTAGTATGTATAAATTTTAGAATACTTTATTGCATAAATACTTTAAAGACAAGCAAAAATAAATATTTTTAAACATTAAATTTTTAAGCTTTTGAATAGCACCTGTTTGTTAATGTGGATTTTATTATAGTATTTGGTTAATAAAATTATACTTTTATTGTTATTTGACATGGGAAACTAATTAGTGATAATATATTTCTAAAAAAATGTTTTTTTTTGTAAACATGAGTGTAGTTTTTATGTGATGGA
The DNA here is from genome assembly GCA_028023455.1 of Epiperipatus broadwayi. Lineage (NCBI taxonomy): Eukaryota > Metazoa > Onychophora > Udeonychophora > Euonychophora > Peripatidae > Epiperipatus > Epiperipatus broadwayi. The sequence continues at coordinate 7,871,346 of JAQFVV010006207.1, forward strand.
TATATCCCATCTATGTTATAAAGATTATCTCAGAGACTCTCTAATGAAGTCTACATTTTTGTTTGCTTTTATTAGAAAGATCTGGCTGAAGATAAAATACAATGGAAAGCTGTAATTAGATAAGATATTGAAAATCTATTAGAAAGAAGAGTTTGTTGCAGAAGAAATTAAAAGACAGCATTTCAAAATATAAATGTTTGTGGCTTATAAATGGAGTTGTTTAGTCATTGCAAAACTCATCTCTAATGTAATAGTAGTAGTAGTGGTGGTGGTGGTCTTATTATTATTATTATTATTATTATTATTATTATTATTATTATTATTATTATTATTATTATTATTATTATTATTATTATTATTATTATTATTATTATTATTATTATTATTATTATTATTATTATTATTATTATTATTATTATTATTATTATTATTGTTATTATTATTATTATTATTATTATTATTATTATTATTATTATTATTATTATTATTATTATTATTATTGTTGTTGTTGTTGTTGCTGTTGTTATTATTATTACTACTATTATTAGTAGTAATAGTAGTATTGTTATTGTTATTGTTATTATTACTACTACTGCTCCTGCTACTGCTACTGTTGTGCTACTGCTACTGCTATTATTATTATTATTTGTCTTCCTATCTATTTTTTTCTTAGAGTAGAATTGGCTATAACTGCTTCAGGGTTTTTGACACCTTGCATCTTTCATCTCAACTCGACCATACCACAACCATTTATTAGCATAGAAAATCAAATCACCCTCTCTAACTATGAATGCATTTCAGAACAATTTTTTGTTTTCACACTCACACATATATAGCTAAAAAAACTGAATGATATACTAAGATGATCATTTCATGCTAAACCAGAAATTAACAATTAATCTAGAGCATAATTTTTTAAATATATTATCATTCTGTCAATATTTATTATTATCAAATTGTTACTGCTTGATTTACAAGGTCAAACTTTCTGCACTCACAACTTTGACATCAATCTCTTCAGATTGAGGTAATTAATGATTAATACTAATCCTTTATTAAACTAGAAGTTAACCCCAGCATAGATATAAATTTTTAGTCACAGTTAAAAAATAATACAATTGCTTTTGTAGCAGTATCAATGCCTGAATATATATATATGTTGACAATTCACATCACTGTCACATAAGTTTAGAGATGCTTTTATTCAGTTTAAGCATCTTATAGAAGATTAAACAATCATTGTACTTTAGATATATATTTTAAAGTTGGTTTTATGTTTTTTAGTACAGTCTCCATTACAACTCTACTAAATTTCAAACATCCATCACTACTGAAAGTCATATATATATATTGTAATCTTAGTAAAAAGATGACGGGGGTAAGGTGAAAAATGGAAATGAAGAAAAGATGAACGAAAGAAATAGAAAAGCAATGGAAGAAGAGATGAGAGAGGATAAAGATAGGATAAATGATGACATAGGAAAAGATGGAGAAAAGAAAGAATGAAGAGATGAAGATAAGATGAAGATAGGATGAAGGAGAAGATAATGAAGAGAGAGAGATGAGATGATGATAATGGATAATAAGAGGGAGATGAAAATGATGAAGAGAGAGGTGAAATAAAATAAAGATAAATGATGATGAAGATGAAATGATGAAGATAAATGATGATGGAGATGAAGATAAGATAGTGTGGAATGGATGAATAAACTGATCTATAAAGGATGAGAATGAACTAATTTATTCTAAACTATTTGGATGGAAGATGATTATACTATTAGAGACTCCTAACAACTTGGCTCAGAGGGGTTACAATAAATTTAAGAAAGAATGATGATCCAGAGATGTATAATCGGATAGAGACCAAATCCAATACTAATGCAAATATAACTACCACTAAACAATATAAAAGATAATTTAAATCATTATTTAATAATTATTAGAATAGGCCTACCATCAGATCATACACTCAGAATAAGAATAAATGATAGTTTATTTGGAAGGATTTATCTCACTAAAATATAACTAACAAGGCAACAAGAGTAAACACTCTCAGGGGTTTTAAAACTAAAACTCTTGTGCAAATAAAAATTTAAGTTGCCTACTAAATAATTGCTAGGATAAATAAACAGGTGAGTGATATCTTGGCCAACCACAAAATGACTACTTTATGTTTAATTATAGAGTAATAAACAAACAAAAAAAAATTAATCCAAAGATTTGATGAATTAATCTAAATTTAAACTAATAAGGGCCTATTACCCAAGACATCACTCGAGCAAGGAAAAGGACAAGGGTACTTTTTATGCCTTTCTCCATACTCACAGTCAACCTACTAAGGACCTTAAATGCAGATGGATTATAATTCTTTAAGCACATAAGATGATGATAGATAATATGCAGCTAATGTAAGATAATGTGCAGCTTTTAAAATAGTAAATAATAAATACTCTTCTGAAGCACTAATATTCTTTATCTCATTGCATAATCTTCGGTCTGAGAAGATATAATGATAACTTAAAAATTAATTTTTAGATGAGCATTTAATTAAGTATCTGATATAGTGTAATTATCTGCTACTGTGATTGAATCTGAGAATCACATAGATTAGCATGGCTTTATATAATTTAAACCAATATAAAAATATATTTTATATACTTTATGATATTTTTATGAACTTTTGAACTCAAGACAATAATATTTTTCATATAAAAGTAAAACAAAGAGAAGCAAAACTTTTTAAAATAATAATAATATGGTTTATTAATAACAATATAAAGAAAATATTTACAAACAAAATTACTAGAATAAACATTGTCAAGATAGCGCTGGAATCTTTTTTTTTAAAACATTTTGACTCTCAAACTTTATTTTTGGTTTACAAAATTATAACAATTTATCTGTCTAAAGTTACTGAGTATTCCTCTTTAACTCTTTTAAAACTGTTTATTTTAACAAACAAAATAATAAAAATATATAAATACATACAAGAGCAAGCAGAGGCTATTTGATATTTAATTCTAATCTCTTTTAATAATTAGAGATTCCAAATCTTTAAACTTCAGTTACAATGTTCTAAGTTTAACAAGCATAATTCTATTTTTATTAGCATATTTAATAATACTGTGGTGTCATCTAACAATCAGAATAACACACTAATAGGTTTACATTTATTACCCTAAGCTAAGCAAATGCTAGGCTGGGATAAGCATATACAGTATATATTTTAAAAATTATCACTAGCTACACCAACACTATTAATTTTATAGCTAGTAATGCATTTAAATAAGACTAAGCTAACTTTAAACTAAGTTAGATGCATGGGCATTCACTCATCAGAGGTCATTTATACACATTTTTAATACATTCTGTCTGCATAAAATTATTATACTAAATGTTTTTTTTAAATTAAAATTTAAAAGACTTACAAATCCAGCAGCGAAAACTCTGGATAAACATATTAAACTTAGTATGTGTGTATTGCCACACTTATAACCATATGCATAATTTACATACTTAAAAATAAATATAAATGATTGTTGGTTGGTTTGTGGATGATAAAACTATCATAACAGCATAATTCAGACATTGATATACCTTTAAACATAAAAATAGCTAAATACAACCTGAAGAAATGAAGTTCCTCAAACAAACATATCTTGTCATTACATATCTAAAACAAATGCAACATCACCTACTGTGGTGGAAATAGCATTAATACGTCATGAGCGATAGGCCAAAATAAGTGCATATATGCTCCACAGAGCTGAATAAGAATGTGGTGGCTTTCAAAATACCTATCTTTGAGGCAGAAAATAGAATGCCTGGACCTCATCTCAGCACATCAGGAAAAGGGAAGACACATCAGGAAAGTAAGATCCTCATCATGGGATCTCAATACTTCAAACAAAATGTGATCACAATCACTAGAAATACAAATATCTGGTATACAATAACCCTCAATGGGAACAAGCACTATCACCTCATGGAAAAGCAATAAAATAAGGATGGAGGACCTTGTCTACACCATCAGACATACTAAAAATACAATAAAGCCTAGTTCTATGAGGCTAAAAAATACTAAACTAATAACAAGATATAAACATCACTTGAACTAACTAAGTCATCAATAAGAATTTTAAAAAAATACAACACATATTCTTAATGTCAGAACCAACAATGTAAACTATGTCAACTGACTAATATAAGAATTACTTAAAAATTAAATGCATATAAAAATTCTAGGCAAAAGTTACAATGCACACATAATAAAATATTAAATATTTAGATATCATAGCTAGTGGACATTTAAAAGACTGTGAATTAATTGTGAGAAAATTAATTCTCAATGCGTATATAAAATATTTGCGGTTATTATAACTAGCATTCATAAAAACAAATGAATGGAAAACCTCTGATAAACCTCTTTGGCTGATTTAAAATAAAAACTGAGTGAATTATCCCACATATAAATAAGCTAAGATTGAGATATTAAAATCTTTAAAGATAAAAATTATTAAGCATACGTTAACTTGTGAAATGTTTAACAAATTTAATAATATAAATTTACCTGAGAATGGTAGAATATCTACTCATTCTAATAAACCCTTAAGATTAAAATTATAACATTAGTTTAACTAGCATATTTATGCCAATAGTATTACACATATTTTAAATATATATATATATAGCATAGATATTTTTCTGGTTTTCTTTTTTTAAAAAAAAATAAAAAAATAAAAAAACGCAAAAAATAAAAAAAAAAATACAGTAACTTCAGTTCATAGTTTCAGCTTTCTCCATATTTTTTTTCTGTTCAAGACATATATAATTTATTGAAGACAATTTATTAATCTGATGGTGCGAAGCTTCTGGTCAAAACATTTCATAAGTATGGCAATGATTTCTAAAATGAAACATGTTTAATAGTTCTTTAAAGATATTTTAATTTCTTTCTTTAAAGATATTTTTCTAGTTCAAAGAGCAATATACTAAACATTAAAATAATAAGAATAAGTCAGCACTAGAATGGTAAGTAAAACAAATTATTCAACTGAGAATCCTGGGTTTGCATGTACAATAATATAGCTTCATTTTAATTCCATTTTTCTTCTTTTAACAGAACGCATTTTTTTAAAACAGCTTTTTTTAAAAAAGTATTTTCTCATACAATATTTAAAATTTGTTTCCAAGTAATTTTGCTTTAACTCTTCTTAACATAAGAGTAGGAACATTTTGCAAGTAGAAAATTCATCTGTTTAAAGAACTAGAAGCAATTGTCACAAATTTCATGTACAGATGTAAGCAAATTTAACAGTTCATTATAACTTATACTATATATCTGACAGATAAAGTTCATCTTTAATTAATTGCAGCTTCTAACATTTTCATAACTATTTCAGAAACAAGCAACTATTGAAACATATAGGTGACTTGGAATCAGCTTTAAATGAATTTAAAACAAAGATATTGACACATTTCAAACTTACAATAAAGTTACTATGAATGTTTTTCATATTTCCTCATTTAAGTTCTAGGCTATTTAAATAATAACTAAGTAGTTTCTGACTAGAAAAGTTCAGTGCAATAAAGATATTTAGCCACAGATGTATTAACTGTTGGTATCCTAATTTCATTTCGCAGAAGATATAAGTCATGCAATTAGTAGATAAGATAACAGATATAAAATTTCCTTTAAACATAAGCTTGTGGTTAAGACCTGTAGAGTTCCCTGTCTTTGTATTTTTCAGATGCTTATTCCTGAGGTTACAGCCTTAATAAATATTATTTAATATAGAATTAACAGTTAATTGAAAGTCAATATAAAGAAATAGTTACCTTTGGTCTAGTAGTTGTACCTCATAATTTTAGAACAATTAGATATACTTTTAACATAGTTTTGCTTTTTAAAAAAATAATAATAATAAACTTTAAAAAAACAATTTACAACTGGTTTTTGAGAAAAAGAAAAGTTTCGGGATACTTCAGGATTCAAGAACATGCACACACCCTAACACAATACAACCTACTTATATCCTGATTATTTCTACCCCTCCCCAAATTTTCATGTCAATTTCTTTTAATACAACCAATCAATATAATTTATTTCATATTTAACTGTAACTTTTTAAATCAGCTGGAAAACTGATCACTGACATAATTTTGATCTATTTATTTGAAAATCACGTGGTTTAATGACTCTAACTTAAAAGTTAATAATTAGTTATGTAATCTTGAAAATAAAAAAAAATGTATTACATAAAAATAGAAATACTGATATAAAATTAAAACAAATTTCACTTATCAAAACACATTTTTTAAATATTTAATTATAATAATTTTATTCATTCATTTGTTTTTTGCTTTTAATTAATATTGTAGTTAACTTATTATTTCTTCATTTACTTTATACATCTAATGCATGCACATACACACACAGGGATGACCTTAAACTGACCTCTACTAATTATAACTTTTTTTAAACAACTACAAATAAAAATATTAAGGATTATTAGATTAGAAATAACTTTTAACAGGTTAATGCTAATTTACATTAAACATTTAAATATTATTTGACTGCTTTAATAAAATTTAAAGATTACTTTTAAATCAATCATACATTATTTATATTATTTATAATATTAACTTAATTATAAGTTATGAACTAGAAATAAACAAAACAAGTTATTTTATAATACATTTAACACTATCTATTGTTATATTTTTATATTGGACTATTTCCATCATCTAATATGTGTGTTGAATGTCTTTAGAAAAGTTTAATTTTAGTTAAATATTTCAGATGCATTCAACTGTTAGTAATATCACAGCAAACGTGTTAGTATATGCACCAACTGTTAGTAATATCACAGCAAACAAATGTTAGTAATATCACAGCAAAAAGATTAGTATATGCATATACTAACCTGTTTGCTGTGATATTAGTAACATCACAGCAAACAGGTTAGTATATGCATATACTAACCTGTTTGCTGTGATATTACTAACAGTCGGTGCATATACTAACCTGTTTGCTGTGATATTACTAAACAGTTGAATGCATTTGGAATATTTAACTAAAATTAAACTTTTCTAAAGACATTCAACACACATATTAGATGATGGAAATAGTCCAATATAAAAATACAGCCAAAACCCCAACATCACAAACCTTCAGAAAAACACTATCTATTGTTGTTTTAAATATTAACATAATTATCTGCTTAAGAAAATCACTATCTTATATCTCCTACAAAACTAATTACCACATGCTACTAACTTTATACACATAATTATATAAAATTTACTAAATATTAAATATTATCCATTATTATGTTATCTTATTCCCTAACTAACTGATTTCTTTTTTTATCATTATTTTTTTTAAAAATCAGACAATTGCAAATAAGTAGTTAAGCTAAGATAAACTCTGGCACCTGTTGGAGCCAGATGAAGTTTCACTTATGTACAATATATATATATATTGATTTAAATGTTTATATGGATTGTTATAAAAATGAATAGAAGAAATGAGATAATATCCATTAAATAGAAAGAAACTTTAATTTTTGATGTTACTAAGAAATTATCAATTACAACTAACAATTCCTGAAGCTAAGCAAAAATTTTTTTCATAACTTATAATAGCTTTTTTGTTGGAGGTAGGTTTATAAGAATAAACTGCTTAGCCTCATGAATTGTTAATTAGCAGTAATTGATAATTTCTTAGTAACATCAAAAGTTAAAAGTTTTTCTCTATATAATGGATATTATCTTCTCATTTCTATTCATTATATATATATTTTTTTAAATTCTGATACTTTTTTTTGGAGGATAAAATATTTTTTAAAACTTCTCAACCAATAGAATTTGAGAATGAGAAAATAACAAATGAAAAAATAATAATTTTAAATCTCACTATGCACATTCTTATGATTTGAGAAAGAAGAAACTCTGATACAGTACCATTTTAGAATTATATAATATCTTAGTTCTTCCCATTCCTATTATTAATATATGTGGATATATAATGGTCTGATAATAAGAGGAGTCAAATTGACATAATGTCTACATGGGTATGACTACAATATCAAATCTTACAAGAGCTCTGACATTCCATCAAAATGAAGCCTTTCTATTAAAGTTTGGGGAATTGCTATCTTAATATAAACCAAGAATTGATTGCTTATATGTGTGGGAGATTATAAACTGGCTCAACTGATGAGTGGTGGTTCTGCATGAAATACATACATTGAGGATCATGTAATTTTTCACATGTGTGTGATCATGTGTATCAGTTCTTTGAGATAGAGTGGATGAATAATCTGAAAAATGTTTTCAAATTCCTCTAATTATATACACATATATATATAAAGGACTTGAACTAAGACTTTCAAGCTCCATACAGATATGTGCTTCATCTTATACAACTAATACACATGACCACATACATGTGAAAAAATAAATGATCTTCAATATATATATATGAAAAACAAAAACAAGTTTTAATCACATTAACTTGCTGTCGCTTGTATTTATAATCAATAGATGGCATTTTACCAAAAACACTGACCAAGCGTACATTTTTTTACATAAACCACAAAATAGAGCTTGAAAGTCTGAGTTCAAGTACCTTACAATTACATTAAATTTAGTATAGACAATATACATCTATATTATATATATATATGACTGCAGAAAGGAATTTGTTGTTAATTGAAAGATCCTTTAATTTATCTTTGAGGCTCTAAAAAATCAAGGCAAATGCTTCAATATGCACTTTATATATTCTTACTGCAGATGTTATTACTATGTCATTTATTACTTAATATGTGAATTTGGGTAGTTTGCTCTATAGCATGCATCGACCAGCATGATGAGTTTATTGGCTTTTTAAACTTCTGAGCTTAAGATCAAATCATCGTAGTCTTTTTCTCATTTGTCTGTTCATAACTGAAATAATAGGTAATTTTTCTTGAAAGTTGAAAGTGATGATTTTTTCAATAAATATTTACAATCATTACAGATAGTATTAAATCATGGTTCTTGTTCCCAGAAGGCTGAAAAGTCACCAGGTAGAAGTTGGTTACTGATGGGGGAAGAGTATTAAGAATCTTCTCATTGGATACTCAGTCAGACAACTGCAGATCCCTTTCAAATAAAGAAATTAACACAAATTAGCAGAAGTACTTTCTAGTACTAAATGTAAGATTGTTGGATCTTGTGAAGGTAACAGAAAAGACCGGCAATTCATTTAATAAGTAGGCATGTATTATATTATAAAGGTACAAACATTGGAAGCACAAGCAGAGTGGGATTGAACAGAAGTGGAATTTGTTATAAATAATAATCAGAAAAACAACATTGTTAAGATTAATGGTATATCAGACAGAGTAACAAAGTTAATTATTACAACAATAACCAATAATAAATGCTGATACTTCAGATTTATGTCTCAACATGTTTTCATTATGATGAATAAAAAATGGAAAAAGAACATTGTTGAGATTAATGCTATATCAGGCATAGTAGAAAGATTAATTATTAAAAATAATAGAAGATACCAATTGTAGATAATCCAAATTTAGTCCAACCTGTTCTCATTGTGATGAAGAAATGAAAAATTTTTATATGGAAGTACAATATGATTTTGATCAGACTAAACAATATTTTAAAATTTTCATGGAAGACTTTAATTTAAAGATGAAAATGAAGTAATTTTGATTATTTGTTGATAGAAATGAGAGAAGACATAGACTTGTGGAGTTTGCAGAAAAAGAGTAGCTTTATATTATTAATTCTTTTTTTTAAAAAAAAAGTTAAATGCAAATGAACATGGAAAAATCCAAATGAAGGTACAGCAGAATTGGATTAATTTTGACTAACAGATAATATGTATTTCAAGATTGTAATGTTCTTAATGGATTCTATGCAGAAAGTAATCATCAATTAATAAGATGCAAAATATTAGTTAATGCAAACATAGAGTCAAAACTATTAAAAAAGATAAAATAAACAATTGTTATTTTTAACCTTCAAAAATTTAAGTCAAACTGCTACATTGTTTTAAAATATTAACTTTGAAGATGAATCAGACTTCAATAAAATCAATAAGTAAATAAATGGCATAATATTAAAACTGCTAAAAAGATATTTGGCATAAAAAAAGGAGAAATTTATTAGTAAATTTTTTACTGAGGCAAAACATTATTAGTAGGTAAACCCCATTAAGAAGACTTATAAATATAGAATTTTGTAAAATATATATACACAAAAAAAAGTTAATTATGATAAAATAAAATATAACTTTGAATTGACAAAGAAAGCTAGAGAAAAAAATAATGTTCAATAATAAAACCAGCATCTTGATAGTGGAAGGAAAGTTATTTTTGCAATAAAAAGAAAAAAATGGCAACAATTACGAAAAGAAAAGATGGCACTATGAAAAAATAGAAGAGTTTTATAAAAAAATGTATAGTAATAATAAAGAACAAAAATAACACCCCTTACATTTATTACATTTTCTGAATTGCCCAATGTTTTAAATAAATAAAGAAGACATGCAATTAAATCTATAAAGAAAGAAACAATTCTAGAAAATGATGAAATTATAATTGATATCTTAAAAGAAGCAGGTGAAGAATTTTGGACTATTTTCATCACCTTATATGAGTATTGAATGCCTTTAGAAAAAATTAACTTTATTTAAATATTCCAAATACATTCAAACAGGTTAGTATATGCACAGTGTTTTGAGAGGTATTATTCTTCCCTCTTCTTCAGATGTTGCTGGCCTGACCAGTGACAGTACTAGCATGGGATTTGAACGTGTGCACAATGTTTTGAGAGGTATTATTTTCCCCATTTCTCCAGATGTTGCTGACCTGACCAGCTGTGACTGGTCAGGCCAGCAACATCTGATAAAGATGGGATAATAATATCTCGCAAAACATTGTGCATATACTAACCTGTGTGCTATTACCAACAGTTGAATGTATTTGGAATAGTTAATTTTTTCTAAAGACATTCAATACTCATGTTAGATTATGGAAATAGTCCAATATAAAAATACAACTAAAACATCAGCCATCACAAATCTTCAGGAAAACAAGAAGAAAAAATTGTTCTGAAAGTGATATACTAAATGTCTTTAAAAATGTACCAGAAGATTGCCAGAATGCAGTAGGAAATTAACCTTTAAGAAAGATGATAAAGAAGTTACAAATCCATTAGTCTTCTATTAATTCTGAATAAAAATCATTACAAAGATAATTATAAATCCTTATAGCAAATTTTAAATTCTAACCAGCCCAAAAAAAACAAGCTGAATTCAATAGTGGTTTTAGCACTGTGGGAATTTAGGTTTGATAAATATGAGTTACATTATGTTTTGGATTTGTAGATCATGAAAAAGGCATTTGATTTTATAAGCATTTTACAATGATTAAAACGGTGAATTATCAAGATATAGATCTGGAATATTGTCATATTCTAAAAAATACTTATCATAATGCAACAACAGTCATTAGATTACATAATGATACAAAGATTAATATTGAGAAGGGTATATAATAGTATGGGTTCATATCTCCATAATTTTTTCACAACAATATTACTAAAAGTATTTTCTAGATTGAAATGAAAAACTTGGGGGAAAATAAATAAATAAAAATTGTCATCTAGATTTTTAAAATATTGTGCTTATGTTTGCAAATATTGTTTCAGAATATCAGAAATATTACAAAAATTATCAGATGAAAAGAATAAAGTAAAACTACAAATAAACACTAAAACAAAAAGATATTAATATTCAATAGTTTTTCATAAAAGAGAAAATAAAGATTTTTAAGTATGAATTAAAATATGTCACTACGAATACCTTGGCCAGATTATTAACATAGACAGAAACATAATAGGTAAAATGAATCCTAGTATTAAATACTTGAATAGAGTTATTTTGATATAAATAATATGCATTTGAAAAGGAAGGTTTTTAGTAGGTGTTTTATTAGTTATGCTTATGGATCTGAGACTTGAACATTTAACAAAGAGCAATACAAAGATTTCAGACCATTCAATGAAATATAGACATATATATATTAGGAATTATAAAAAGAGATCAAGTAGATGAGAAAACAAACAATAGATCAAAACCATAATATATCAATAAGAAAACAAACAGGTATTTTAAACATACATTGAAACAATTAAGAAACTGGAATGGACTTAGCTGGGCATATTTCTTGAGGAAACAATAATAGATGCATAGTTGATGTTTTAAATTCGATCTCAAAAGAAAGAAATCACATGTGAAATGGATAGTTGAAATAAAGATATTTGCTGGTACATTATAGAGAAAAGAAAATAGGAATTTAAAAAAAATCGGATTAAACCTGGAGACTTTTATCCTGTGGTGGAATGATAGTGGATAAAAATAAGGATGATGATATACACATATATATGAACCAATGTTTCAACCAAGTCTCACTGGTCATCAACTGCGAACAAATATAAAATAATTGTAGAGGCGTTGTAAACACATATCAATAATGAACGTTCTATGAGAAATTATTTCGATTAATGAGTTTTTTTTAAAGAAATTCCACATAGAATTTTTAATTGTTTTTTCTCCATACATGCATCTGGGTAATTAAATAATTAGTTTGGTTTAAGTTTTAGATTTAAGTATTACTATTTTGTTTCTTCGTTTATTTCAAGTTGGAACAAAAGTTTTCCTTAAGCTCGAAACGAGTTTTAATTGCATTTAATAAACTCTATACAATACGATTTCAAGTGTTGACTCATAGATATACCATGGAATAACAGCAAATAAACAATAAAACATATTTGATCTAGAGTATCTCTTATCTTGTGCTTAATAAATAAAAATATTGTCTGTGTTTCATTGCGCACTTTCAGATAATCTTTCTTCATTTTTACTTTGGAGTCTTCAGTTACTTAGATTAGTATAGAACTGGTCGTGATGAACCTTCATTGAAAATTCACATGAAGTACGCTATTGATCATCTCTCGGCATTAACTGTGGCAATGAATGGTATATTTATGCAATCATATTTTCATCTTCCCATTTCTTACCCAGTAACTGTAGTTCCATTTTGGGTTTTTATATGCATGTATGCATAAATATGTAAGCATAAAAATCCTCGGCTGTGAGAGAATAATGATACAGACAATTTAACTGAGTGGAAGTCCTTAGTTGTGATCTTGCTTGAGTCATAACAAGAAAAGTATGTAATTTCTAAAATGGATTTGACATCATTTGAGACAGAAGTTTCCCTCAGTGATTAAGTATATTTTTAGAAAATTCTATTTAAGAATTCTCCCAGTCTCCAATAAATGGAGTAATCTATAAAAGATGTCCTAAAAATGGTCTTTCTTAAAAAAATCTGGCTAGTTCAGTATGCTTGGTTGATTGTTTATTTAACTAGTAAAAATAATTGTATTAACAGTAATAATATTGGTGGTAAAAAGTAAGTAATTAGTTGTAAAAGCTATATGTACTTTTTCTAAATATAAGTATGTGAAATGTGCAAACTTCATTTTTTAATGGACATTTTTCAGAATCTGGATATATTACAGTGCTTTTAGGTAGGTAGGTAGGTGAAAATCATGTTCCAGAGGAAGGGAGTTTAATAAACAAGTAGATGGCTACAATTTTTAATTGGAAAAACAAATTATCTTATGAAGGAGACTGAATATGCAATCTAATTGGTTTCCTGTGAAGTCTAATTTGATATTGTTAAAATTTCTAGATATATCAATACTTATGCCCATTTTATTGGTGATTATTCTTCAACATTATATTCAGAATGTTCAGACAAAATGAGACTCCAGTAAGGTCTAGGAAGATCGAATCCAATTGGTTTTATTGTTGGATCTGGAGAAATAAATTTTGTGGTGGATCATACAAGAAGTCCATTTCTTCTGCTAAGTATTGTTTGAAAAAATTCTTGGTTGGGCATCCAAGATAATTTTTGATTTGAATCTTGTCTTAGGTGGTAAAATATCAGGCGTACACAAATAATATAAGACCAGGGTGGTCTGTTAAAGTTTCCTATCTGGCTGTCTTTTAACTTCAGAGGCACCAACTAGGGAACCCTTAATGCAAAAAAGTTTGTACACTTTTCTCTCAACTTGTGTTAACTTGAAATGAAAATAATTATTAACCTGAAAATCTGTAATTACAAAAAAGAAATAAAAGCTAATCTGAAATGAAAAGAATTTGTAAATTAAAAACCGGGAGCTATTAAAAAAGAAGAAAATAAATTCAGATATACCATATATTAATAGTGTTAGCAATCTAATATAGCCAAAGCTTCAACAGCCAAATTATAAGATGAGAATAATTCTAGATAGAGATTTTGAATCTCTTGCGGCATTTATCAGAAGAAAAAAAAGAGAGAGAAAATAAAATAAGATAAGCATGCTCGAAAGCTTTCATTTTTTGTTTTGATGGTATTAATAGATCAATAATTATTAAAAGACAAATTTTTTCTCCTTGGAGTATATTCCATTATAATCAAATTTATATAAAAGGTGATTTGGATATTTGTTTTTGTATTCTTAATGCATGAAATTCTTTTAGTGAGTCTCTTATGGATACAAATAAATAATTTTTGGATTTGCCAATGATTTTATTATTAATAATTTGATTAAAAGGAAATGTGATATTTTCTGTTCCAAAATAATAAATTTAACAAAAATTTCATAAGTAAGATAAACTTGTTTTATTGTAATAAAAATTTCAAAAAATGATCATTCATTATTTGTCACAATCACATTTTAGATATTTTTGGTGCACTGAAAATAACATGGATTTAAAAAAACCTACATCATAATCTTATTAAATTCATAGATGATATTTTAATAGAGTAATAAATATTTCAACCAGATGGAGAGAGTATATTAATCAATTTTTGATAATGATATATCCATTTTAATATTCATTTAACTTTGGGCAAAAATATTCAGCTTAATAAACACAGAATCTTAAAAATAGAAACATTCAAATTATAATATTTTTTTATGTTCTCATTGAGCACTTCATATATTGCTGTCCATACCTTAAAACGGTCAGAGATATAGTCTTCATCAACTCCAATATCAGACCGAACCTAATTCTCTCACCCATAAAAGCAATCCACACAGGGACATTTGCTATTATTAGACTATCCATTTTCATTCTCTATGCAATCTGAGTAGTACATTGCAAGTTGATAATGGAACTGTCCCACCTAGATCCAGATCTGTTGTTCTGCAAAACAATAAAGAAAATCAGGAAAAGAGATGAGCTCATCTCTCCCAAAAAATCCTTTGAGGACACCTGGAACCTATTCACCCTCCCTACTAATAACAACAGAACAACAAACATGCTGGCCTACTAAGCCATTCACAAAAACTCTCAGAATTTAGTATAACCTCATTTAACTTTGTATATATTCTCTCCAATTTGTACACAAAGTAATTAATAAATATATTTTTGAAACAACATTCAAATTATAATCATATATCTGGAAATGTGGTAATACTTTTTGAGAATATAAGAATCCACAAAAAAGGCTTCTACTCTTTAATATATAAAAATAAAAGCAATAGAAAACGAATTGCAGCAATCTATTGTGGATTATTAATGCTATTTTTGAAAGCAAAGATACTTTATAGAATTTTTTTGATTGGGTTGCTTATAGTTATAGAATAACCAAAGATTTAATGAATGGGGATTTAGAAAACAAGACATTGCTTTATTTACGAAGAAAATTCAAGAAAAGTATCAGAAATAAAGATAGGATGTTTATTGTTTTAGTCAACAATTATCAATATTTCTATATGTTGGAAGAAATAAAAAAGTAATATTATTGTTGGAGAAAAATTTGAGACATTTGGAATCTAAAGTAGTCTTAAATCAGTTCTAGCCTTGTCTTCCATTTTTATAGCAGTAGTTTTTGGAACAGTTTGAATATGATTTGTCAGTTATTAGTATGTGGATGATAATGTTATTTTTGTTAATTTAAAAGATGATTTACAAAATGTTTTTAATATTTTAAATGCAACCCATATTGACAGATCTAATAATTAATGTTAAAAAAACTAAATCCTTTACTAGTTCATGATGGAAAATAAATATTGAGTAACTTTTAGCCTGAATTATTATTAATTTAAAAACCCTGATAACCTGTGTGGTGGTAAACAACACAGACACTTGTGTATTGCTAGTATTTAACAAGTTACAAAATCAGGCATTTTATCATAAAAATCACATCACATGATCACCATCTCATACTAGCACATAATTGTTGTAAGCAAAGGCAAAACTCTCCATACAGTAGTGCCACCTTGTTCTAACCAGAGTAATCAATGGATGCCAGAAGGCTTGTGCATAAAATCCCTATCTAGCGCTTACTCATCCAATATCCCCAGACTAGTTTCTGGCTTGTGGCCTTCATCAGTAAGGAGCCTTGGATCTGAGAGCACTGCACCTAGATCTTAGGATCTAATGCAACCCTCCAGCACCCACCTTTTAACTACAAAACTATGAGAATGAAATTGAAAACACTATTATTATTTTCAACCCAAGCTCAATAGCTTATATAGTCATATGGGTCTAAACTCAATTCAGTACCCATACATTTTGGTGTCTTTGGCTCTTTAACAACCATAGCCACCACTATCCTATTAGGCAGGATTGTGGTGGCTATGGTTGTTAAAGAGCCAAAGACACCAAAATGTATGGGTACTGAATTGAGTTTAGACCCATATGACTATATAAGCTATTGAGCTTGGGTTGAAAATACTAATAGTGTTTTCAACTTCATTCTCATAGTTTTGTAGTTAAATAGAGTTAAAAGGTGGGTGCTGGAGGGTTGCATTAGATCCTAAGATCTAGGTGCAGTGCTCTCAGATCCAAGGCTCCTCACTGATGATGGCCACAAGCCAGAAACTAGTCTAGGGATATTGGATGAGTAGGCACTAGATAGGGATTTAATGTGCAAGCCTTCTGGCATCTATTGATTACTCTGGTTAGCACAGGGTGGTACTACTTTATGGAGAGTTTTGCCTTTGTTCATTTCATCATAGTGACATAATTATTGTAAATAAATTAGAAATATATAATTCAATTTTTGACCAATTTATTATATGGTCACAAGACAAGGTTTCCCTATAAATGTAACATAAAGCATAAAAAGTTAAGTAGAGAAGAGGATGGGACCATCCTTTTCTTATCAAAAACTCTGTCATGTGTTGTGTCTTGATCGTGCTTCAGACTGCTGTCTTAACATCTGATTGGCTGTGTGAGAAGCAACAGTAGGCACATGCAAGAGTTTGGCAACCTCTTAATTTATTATTGATAAAGCATTAGAAAAAATTCCTTTACAAATGTCCTATATGATTTTAAAAATATAATGACAGACTCATAAGACTAAGTGATTTGGGCTTTATGTTTCTGGATAAGATACTATATCCCTATTCCATCCCTGTAAACTCATATTTTCATTAGACTAGATATGTGAAGAGGATGAAAGATAATCTCTGTGGAAGAGGCAAATTCTATTTACAATATAAAGACTATTTCAAAGACATTTCCCTTCAATTGTTTTTCTTTTTGGATTAAAAATCTGGAATTCTTTGCTTCCCATCTCTAGGATTTTCTCCTTGGCATGGTTATTATTATCTGATTTTTGATTCTTGACATTTTTATCTTTTTTGTTTGGAATTTATCAAAACTCTATAAATTATTTCAGCCTAACTAATTTAGATGGAGACTGACTGGCTTTAGAATACTGGACCTGCATTACTTAATTGCTAAAGCTCAACATCTTCATCATATGTTCATGAGATAGTAAATAATTCCTATGTAATCATAGATTTTTAGAATTATCTGCTAGTAACGTGTAATAATTGATGTCATTGGGAAGATGTGGTTGTTAATAGAATTCAATCGAGACAAACAATTATGCAATTTGTTGAACTTCTTTAAAAAATAAATAGTCTGCAAAAGATAATAATTTCCAAAAAAATCAGTAAACTGGTAAGAAAGACAGCATGTGATATGTGGAGAGATATTTGGGATTCATAGATTGATTTGCAGTCATCACAAGTCTTATCTCTAAGGTTTTATTTGTCTTTCTATCTTTGCTTCTAAAGTTAAAATGATTATACTCAAATCTTATTTTTCTTTATTTGTCTTTTTATCTTTGCTTCAGGAACTAGAATGGTTATTTTCATGTCTCAATGACTGCTAATGGTAATTAAGTAAAACTATTTAAAATCAAATCATTTTAGAAATCCCAATACAAAATTTGTCTCTGTATTTTGCTTATAAATTCAATGTAAATATTGAAAAGTAAAAAAATTGGAATGAGCATTCACTTAGAGTAGGGGTGGGCAATTGGTTTGGCTCAGGGACCGCAGAGGTTGGCAGAGGGCTGCATTGGGACCACTTTGTGGACGTGAAGGTTAGCGGAGGGCTGCACCTTTTTTTCATGACGCAATAAATACACTGCTTTATTCCCAGTATTAACCAAAGAAATATTTGTTTGTCCATTCTTCATTAAACACATGACATTCATCACTGATTTTACATTTTTTTGAAAGAGTTCATGTTTTCACTAAAGTTGAAAATGTATATATTTGCTAATGCAAAGACAAAATTGAAATTAACCAGATCAACTGGAAAAGCACTGCACATCGTATCTACACTGTGCAGGCGTATTGACATGGCCATCCTAGTGGAAAATATGAGAAAAATCTTTGGTCGCACATGGAAAGAAAATCTCAGTTCAAGGCAGATTTTTCTCTTAGTGGGCCATATGTGGCCCTCGGGCTGCTATTTGTCCATCCCTGACTTAGAGATATAAAAATTAAAAAATTTAAAAACCAAAATTTGCTAAAAGCTAAAAACAAAAATGTAGTTATAAATGAAAAGAACAGCAAAAGATAGAAAGACTTGGGGTCATCCTCAACTATAAATATAGATGGCTGCATTTTAATTCATAGCTAATAAGTAACTAATTTTAATATAGAGAGAAAAGTTTTATGATTATTATTTGTGTTTAAGGTTTGTATTTGTCCACATCTACATATGTCTGTGGTTGTTAAATTTTAGTTATGAGGCACATGAGTGCAATGACCATGAGTTACTCTAAATCTGTTAATGAGGTTTCAATTGAGTCTAGGAAGAGCTGGATTCACGGTTGGAACTGGAAAACGAAATTTATTTAAATCACGCAAGACATCCATTTTTTATGCGATAATTCTTTGATTGTAGATTCTTGGTTGAAATACCTATAGGTATCTTAATGATATTTTGACTAATAGGTAAAACAGTCCAAAAAATCTATATGCTAGATAAATAGTATGTATATAGTGTTATCAAAATGTTGATTTAGTCTCCCACACCTCCGCTATTACTTGATCAGTATTCTCACAATCCAACTTAATAGTTATATATATACACTAATAAAAGTTATTGCTATAAAAATTTTATTTTTTACTCAAACTGTTGTGAAGAAAAAAATACAAACTGTAAAAATAAAAAAAAATATTATAATAATAAAATAAAAACACCCACGTAGTCTAAACTAACAAAGAATTAAATAAATTACAATTACCACGAATGATTTATAATAATTGAAAACAAATCATTGAATATCTTTATTAAAACTAAAGTTTTTTACTTTAATGTTAGAAAATAATATTTAAGGTACAAAAGTCATTTCATGCAAGTTTACTTCTAAGAAAAGAATGTGTAATTAATACATGTGTGCATATATACGAACAAAATATAACACCAAGTTCTATCAAAGAAATTACAGTATAAGCCAACGATTAATCTAAGTTTGCTGAATTCCTTTCAGTTGAAATGCAGTTTAAAATGCTTGGATTCAATCAAGACCTAGAGAAACATTAAAATAATTATATCGTCAGTTTTTAATGCATCATGTAATAGTTGAGCTTTATATGGAAAACTGAGTACATTATCTACATTCAGTGACTGGACTGATACATTTTTTATAGTTTCCTCAATTAAGTAATTTTCCAGAAAAAGTTAGACCAAATCTACCATTAAACACATTGGTGGTAGAGAGGTCAGCAACAGCTGCTTTACAAGCAGTTGTCCCAGATTAGCGGGTTTGCTTCCCGGCTGATGCTATGTCACATAAATCTACCATTAAACTGTCCATGGTATGGCAAACAATTATTCTAAACATAACAAGTATTTTGTGCCACATCTTTCTAAGCAAATAGCCCTAAAGATGTAGCACAGGTGCATCTGATTTATCACGATTGAATTCAAATTTTGTTAGTTAAACTTGATCCAAATTTTTTAATCTTATAAATTTTCTTTCAAATAGTCAACCCTTAACTAATGCAGAAACTAATCTATGACAAATGGTATCTGACTATTTTTAGCTTAGAGATGAAATTTCAATAGAAAAGCGTTCATCACCAGGTAGGGTATACTCTGGTAACAGTTTATCTCTTGCTCGTTCTTTTTGAGCCATCGCTGATGTTTTTGACTTGCAATGGAATTTAAAGGTTGTTATATATATATATAGCTAACTAACCAAACTATACAATGTGGTAAAACACCAATCACAATGTTTTTTTCTAAATTTTTAATAAAAATTAGCTAGTGTGATCAAAAATGTCTTTTAGAATTGTTCATTTGTTTCCATATTTATTAAAGATAATACTCAAGCCTCTTTAAATTCTTTGCAATTACTTTGTTACATATATTACTCAAACATAAAATCATCATTAAACTGATTGATATTAAGATTTAAGAAATTAAACAAATACTAAAACTATTCAATGTACTTATTGCTAAACATTATCATCACCAACTATTATCAATCTACTGCAGGATGGTTATTCCAATTTCAATCCATTTCCAATCTTTAGCCTCTCGTCTCCACATCATTCCTGCACATTTTCTTATTTCATTTCTCCATCTCATTTCAATCCATTTCCAATCTTTAGCCTCTCATCTCCACATCATTTCTGCACATTTTCTTATTTCATCCTTCCATCTCATGCATGGTCTCCTTCTGGGTCTTTATAGTCTCTTGGAATCCAGTTTGAAATTTGAATTGTCCCTCTATTTCCAGCTCTTTTAGCAATATGCCCAGCCCAACTCCTCTTCAGTCTTTTAATTCTTTCAAATGATGTTATACATAGGGTATATGAGCACACTTTTACATGATCCATCACTCACCACTCTATCTCATATCACTGATACACTTGAACACATATATGTTGAAAAGATAAATAATCACTGATATATGTATTTCATGCTAAACCAGCAATCATCAGTTGGTCCAGATTATCATCTCTACACATGTATGCAATAAGTACTCAGATATAGCCAATCTTCATACTTTAATGGACAGACTTCAATCCACTCCATGTTCTAACTGTCCATTCAATTAAAAATCTGATGATAGAACGATCTGAGGCTGAGATTCTTGTCACACCCATGTTGACCTAAAGTCAAATGATGTTAGTAACACCTGTTTGTTCTCTGACACATGTATTGCATTTTCAATCTCTTCTTGTTATTCCTAACATGCATTTCTCCATACTTCTTTGAGCGGTCCTTTCTATTTTAATTTACAAAATATTTCTTGCAGCACTGCTATAAAAAGTTTTAGTGATAAGGAGTCACCATGTCTTATATCCTTCAAAATATATATATAAATTGGAAAAAAATATTTTTTAACCCTGAATTACTATTAAACTCTACAACATTTTAATTTAGTAATCGAGTGGTTTATTTCAAGCTCATGTGTACGGATAACGGCTTGGCTCTATTAATTTTTACTACTTACTAATTACAAGAGTATTTTTGTTTTGAAAATTTCTAAATAGCATTAAGAAATAGAATAAGTTGATAAAGCATTAATTGGAAAAAAAGACTGCTTACGATCAACATTTGATAAATATATATCACAATGCTAAAAAGATTCATTGTTTGATCATCAATCATAATTAGTCAATTTTTAATAGCATGGTGATCAAACAATAATTTATTTCCAGCACTGTGAATGGAGTTGCATCAACTTAATTTCTTTACATACACCAAGATAGATAGATAGATAGATAGATAGATAGATAGATAGATAGATAGATAGATAGATAGATAGATAGATAGATAGATAGATAGATAGATAGATAGATAGATAGATAGATAGATAGATAGATAGATAGATAGATAGATAGATAGATAGATAGATAGATAGATAGATAGATAGATAGATAGATAGATAGATAGATAGATAGATAGATAGATAGATAGATAGATAGATAGATAGATAGATAGATAGATAGATAGATAGATAGATAGATAGATAGATAGATAGATAGATAGATAGATAGATAGATAGATAGATAGATAGATAGATAGATAGATAGATAGATAGATAGATAGATAGATAGATAGATAGATAGATAGATAGATAGATAGATAGATAGATAGATAGATAGATAGATAGATAGATAGATAGATAGATAGATAGATAGATAGATAGATAGATAGATAGATAGATAGATAGATAGATAGATAGATAGATAGATAGATAGATAGATAGATAGATAGATAGATAGATAGATAGATAGATAGATAGATAGATAGATAGATAGATAGATAGATAGATAGATAGATAGATAGATAGATAGATAGATAGATAGATAGATAGATAGATAGATAGATTTAGACAGACAATAGATAAAAACAATTTTCAAATAGTCTTCAAATTACTCATTGCAATATAAGGATATCTTCAACAGCTCTGAATCGCAGTAAAGAAGACGCCATTATTTATCAGGTTTTCCTAATATTAATTATCCATTCTTGTTTTTGCTTTAAGAATAGTCAGACAGCTATTTATCAACGAATTTTAGATGATTATCTGGATTATCTAAGGACAGTTTATCTAAAAATAATTTTACGATTGATGAAGTTTGAAAAGATTTCCATATTTTATCTATCTGAATTCAAACCCCAGATTCTGAGTATGGAAGACGTGTATTATAAATATGCCACGATATAACACTATAAGGCATATAATTAAAACATATAACCTCAATCTTTTAAACCAGACACTTTAATTTGAATTATTTAGCGAATTAAATCCATTAAAAAAAATATCTGTTATTATGTAATAACAGAAGCAAGAGAAAAAAAAAGATCTAAAGGTTATTTTAAATGTAAACGCATTTAAATACATCTGACTTTTTAAATAGTAAGAAAATGATTAGAGCAAGAAATGGACTAACTAATAGTCTTTTACTAGTAAGAATTATTTAAAGAATTGTTAAGATTGGACTATCTATTTAATATCTAAGTGGTTTGCTTGAAATGTTGCTTTGCATAATACAAAAATATAGTCCAATACAACAACAACAACAACAACAACAACAATAATAATAATAATAATAATAATAATAATAATAATAACAATAATAATAATAATAATAATAATAATAATAATAATAATAATAATAACAACAACAACAACAATAACAATAATTCAATTCAATTCATTTATTTAAGTGCTAAACAACAGCATAAAGCCAATAACAGTTTGCACATACAATAAAGTGAAAATAAAACATATAGCATAAAATGAAAATATAAATGTATACATAAGAATGTAAAATTTAAAAGACAAAATCAAACATAACATTTCAGTTTAACAAGATTACAAAATTTCTTATAATCAATGTCCACAGATTAAGGTTACTCCCAATCTGATTATATAAAGAGGGTAACCTAAATAAAGGAGAAAATTTAAGAATATTAGAATGACATATTTGAATCTAATATACACAAGTAGACCTAGTATCATAACTCAAAGACCTAATTGAGATAGTTGAAACTATATCTGATAAAATAACTTGTTTATTAACAATTTTATAAAAATATTTCAAATCCCTATACTTTCGTCTAGATGAAAGATTAATTATTTTATCCTCCCAAAAAACATATTTGAAAAACTTCTTTGAAATAGACTGCAACAAGTTACATCCTTGCAAAGAACTAGGGTTCCAAATTATTGAACCATATTCAATAATAGGAAGAACCAATGAAAAAAACAATTTCCGTTTAGTATCATTACTGAACTGATAACCATGTCTAAGAATGGCATCCATAACCTTAAAAGCCTTACCAACAATCATTTCAAGAGAAGTAAAAGATCCATTACAAGAAAACATAATTCTGAGATCTTTTTGGCATTTAACTGAAATAATTTTATGAGATTTGATATAATAACAAAATTGTAAAACTTCAGATAATAATAATAATAATAATAATAATAATAATAATAATAATAATAATAATAATAATAATAATAATAATAATAATAATAATAATAATAATGATAATTATTAAATAATAATAATAATAATAATAATTATCATTATTATTATTATTATTATTATTATTATTATTGTTATTGTTGTTGTTGTTGTTGTTGTTGATGTCTTTAAAATATGGTGTAAGCATGAGCGAAAGATTTAAATGGAAAAAAATTAAAAATAGTAAAATAGAACAAAATGAGGTAAAGAATATGAAATACAATTGTATTCTTAATTTCTGTATATGTGTAATAATAAAATTAGGAAAGATCCATTGGCTATAAAAAGAGAAATTATTATTACTATCATTATTATTAGTTATAGCTTTAATACATTCATTCTGCCTTATGAGGCACTGAGAAGAAAGACCATGGTGTTTCTTGATGTATTAAAAAGAATTGAATATCTCGAATTTTGTAAAATGGTACGGAAAATAGTTGAAAATGATATAAGAAAGTATAACTGTGAAATAGCAAGGAAAGCTGTAGAAGAAAATAAAAGTCTTAAAAATGTTAAATAACATTTTGGTATTGGTAGGAAATTTATATCTGCAATAAGAAAAAAAGATGGAATTATTACTAAAAAGAGAGATGACATCATGAAATTGGTAGAAGATTTTTATCAAGAATTATATAGTAATAAAGAACAAGTACCTCCTATATCTATTACATCTTCCGAATTGCCCAGAATCTTAAATGAAGAAGTGAGACATGCAATTAAGTGTATGAAGAAAGGAAAGGCTCCAGGAAATGATGGAATTATAATTGATATATTAAAAGAAGCAGGTGAAGAAATAGAAACAATTTTAGCAAAGTTATATACCAAATGTCTAAATGATAAAGATGTACCAGAAGATTGGAAGAATGCAGTAATAATATTAATATTTAAAAAGGTGATAAAGAAGATATTAGAAATTACAGACCTATCAGCCTTTTATCAGTTTTATATAAAATTTTTACCAAGATAATTACAACTCGTCTACAGAGAACTTTGGATTTCCACCAACCAAGAGAACAAGCTGGATTTAAAAGTGGTTTTAGTACAATAGATCATATCCAGGTATTGAGAGAAGTCATAGAAAGGACAAATGAATATGAGTTGTCTTTATGTTTTGGATTTATAGATTATGAAAAGGTATTTGATTCTATACACATTTCTTCAGTGATTAAAGCATTGGATCATCAAGGTATAGATCTAGGATATTGTCATATTTTAAAGAATATTTATAAAAATGTGACAGCAACAATTAGATTACATAATGATACTGGAAAAATAAACATTGAGAAAGGTGTAAGACAAGGTGACTCCATATCTCCAAAACTCTTTACAGCAGTGCTGCAAGAAGTATTTTGTGGATTAAAATGGGAAACTAAAGGAGTGAAAGTAAATGGAGAGTATTTAAGTCATTTAGATTTCACAGATGATGTCGTTGTTTTTGCAAATAATGCTTCAGAGCTGCAGGAAATGTTGCAGGAGTTAACAGATGAAAGTAGAAAAGTAGGACTAAAGATAAATGTTAAAAAGACTAAAGTAATGTTTAATCGATTTGCTCAAAATATGAAAATAAAGATTGATTATGAAGAATTAGAAGAAGTTAACAGTTACAAATACCTTGGTCAGATTATTAATACAGATGGAAACATAATGGAGGAAATTAATCATAGAATTAAACTTGGTTGGAGTGCTTTTGGTAGAAATAACTTTATACTAAAAGGAAATATGCCTATGTGTTTGAAAAATGGTTTTTAACAAATGTGTTTTACCAGTTCTTACTTATGGATATGAGACTTGTACACTTAATAGAAGAGCAATACAGAGACTTCAGACCACTCAAAGAAGTATGGAGAGGTGTATGTTGGGAGTAACAAGAAGAGATCGAAAACACAATGTATGGGTAAGACAACAAACAGGTGTTACTGACCTTATTGAAAAAAATTAAAAGATTGAAATGGAGTTGGGCTGGACATATTGCTAGAAGAGATGATAATAGATGGACAATTGAAATTTTAAACTGGATTCCAAGAGAGTGTAAAAGACCCAGAAAGAGACCACATGTGAGATGGATGGATGAAATAAGAAAATGTGCAGGGGTGTTGTGGAGAAGAAAAGCTAAAGATCGGAGAAGATGGATTAAACTTGGAGAGACCTTCATCCTGCAGTGGATTGATAATGGTTGATGATGATGATAGCTTTAATAGTATGTATATGCAAATGATTCCTGTCATGGCAATCATATAAAAAGCACTTTATCGGAATAATGTATCATGTTTTTGACTTTTTCACACTGTTTATGATGATGTCCATTTATTTTTTTGCTAGTTACATTCTTTTTCTTTAACCACCTACATTCCTAAACACAAATAATAAGTCATATTATCCTTTAACATGACTAAAAATAAAATAATTACGACCTGATTGTTTTTCCTTTAAGCAAGAATTAAGGTCAGATCTGCTCAAGTATCTATTTAGAAAAGAGAAATACGAATATATATATATAAAATAATTTCTGACTTAGATTCGGCAGGGACAATAATTTTTCCACATAATATACCCACGCAGTTACTACTCTGAAAACAATTAAGTTGCTTCAAATATTTTATTAAATGTATATATATATTTTAAATTTTCTCAATTTAATTGAAAGAGTCCATATATATCTTTATACTGACATATAAGGCAGATTAACAATTAACTAATTTATGTATTTGGAAAACTAAAGAATTATATAAAAATATTTGGAAAATGCTATGTCTAATAAGTTTTATATATACAGATTAATAAAAACTGGGATTTAGTTTTGTATAGATATAGAAAAGAAAAGTTTATATAATTAGTTATTTTATAAAGGAATATGAATTTTTCCTACCGTACAGGCTTTTTCATACCTGCAATTATATATGTAATATGTAGGGGGCTTAAACTCAGACTTTCACATGACCCTCAACCATCCATGTTATCTTGTACCACTGATACACTTGATCACACACATGTCGAAAAGATAAATAATCATCAATATTCATATTTTGTGCTAAACCAGCACTCATCAGTTGATCCATATTATCATCTCCACACATATGCACAATCAAAGCTCAGCTTATATTAAGATAGTCAACCTTCTTACTTTACTGATCAAGTGTATCAGTGGTACAAGATTGATTGGAGGTCATGTGAAATGAGTTCAAACCCCCTATATTAATAAAGGAATGTAAAATTAAATTGGTCAGAATGGAGAAGAATGTATTTAACTAATCAATAATTATATTTCGTGAATTTGAAATTGTTATGAATAATTACTAGAATCTATATTGTAGCATGTGGATTTCTGGTGGGTTATTAAACATTGTATTATATTATACAAGTCTTTTGTTGTATTTGAGGATTAACTCCAGACATATATGTAGAGAAAAAAAATATTTCTCATCATTTTGGCTTTTAACAATAAGATACTTCTTAATTTGTGGTATGTATATGCAAAAATTATTGACTTATGATTAGATGCTAAATAATAAGTCTACATGTTATAATGTTCATTAGGAAAGCTTCAGTACATAAAGGTCTTGCATGGTTTAGTTAAGTATTAGAAATAATGGATTCTAAAATTCTCGATTCATGAACTGCAAATCAGATTTGTTACTTTTTTTTTAAAAAATGTCATAGCATCGGCCGGGACGCAAACCCGCAACCCGGGCAACTGCCTGCAAGTGCAAGGCAGTCGTGCTGACCTCCCGACCACCAATGCAAGACAGATTTGTTACTTTTTACACTCGAATTTCTTATAAACGTTTTAGAAATAAAATCATTTGATAATTAATTTAATATATAAATTGAAAACTCGGGAAGGGGGAATTATTACTAAAGACAAGCCTCCAATAAAAAAACCTATTTAGAAGAGTTAAAATGTTTAAATGTATTACATTCCTAGTAATTATATGTTGGTTTGCTTCCACTATCAAATATTAATTGTTAAATGTCTTTTTAAAAAATTCAAACGATTTTTTTCAAATACATTAAAGTATTAGTAATATATAAAAATTAATAGCAGTGAGTGTATTTAAAAACATTAAATTAAGGTTGTTGTTTTTTTCTAAAAGACATTTAATAATTAATACTGAATGATAGTTCAACATATAATAACAAGTAAAACTCCATCATCAAAACTATCCCATAAATATTATCATATCCCTTTATATGTTCTTTTAAAAAATATATTGTTAACATTAAATTGTCTTTCTTTATTCAATGTTTCCATGAGACTATTGGTATTTCACTAATAGATATAAATTCAACTATTTTTTTTTCTCATGTGTTTATAGCATCAGCCGGGAAGCGAACCCGCTAACCCGGGGCAACTGCTTGTAAAGCAGTTGTCGCTGACCTCTCAACCACCAGTGCCTGACAATACGTTCAACTATTATTTGTAAAGTAAGCTGCCAAAATAAGTTTTAAAAAAGTAGATTATTGATCAGTGTTAGTAAAAGTAAATGGAGTAATGATTTTTTTTTCTTATTCATCATTAAATTTATCACTTATGAGACAAGGCAGTTATGGAAGATTTTGAGAAATATTATACCCATACTTAAAATAATATCTCTTCGTCAATATGATTGTTTAAGATTAATAAGTAGTTATTAAATTGTATCTAAAAAGTCAGATAGGATGAGACAAGCAATAACAAAGTTAAATTGAATGACACTTTGAATATGTCACTGTAAAGACACTTATGTAACAGTATTTTTGATGAATGGTGGATGTGGAATCATTCTCACAAAATATTTTCAAATAGTATTAACTATTCTATGTTATTAGTATTTTAAAATTTGTTTTTTCAAATCAAAGTGGTGCTTTTGATACAGCTGTTTGATATTTAGACTGATTTTATTATTATTTTTCTTAAGAGTAGTAGTGTGTGAAGGAAGAATTGTGTGTTCTAATTTGAAAGGTAAGACATAAATCTTTTAGTCTGTTGAGAAGCAAATGAGTAAAATTCAGAGTTATTCTGAAGAAAATTCAAATGAAAAAGTTAAACATGATTCCTTAGTAATGGATGACAAAAATGTTTCTATGCAAAATGAGTTTAAAACATCAAAAACAATGTCAACAAAAGATATAAAAAAGAAATCTATTAAAATTTCCTGTGAAACTTCTTTTGAAAATGAAAATGAAACAAGTAATTCAAAAATAATATTGAAAGAAAGCATTGTTAAACCTAATTCTAAATTAGAACGTTATGATAAATCAGATAACAATGGAAATGGAAATTTAGAACAAAAAAATTTTATTGTAGCAAATGCTTCAATTCATTCTATTAAAAGTTCAAATCAGCAAATTACAAAAAAGTCAAAAAAAGTACTACTACATAAAGATTTTTCTAACACTAATATCGTTTCTAAACAAATATCAAATTTTAAAACTTCTGAAGTTCAAAAGATAAATAATGAAAATGGTATTGAATTGCCAACAAATATTGATAAATTTGACTTAAGCCCTGCTTCAGAAAATGTAAAAGAAAATAATCCAAAATTGAAAAATCAAAACATACACGATTATGTGGGTATTTATAATCAAGAGTCTATTGGAAATGAAAATAACAATACTCTAATTTCATCTCCTAATATTTTGAATGATAAAAAGTTTAGTTTTGAGTTATATAATAAAACTAACAATTCAAACTTTAAAAAAAATTGCATAGAAGATAGTGATGATTCTTCAAATGAAATTAGCAATTTGATTGATACCAGGGTTAATGATAAAGAACATAAGACTGTGGATAAACCTAAACAAAATAAACTGTTGAAGTTTGAAAGAATATAAATAAAGACAATAGTTATCATTACTCAGTATTACATGAAAATGATAATAAAGGAATTAATGAAAACAAAATGAGCTATGCTCAGAAGGTTAAAACTAAAATACCAACAAACAATTGTACTATCTCACATCATTCTTCACAAAACTCACTTCTCTCTCTAGACCTTGAAGATGATGATGAAGAAACAGAGCAAACTCATTTTGATCACACAAAAGTATCAATTATTAATGCAAAAAATGCAGATAATTCTTTTACTTCCTCATGGGACGATTTTAATAAAATCAATAGAAAATTTAATTTATCTATTCCTCAAGCACTTTTAGACTCTTTCAAAGTATATCAAAAGGAGAACACATTAATTATCTCAGCAACTAACAATGACATTAAACCTTTACTCTTCCCTATAGATTTATTATATAACACTCTTAGTTTAAATAAACATTGGAATTATATAAATAAAGTGTATCATCATCAAAACAAAAGATATCTTATTTTAGAATTTGCTTCTATTACATACAAAACAGCTTTTATAAATACTTACAGAATGCTTAGAGATATATGGTTATGTAAAGTTGATTTAAATATTAAAAGATCCCTAAAAGGTATTATAAGAAATTGCTACCCAGGATTTGATTCACATGCTCTTCAAAAAATACTAAACATTTATGGCATAACTTCAGAGTTTTTTTTTTTAAAATGAGAAGGGAGCTCCTTCCCATGTGCTTTCGAACATGGCCTCATTTAATTTAGTCCTTAAAAAAAATATCACTGCTCTAGACATCCCATCATTTCATACAGTTGCAAAGACTAACTTAGTAATAAGTTTTCAAGGAGTTCCATCACAGTGCTATATATGCAAATCAAGAGACCATCTAATTAAAGACTGTCCGAAAAGTTTTTGCCAAAGATGTAATATTAAATCATCTAAGTTTCACTGTTGCCCAGTTTTGGATTATCAAAACAAACAACGGGAAGATTCCTGTTTTGCATCAAACATTGACCATCATAGAAATTCTTTTTCTCATAATTCTTCTTCAATTATTAATATTTAAAATAGGCAAAGTAGCCAATTAGAAAGAAATCAACAACTCAAATCACAAGAGATTACAGGGATTCTTCACGAAGAAATAGAAAAAAATAAAAAATAAATAGAAGATCAATGTTTTCTTAATACTTCTGAACAATTAATTAATTCTCATTTAAATAAGAGTTTACCAAGATTACATAAATGAAAAAAAAGAAAGAAATTTAATTACAAATTTAGATAAAGCTACTGAAATAATAACAAATGATTCTTCTAATAGTTCAAGCACACTTTGTGGTTCTGATAATGACTTAAATTCTATTACTAAACATCCTAACAAAAAGAAAAAAAAATTAAAAAAAAATCAAGAATATGAAAATGAATTAGATAATCTAATGCAAATAGAGAAGTCTAATACATCATTAAGTACAACAAATAATGTGATTGCCTATATCACTCCTACAAATTCAGGATCACATCTTAATTTATTAACACCTGAAGTGGTAGAAGACAAAGAGAGAGATTTCCAATTCTCACCCTTAGTTGGATTTGATGTATTGGAATGATTCTTTCATTTTTTCCATTGATGCCTAATCAAATTTAATTTATATTTTAAAATTCTAGTTTTTATCAATACTCAATGAAAATTAAAATAATAGGTATAAATGTAAGAGGATTAAACTCTTTACGATATGTCTATGCTATAAAAGATTTTTTCTTAAAAGAAACACCAGATATTATTTTCTTTGCAGAAACTAAATTACATATAAACAGCAACTGCAAAATATCAAAAATTTTATCTTCACTAGGTCTATTTAAATTCTCCATAGCAAATTCTCCATCAGGAGGAGTTGCATTCATAGTAAATCGCATCTCTAAATTTACAACCTTTAATATTATCCATTTAAATTCAAATGTTATAATAGTTAATTTTGTATTTGGTCAGACAAATCTAAATGTAATATATCTCTATCTACAAAATAATAGTAATACGATTTATAAAGTAATAAATATAATTAACTTGGCTCTTTATCATAGTTCAGCATCAACTATTTTATTGGGCGATTTTAATCTTCCTTATCACACATTTAACAGAAAATATTTACATTTAATTAATTATGGTCTCATGTCAGCTCAAGGTTTCTTTAATAATAATGCTTATTCTTTCTACACAAAACAGTATTCTTCACTTATAGATTTGATTTATTACTCTCCTGACATACATTTCAAGATTGAAACATCTCTAAAACATGTTTTTTTCTCTGATCACATAGCTTTAAAAATTTTGCTTTGCATAAATGGGCCAATTAATATTATTGATGGTCTTCCAAAAACATCAGGACTAATTAATAAATGTACAACTCCTGAGGCTGTCTTTTCTGAGGCCTACATTTATTTTCAGAAGGCAAATATCCTATCTCGGCCACCGATTGATGCCTGGTTTACTTTTACTGAAATTCTAAGAGCCATAACCAATTATTTTTGTAGAAAACAAAATGGACCATGTAAAATGCTAAAAGAAATGGATTCTCTGTCTGCCATAATGAATTCAATGCCCTCTACAACACTTAATATTAATAAAATACTTAAAATTAAAATTAAATATAAAGAATTACAAAGGGCACTAGCTGAAAATATTTCTATTAAGAGATCTAAAGTTTTTCTAGCCAGTAGACATGCCTGGACTAAAAGTTATATTCGTTGGGCATTAGGATCAAAACCAAAACTTATTATACCTTTATCCATTTTAGACAATGGAGCCAACTATGCTGGTTCTTCAATGCTAATGATTATTAGGAATTTCTTCTTTAATAAACTTTGTACAACATCTGGCATTCAAATTAGAACCATATTCAACAATAGTCAAAAAAATGATCATGAAATAACTGAGCAATTAATTTTAAACAAATTAAATTCACTTCCCGAAAAAACACATCCTGGCTCTCATGGCCTCCCAAAATTTGTACTATCATATTTGGCTCACTTTACTGTTCCAATTATAAAAGGTGTCATTGACGTCATAGCCTCAAGTTGTCAAGACATACCTGGCCTCTACCCTATTTCATTGGTGCCTTTTTTAAAAAAGAAAGATCTTCCCTCTATTACATCAAATATAAGACCTATCTCTATGACTCTTCTTCTTATTAAAATCATAGAAGGGCTGATTAAAGACAAGATTCAACAAAACATTTTAGATAATATTTCTTCTACTCAATATGCAAAGAAAGGTTCATCCACAATGCATGCAATTTGCCTTTTCAAAATTTTAACAGAATACATTAGAATTAAGAGAAAATCAAAGCCAATAGCTGTACAACTAAATATTATAGCAGCATTTGATTCAGTAAGAATTGAAATATTAATGAAAACTCTACAACAATATGGAATTCCCTCCGTCTATCTTACTATGATAGAGAATCTTTTATTTAATAGAGAAATTTTCATTACACTCAATGGTAGAATTGCACCTGGCTTTAAACCATCAATTTCAATTCCTCAGGGCTCACCCTTGAGTGCACTTTTATTCACTGCTTATATTAACTCCCTTCTCATAGAAATGGAAACAAAACTTCCTGGAGTTTTTGTTCCTTTTCTAAACAAAGAAATAAAACATCTTGCATATATGGATGATATTGTTGTAATTCTGCCATCAGCTAAACACCTACCAGAACTTGAAAAAAATCCTTAAAAAGTTTTCATCGGAATACAAATTAAATTTTAATCTAGAGAAATCTGCAGTTTGGAAACTTCATTCAGGAGAAAATGTCCCTGCATGTTTCTCATCAAAACCTCAACCTTTTTTAGGTATACCACTGTACCTTTCACCAAACAAAATGAGAAAAATCTTACAAGACAAACTGATTATATCAACAAAAAAAAATAATAGATTCTCTAAAAAGCATTCACTTATCTTTATATGATAAAGTTCTTTTACTAAATTCTCTTGTTTTCAGCAGAATTAATTATTATTTACCGATTTTAAACCCTACTAAAAAATTTACTTCGCAAATTAACTCATTGTGCTCTGGCCTCCTTTGGAAAAAAAAAAAGGTCTTAATGGCCTAGGTTTACATTCAATTAATACATTATTAATTAAAAATATAGTTAATTTATTCTACTCCATCAAGATTGAATTCAATTACCAAAACATTATTGACACAATCATTCCCACAGATACGCCTCCCCCGAATATTAAAAAAAATTGGCTACAACTTCTCATCTCACTTATTAATAAAAAAATGGATTTAAATGAAATTCTTTTTAATAATAAGCACACATATTGGGACACGTTTAAAATGATAAATCCTCAGCTGATATGCCCTCCTAGTTATCTTGAAGTGACTAATATCAATCTTTTTAATAAAATGAGAAAATGGTATTTAATGCCTAAATATATTGATTTTATCATTAAAATAAATCTATCTTCACTTCCTACCAACGATTTCCTTGTTTCAAATAGAGGATTTAAAAGGATTGATTCCTTATGTATTTTGTGTAAAAACGATAGTGAAACATTTGATCATATTTTTGTTTCTTGCTCGGGACTAAGAGAAGCAAAATATATAATTCAAAATTATTTCAATAATCACAATCCAGAACTCTTTGATATCATTCATAATATTAAAATGGGTAATTTCTGCAATATCAGAAGATGCATATTTATTAACCACGTAATATGGTTACTTAGATGTCATATAGTTCTAACCAATTCTCCATTGGACTCACAACTTTTTATTAGAGATACATTTAATTCTATTCGAAAAAAAGATAAGCTTCTTGCACCCAAAGAAATCTACCTATCCACATGGACTGGTTCTTAGTACAAGAAATTCAGGAAGTTATTAGTAAAAATGTAAATTTATACTAGATTTTTTTTGTTGTCTAGAGAAATTCATTTGTAACACTTTATATAAAATAAAGTCTATATTCTTTAAAAAAAAAAAAGAATATAAAAATTACAGAAACAATATAAAATTTGTTTAAATAAATCTCTTGGATGTAAAGATTCAATTAAAGCCTATGGCACAGCTCTAAAGTTGAGATGTTAGAATAAATTATCTAAAGATAGGGGCAAAAAAATTGTCACCAATAAGAATCAAGTGTTTATTAAGTCGTAATAGTATCTTATTGACCACTAATTTCTACTTGCTTTCCGGTAGGAAACTATAGATACATTAGTATTAATAACTCTTTATTAAATATATATGTGCATAGACTTAATATACAAAAATGCTTTTAAAATTTCATAAGTTCTTAATATTTTTGAAAATTTTATGACTAAAAACAAATTCTTTCCATAAGATCACGACTGATAAAACTTAATTAAAAATCGTAAGAGTAATAATAAAATACCCAAACTGAATAAAATTATTGAAAAAAAATGTGTAGAAACTGCCCTAATTGGCGTTCTATTTAATGATTTCTTCTTTTTTTAAATATTTATTCTGACAGTCTTTATTATTGTTATTTATAACAGCAATTATAAAATAATGGGTGAACTAAACTCTTAGTTTAGCTGCAGGATAACAATATTTACTTCTTTACTTAATTTTATCCTGCAGATAAAAGATTTTAGACTGTTGATCTTAAAAAATGCTGAACATTCTCATATCAAATAGTTAAACTCGTTTCACCCTAATATTACACTTACTTATACAATACATTCAAAATATTAATGTAAATCAGGTAGAATTTTTAATATATATACACTAATAATAGATTTAAAAAAAAAAAATCTGGTATATCAGAATCTGCAAATATTTAACAATTTTTAGCTAAATTTACGCGTCTCGGCCGATGCTATGACACTTTAAAAAAAAAAATTTACATCTTTTATATTTATAAGAAGATATTTTTTGAATTTAAAATATAGAAAGAAAAATCTCCAAATCATTAAAATTAACAAATATCTTACAACTATAAATAGTCAAATAGAAAAATAGTCATAGATCACATGACCCCATTCGCTTAAGCTTGTAAGAT
The DNA here is from genome assembly GCA_028023455.1 of Epiperipatus broadwayi. Lineage (NCBI taxonomy): Eukaryota > Metazoa > Onychophora > Udeonychophora > Euonychophora > Peripatidae > Epiperipatus > Epiperipatus broadwayi. The sequence goes on from JAQFVV010006207.1 coordinate 7,907,540, forward strand.
ATAAACAATGAGCATTGCCAATTGCTCAATAAGCTTTGTGATAAATGCTTAGCCAGAGAAAGCATTTAAAATATCTCTGTCAGGACCCCCCCCAACCTCTGACCATGGTTTCATGCTTTGGCACTCCTCAGAGAGATCATAGAAGTGCCAAAGCACAAAACCATGGTCATAGGTTGGGGGGGGGGAGTTTTCTGACAGAGATATTTTAAAAGCTTTCTCTGGCTAAGCATTTATCACAAAGCTTGTTGAGCAATTGACAATGCTCATTGTTTATATCTTAAAAATATATTTCCAAGAGTAATTGTCTTCACATTGATAAATTATACAAATAAGTAAGCTTGGATTCAGAACATTAACATGTTTTTAAGTTTTGGATTGGTAGATTGATAGAGAAAGGGAAGATAAAAATGGATGCTGAATAAATGATGTTTTGATTTCTGAAGATCCAGATGCATTAAGGTCAAGCTCCTTAACTAAGAAGGCCACAATACAAAAACTAACCTGGAGATGTGACTACAAAAGCATTGGATGTGGTTTTAGCATCCTTAACATTTAGTATCTATTAGTTACTTAAGTTTGCACTAGAGCAGTGGTAACTCATAACTAAAATTTGTGGAGGTGCACTTTCAAAAAAACTTTTACCATTGTTTTAATATTGTATAAAATGAAACAAATACATAAAAAGAAAATTTATACATAAACTTGATAAAATCCTAAACAACCTGCTATGATTGAAACTCTACTTTAGAAAGCAATCTGTAATTAAAAATCGAAGTAAACGCATTTACAATCATCTAAAAAGGAAAATAAATTATTTTTTACCTCAATATTACATAATCTTCTGATTGCAATAAACTTGCTGCTGAAAATCTTGCTTTCACTGCTAATTTAACATTTTAAACTATGTTCAGATGTCATGCAAAAATGCTGGCACAAAGAAACAGGTGGTTTCATATCTATCTTGGAGGACATCAAAAAGTTCCATCCACCTCAGAGATTGCTCATTATTTTGATTAGAATAAATGTGATTATCATTATAAGTTAAATATATGTTTGTTTGTTTTTCTTTTGTAAAAAATAAAATTTTATGTTGCCATTTGTCCGAAGATCCCATACAGGCATTATTTTTACGAGATGACAAAGTTAGAATAATTACTGCTGGATAAATACAGTTGTAATATTTTACAGAAGGTCTAATACTAAAAACCTATTTTACTTACTAATAGCCTAAATTATTATAGTTCAAGCTTGATCTATTCATTTAAAAATGAAATCCATTCTTCTTGTATTACTTTGCTGCTTAAGGATTATATAAAGTACAAGGATAAAGAAAGAATTAAAGAAAAAAGACTTATTAAGTCATTAGATTGAATGGTATTGAAAATATGGAGAGGGTCAGGACTGCATGAACAACAGTGACCTCTCTATCTAACATGCAGATTCATATCTTGGGCATCTGTGCATGCTCACAACATCCAAATACCATATTTCTGGAACTATGACGTGCACAGTTTTATACAAGGATTTTTGTAATTTTTTCATAAACTAGAGGATGGTTCCTGATACTAAGCCTAAGGATTATATAATGTACAAGTATTAAAAAAAAGTAAAAAAAAAAAATCTCATTAAGTCATTATGTTGAATGTTATCAAACATAAGGAAATGATCGTCCCTGCATGAGTGACTCTCTCTACCTAGTGTGCAGCTTCTTATTGCAAACATCTGCACATGAACACAATAGCCAAGCACCACATTAATAGAACCGTGAAATGCACAGTTTCATACAAGGATTTTTGTAATTCATGAGTTAGGAGATGGTTACGGGCATTAAGATTAAGGATTATATAATGTACAAGTATAAAAAAATAATTAAAGAAAATAAGGTTCATTATGAATGTTATACGGGGTGCTGCATTTTTACAGTGCCTATTAGATGGCTCAGGAATAGATGAGATTTGTTCTTAAAAATAAATAAAATTCTCTGGAAACAATTTCTTGTTAAATTTTTTTGTGGACAAATAACAGGATTTAAATTTTGGATTTTCACTTTAGAAGATTTAATATTAAGATTACAGAGACATTAAAATTATTTTACTAATACTCTAGCTTTAAAAGATGTTTATTTTGTTACTTATATTTAATACAGTAATTTGATTTAGAACTGCATTGTTTAGATTTTTATCTATCAAATTTTACGCTGTTTTATAATTCTATTGAAAAAAAAAAAAACAGTCTACAAACAAAAAATTAATAAATCACGAAAGTGTTTTATTATTTCATTGTTCTTACATATTTCTCTTCTATTAATTATTCTTAATATTTTTTTGTACCGCCATCATTTCCAACTATTATTCTTCTCTGCAAACTGATTTTTTTTTTTTAACTAATCCAATTTTTCTTGTTTTTCTCATCCACTTATTTTCGGTATCACGTTCTTTTTTCTTTTTTTTTTTTAGCTCATTTACAATGTTTTGGTACAAATTTAGAACTTTAGTTGTCTATCTAATATCATTTTTTAGCAACATCTCCAATGGAGTTTCAGACTTTTATTTTGTCAATTACTTTTTTTACTAACGATTTTGTTTTTGATATCTTTATAAAAGGTTAATCACAACACACATCTTTTCATAATTAGTAGAATGTCTTTGGTCTCAATATTGTTCCTATGTTAGTGAAAATCATAGATCTACAAATAAACATGGGAAAACATTTATTTACTAATTTGCTGTAAAAAATGTGCGACAGATAGATTTACTAAAAAAACTTTATTAGAGTTTTTATTTTTTAAAATTGTTAATTAAATAATCAATCAAGTTACTTTCATATATATTAATAATTAATTTCTAAATAATTCTAACTACACTTTGAAAAGTATTGATTATGAAACATTATACACTAAAGCTTATTAAAAATAAAGATAGAACAATGCCAAAATATCATGAAAGTGGACTTGGGCATAGTAGCCGACACCTAGAAGATACATTAATATACTTTAGAGTGAAAACATTTATCAACTTATAAGAATTTGTGTCACTATCCATTTTACAAAGTGATAAAGTTTTTAAATATATAAACAGGTTTATACCAATATGGCTTCATGACGTAATGATAATGCATCTGCCTGCCATTTTCAAAACCCAGGTTTAAACCTACGTTTAGAATTTTTTTAAGGGCTGGTCATAGGAAACCAACTAATCATCTAATATAAATCAGTAAATGGGCATCTAACTATTCTTAGCTAGATGACAAACTTAATGAAAAAGTTATTCTTTATTACTTTTTAAAAGGGCTATTACAGAAGCCCAAATCTTTACAATTGGTTATTTAAAAGATATTTAGCCTTTTTACCATTACATTTTAAAGGGAAATGTTTTCAAAGCTTGATTTACTATGTAGGAGTTGAGATATTTTTTCTTGCTTTGCATTTTCTGTATAATCTGGATATATAAGATATATACTGATATATTCATTATGTACCATAAATTTTGATTCAAATATAAAAGTTGAATGGTTAATAAAATTCAAATAAAAAAATGATTCAAGTATATAATAATATAAACCAATGTGATGATGATGGCTTATAATTTTAAAATTACAAATATTTCCAAAAGTATTTAATTTGTTTTTCACTTTCAACAAAAATAAAACTCAAAGGTACCAAACCTTTTCAAAAAGAAAGTTTACTTTTGAAAAACTTTTAAGGGAATGATCATCATCAATTACAAATTCTCACTGCCATACCAGCAAGTCTCCCAGTGGATTGCATGATTTTACAGGGCTGTTAATATTAAGTAGCATAATCATGTTAAAAGCATAATGTTTGGATTATGTTACAAACACAAATTAAATACATTAAAAAAAAAAAAAAAAATTTAACACTTGTTAAATAAAGCTGTTGTGTATATACTTTACAAAAATATTAAATATAGTAATAAAACATATTTGTAATTTAAGTTTAAGAATAAGGCCTTATAATATTGACAATGATAAAATCTTACTATGCTAAATATTTAAACTCACAATCCATGGTTTATTCCAGATATCGCTCATGTCATAAATTTCCAGGTGTCTTCATTAATGGCTTCAAACATGGTATTACTCCCCTTGGGCACTGGTAATGTGAGAGAGTAAAAGCAGCAGCACTGGTGATGTTATATAAAATGTAATATCAGTAAGTCTTGGGTAACTTATACAGGACTGCCCATTTCTTTCTGCATGGCATTGTGAAAGCATTGCATTGGGAGATTTTGCAAACTTCAGTATTGGTCTCTGGATCCAACTGCATTTTCCAAGCATTTACACTGGCATGGTTTTTCTGTTGCCTAGCCATACATTGTAGACAGTCTTCTGCTAGTAAAGTCATCATACTGGCTGTAATAGTGAGTAGAGAAAATATTAAGACAAATATCAAAATATGGCTATCCATGTTACAGTGGGAAATCAGTTATAATTGTGGTTGCTTCTCTCCTAGGAATAGATTACTGCAACACAGCTTAAAAAGTAGACTGGGTTAAAATGCAAGGTAATATAAATAAAATGTTGGACATGATTGGAATGCCTAGTTGCTTGTTTCAGATTTATTTATATCTATTTGATGTTGTTTAACATGTTTTTTAATCAATGAATTTGTCACCAGCTAGTTACAAGATTTGACCTGTTTTTGTACAACTATATGTTTTTTTTTAAAAAAAAAAACATGATGTGGAAACAAATTTACAAATATAATATTATAATTTGATGCATAACTGAATAAATTATTATGATTTGCTACATAAATGAATGAAAGAAAAAAATTATTTTTTCTCTCTTTTTTTATTTACATTAGCTTATGATTTAGAGGGGAAAAAAAGAAAAATCATTAACAATATTTAAATATAGCTTGGTAATTTCTAAAATATTATTATTTTCAAATTTTTACCATTATATTTAGCTTTGCGATTTAGTTTTACTATGAAAATGTGAAAATTTTTATTTAAAAACTCAATTTAGAAAAGGCAAACTAAAAAATGTTCAAATTTAGGTTTTTAGAAACTACACAATTCAAATTCTTTTGTTGTATCAGTCTACTTTTTTCCTTCCTTTATGATGTAATTTATCATTTAGTTTCTCACATATTACAAAGCATTTATATAAAACATTTAAAAATATGCATAAATTATTTTTCTTTTAATTTTTTAGGCAGTTTACTCAAGTGACACATATATACATATGCATTAAAAAAATTAAAAAGACAAGTGGAGTTGGGCTGGACATATTTTTAGAAGAGATGATAATAGTTGGACAATCGAAATCTTAAACTGGATTCCAAGAGATTGTAAAAGATCCAGAAATAGACCACATGTGAGATGGATGGATGAAATAAGAAAGTGTGCAGGGGTGATGTGGAGAAGAGATGCTAGAGATCGGGAAATATGGATTGAACTTGGAGAGACCTTTATCCTGCAGTGGATTGATAATGGTTGATGATGATGATGATACACACAAATGGCAATTTGTTTATTTATTAGTCACTTCATTTATAATCTAAAATATCTGAGCTGCATTGGATTTGTTAGAGTTATATATCTCTTTCCTTTAAGATGAAACAACGGGACAGTTCAACTTTTTATTTCTCATTTGTATGCAGACTAAAAATTTTTTAACTTTTATTCATTTCTCTAATTATTTTTATATTTCACCTTCACTGATAGTGTTTTATAGACTACATACACTCATAATATGCAGAGATTTGCATGACATTGGATACTATAAAGAATGCATAGAAATTCAACTCTAGGATCTATAAAAATTCTGTTGTAGAACATTAAGGTATACAAAGGCAAAACTCTCCATACAGTAGTGCCACCCTGTGCCAAACAGAGTAATCAATGGAGAGTTTTGCCTTTGTTTACAACAATTATGTGCTAGTATAGAAATGGTGATCATGTGATATTTAGTAGTTTAACATTAAGGTATATGAAGAAGCATGGACACTAGAAGGATTATCTCAGTTTGACTTCTGTTACATCAAAATAAAATATAAGCCATGCTTTCTTTTGAGTCCTAGAGGCTGAAGAATATAACAGTTGAAAGTAAAGCCTTGCTTTTTTTTTAATCTTAGAGACTGATAAATTTCATGTGAAAATTAAGCCATGTCCCCTTTTGAGTCTAGAGGCTACTAGATTCAACAAACACTTAAAATAAATCGTGATTCCTTTGATCCTTATAGATGAGTGAATAAACTACTTGAAAAAGAAAAAATGTTGAAGCAGCAACTGAAACAATATACACTTCAATATGTCACATGATAACATAGTCTTACATACATGGGCAATTCCAATATATCACTAGAAATATATCTAAATATACTATGAAAGCATCTTTTAATCCTCTATTAATAAACATCTCTCCTGGTAATATGTTTCTTAACTATTTCCAACATCTAAATTAATAATTTAATTTTTTCATTAATCAATAACCATTACTCTTACTTTCTAACAAATTGGTAATTTCATTTTTTTTTTGGTAATTTTAATGTCATTTACAAGATTATCATATATTTTAACTTTTTACAACATTACAAATAATTTTCTTTGTCCTTAAAACACTTTCCTTTTAACCGATCCAGGGTTGATAGGGAATGATCCAGCCTTTATTCCTTTAAAATTAAGTTTTATCTCTCTCCAGATATTTCTTTAGTGGAGATGTCATTTGGAATGACTCAAAATATCTCATATTCCATTCTGGAGTGGATCTCTTAATTTCATCTTTCTCTTTTTTCATTTTCTTTTTTATTCTGCATACTGGCAAAGGAACATAACAATCTGCCAAAGATAATGCCTTAGTTCAAACTCATGATACTATTAGAGCATTTTACTCTTTTTGATCTTTTTATATTATCTAGCATTTTATATAGATTTTATAATGTCAAACGCTTCTATTTTTAATTGACTCATTTGTTCTTTGGCATTATCCCTTTTTTTTAATAGTCAGGCAGCAGATTTCATCTTATTGCTTAAAGATATAAATCTCAAAAAATACCTTAAACAATGAACCCTGGCACTCACCTACAAAATTCTTAATTTCATTACTACTAAAATTATATTCTATCTCATTACTTGTTTCATTTTCTCCAACACTTTCAACATCTATATTGTTGATAATTTCTCTAGGCTCAGCTAAAGGTTTTACATAATTTGCATAACTTCAGCATGTTTGGTATTAACTGTATGTTCTTTAATTTTTTCTCTTTATATGGGTTTTTTTCATTTTGTAAGCCCTTTGTTGTTTTTCTTCAAATTCTCTACATAATTCATTAACTCTTTTTTGTTGTCTCTCTTCAAATTCTAAATGCATTTAATTTATTTGTTGTGTTTTTTTCAAATTTTTTCATAAATGCATATAGCATTTCCATCATAACAGTGCCAAGTTTTCCTTCTGAAGGCTTTTGCTCCATCTGAACAGCTTTTTGCTCTTTAAGCTCTGATTCTGTTGGCTGTACTTGCTGCTGTGTTTCTGGATCCATGTTTATTTCTGCCTCTATTCTTTTTGATTTTGAATATGTTATCATTAGTATATAAAACTACATGTTCTATGATTTTTTTTTCTCTTGTTAATAATTCTTTTTGTGCAGTTCTCTTTTATATATATTCTATCATTAATTAAACACACACCAGTCTGAAATCTTCATATGTAATCCTCTCCAGAATATAATATAATATAATTCTGTCATATATATATATATATATATATATATATATATATATATATATATATATATATATATACTGCCATTTATTAAATATTATCTTGCCTGCTTGGATTAGATACAAGCTACTGCTTTTATAAAATATTAGTACATATATTTTTTTCTTTTTTTATTGAAACACTAATCTTGTCCCTCAGTCCAAATATTTATTACATCCTACTTATTTATTATCACAATATGCTCAATTTATTCATGCTTTAATATCCAGTACATTATATGACTATACAGAAGTGACATTTAAGCATAATAAAAAGATGTTCAAGTCACAAAACTGGTTGTACAAATATGTATTTGTATAAGAGTGAAATTGAACAGAATAAAAAGGGATGTGCGGGCCAAATGTTGGTTGTGCCAAATATGTAATGGAAAGTTTTTTCAAATAAATATGAAATAAGGGTGAAATTTAAGCTGAATAAAGGGATGTTCAGGCCTTAAAATGTTGCTTGATCCAAATATGTTATGACAATTTTACCACACTACCCAGGTTTGAACCTGGACATATAAGATATACAATGATGAAATCATTACTAAATTGCTGTTTCATTACTAAATTACTATTGAAGCAATGGATCTGAAGCCCGATCCATGCTTCACATCTTCCTATAAACTTAATTAGTATTGTAGACCTGAATTAAGTTTATAGTTCAATATCAGCAGGGTTTTGCATTAGAGTTAAAAATAATTATGCTTATCAAATGTGTATTACATTTAAATATTTTGTTTTAAATAAATTTCATTCTATTAATAAAAATTGCTTAACCTATTAGTCAAACATATATATATACATCTAGCGTATATGTATATATGAGTTAATGCAAAATTCTGCTGAAATAAAATGCTTATTCTACTATAAAAAAATTTTGTCTTGCGTTGTTAGCCGAGAGGTATCGCAGCCGTCATGCAAGCAAGAAGTTGGTTGCAGACGGTTGTGGGTTCGCGTCCCGGCCGATGCTATGACATATGAAAAAAAATATATATATATATATATTGTTAAAATTTTGTTAAAATATTTAGTATGATTTGATTTTGAGATAAGCCCGCCAACATTTTCTAAAAAAATGTATAGTTTTGATTAGTGAGCCATTCAAGTCTAATTAAAGATGGCCTTCTCTTTCTTTCTTTTTAATTAATAGAATTCAAACTTTAAAGAAAGAAATCTAGAGTAAAAAAGTAAAAGTTATTTTTAGAAAATGTTATTTTGAAACAAAGGAGCATGGGGAGCCTTATCAAGATCTCAGATTATACAAACAATAGAAGGTAGCTGACAGAGAGGGTATAAATAGAAGTGAGAACAAAAGACTAAATTATTCAGATTTTTCTTTTTGAAGGAGTCAGATTATTATTCAGATTTTTCTTTTTGAAGGAGTCAGATTTCAGATTTTTTCCTTTGGAAGGATTCAGTATTCAGATTTTTCCTTTGAAGGATTCAGATTATTCAGATTTTCCTTTTGAAGGATTCAGTTGATTCAGATTTTGCTTTTGAAGGATTCATTCAGAGTTTTCTTGCTGGTTATTCCAAGTTTTCTTGAGAGTGCATTCATATTTCTTTTTGGAGAACTCTCTCCGATTTGCTTCACATTTAGCTTGTGCTCCAAAAAGTTATACAGCTGTCGTTTTCAAATAATGGAGAAGTTTGAACATGCTCCAGTTAAAAGCCATAGTATTTTGAAGAAAATGAATAGGCTCAGCTAGGCAAATAAATAGCTTTGCCTATCACCGAGGTTCCTGAATACCATCCAAAATGCCATAGTATCCACTCAATAGTCATCTGAACTCTGTGCCGTGTCTGGAGGACTTTTTGTGAAACCATGCTACTGATTTCCACTTTCCTTGTCCGGTTGAACACATCTCATCAGACGGATCAAGCTACGCCCGTCGATGGAACATGACCAAGGAATAAGGACGGTAATCATATCTCTCCTCATGAACTATTCATTATGCTACCCTTTTTGTCCATACTTTTTATAATTGCTTTCTTGAATATTTATGAAATGTTTGCTTAATGATATTTATAATGTAACTATTTTTATTAGACTAGTTAGATATATGTAGATGTGATCATCTACTTAGATATTTAACCCCTTTTCTTCGCTATTCTTCATTACTCCCATGTGTAAATATTTTAATTTCATTGCGGTTAAGTTTATTAGTTAATTGTTCATATAAAAATCCCTTTCCAGTTTTATTCATACTTGTAAAATTTAGTACGAGTAAGTTTCTTTTTTCTGTTTTGTTGTTTGCCAATTTGATCTCCTCGATAACCTTCTTTGTTCGCCATTAGCTTCTTACGTATGTCAGATTTAGCGATATACATCTTAAATGGTTTTAAACTCTGTTTTAGTGCAAAGCAATTAGAAACTGCTTTGCGGAAAATTTTTATTATTACACATTGTCGAGCAGATTCGAGTTGACAATGTTTAATAAAACTGGGAAGGAAAGATTTAGACCGCAAGTATATTAATCGGATTTTCATTGTCTCATTAGTTATTCAGAAATTTCGGGGAATAGCGAAGGCCATTAAATTATTAATAATATTTCAAATGTCATTTATTAAAGATATTTATTTCACTAAAAAGCTTGCGTTTGCTAGTTATCTTTTAATGCTTTGTTTTACTTTCAAATGATCCAGGCACACAGAACACATATGTCTAAGTATTTTTGCAATTTAACTATTTAAGCTCCGCAGGTGGTTTTGTCCATGTATCCCGCTGATGCTAAGCTCGTGGCTCAGGAAGAAAATATCTATGCGTGTCTCAGATAGTGTTGTTGGTTCATGGGTTAGTCTCGAGAATATACGAAGAGGGCAGGGGTCATAGTATTCTTGATTTAATATCTCGCGTATGAGTGGCCCGAGGTACCTTCGCCTAGTATTCGAACTGGGTTAAGCCAACATACATCATCTGACCATCACACTATAATGGTTCAATAAATAGTATAATATAGCTATTAATAGTTGTTTATTTCAATCTTGTTTTGATATATTCAATATGTTCCATAAATTTTTATTCAAATAAATATGAAAGTTGAATAGATAATAAAATTCAAATAAAAAAAAGGTTTTAAAGCTTGAAGGCAATTCGGTTTTCATTGAACATGAGAGAGCCACTGGCTATGCTTTTCTACCTACCACACCCAGTGTCATTTGCTCTGAAATAAACTATATTAAACGCAAAGTTAGGGAAGCTTACTACATTGTAAATGACCCAGCATCAATTAATAGAAGAGAGGCCTGATTTTCTCTGTCTCGAAAATGGTCTAATTAGCATCTTCATATGAATTTGCATTAACAAATACAACTCGCCATGAATATGGGACTATAAACTGTTCTGAAAGTGCTTGGCGGTAACTTTTGATAATTTTACTTACGTTTAATAGCTTCATTATCTGTGCACAGAGCATGTATATATATATTAATAATATTAACTAATTTTATGATGATGATTTATAATTTAAAAGCACTCTTACAAGAATTTCGTATGTTTTTCAGTTTAATAAAAATCAAATTCAAAGATGCCAAATCTTCAAAAAAGGAAGTTTACTTTTGAAAAACTTTTAAAGAAATGATCATCATCAATTGCAAATTATCTCTGCATGTTTCCCAATAGATTGCATAATTTCTTAGAGCTGTGGATAGGGGTGTTAAAAGCATAATGTTTGGATTAAGATACAAACACAAACTAAATGAATTAATAAAAATAAACTTAATTTATTAACACTGAATAAATAAAATTGTTGCATATATATATATATATATATATATATATATATATATATACCATTTTTGTGTATATATATATATATATATATATATATACTACACAAAAATGTTAACTACCATAGTAATAAAACATATTTTTAATTTAAGTTTAGGTTTAAGTTTTTGGCTTTATAATAGTGATAGTGTTAAGATCTTATCATGTTAAATATATAAACAGTCACAAAACATCATTTTCTGTAGTTATTGTTCTTTTAATAAATTTCCTGTTGTCTTCATTAATTGCTCTGGAGATGATAATTCTCCTCCTTGGGTACTGGTGCTGTTAGAGAGTAAATACAGCAGCATTGGTAACATTATATAAGGTATAATATTAGTAGGTCTTGGGTAATTTATACAGCACTGTCCATTTTTTCTTTATGGCATTATAGAGGCATTGCACTGGGAGGTTTTTCAATCTTCAGTGGTAGTTTCTGGATCAGATTGCATTTTCCAAGAATTTGTGTTGGTGTGGGTTTTTTGTTCCCTAGCCACACATTGTACATAGTTTTCTGTTAGATAAAGTCATCATTCTGGCTGTTATAATGAGTATTAAAAAAATAGTAAAAAAACAGTCAGCAAAATATAGCTATTCAAATTATCGTAGGAAATCAGTGTTTGTTTCTCTCCTCGGCATGGATCACTGCAATACAGATTAAACAGTAAATGGGACTGGAATCCAAAGCAATATGAAGTGATATGCTGGATGTGACTGGAATGTTTAGTTGCTTATTTCAGATCTATTTATACCTACTTGATGTCGTTCTACAACATGTTTTTCAAACAATGAATTCATCATCATCTAGTTACAAGATTTGACCTGTTTCCATACAACATATTTTTTTTAAAACATGCTGTGCAAACAAATTTACAAATATTATATCACATTTTGGTACATAATTGAATAAATAATTATGAATTGCTACATAAATGAATGAAAGAAAAAAAGTTATTGTCTCTTTTTTTATTTGCATTAGCTAACAGTTTAGGTAGAAAGAAAAATCAGTGCTAACATATAAATATAGTTTGATCATTTTTAAAATATTAATTTCAACATTTTAATATTATATTTAGTTTTGCATCCAGTTTTACTGTAAAAATGTGGGAAATTTTATTTAAAACTCAGTTCAGAAAAGACAAACTAGAAAATGTTCAAATTTAGATTTGTAGAAACAACACAATTCAAATTCTTTTGTATTAAGACTACTTTTTTTCTTCTTTATGATGTAATTTATCATTTGTTTTTTCACATATTACAAACCAATTTCATAAACCATTTTATAATCTGCATAAATTAATTTTTTTCTTAATTTTTTTAGCCAGTTTACTAAAGTGACCCATATTTACATGCACATACACAAATGGCAGTTTGTATATTTATTAGTCAGTTCATATGAGTTTTTATTAATCTTTTTTTCTGTAGCTTTGTGATATAACCAAATTGAGCTGCAGAAGATTAGAGTAGTCCTCTGCTATAAGATTTTAGTAAGTTTGAATAACTAATGATTCCCTTATAGTAGTGGATTTAAATCTTCATTCCAGAACAGTTCCTGGCATTTTGCTTTTATCAATGAGGACAGGGGAATTCAATGTTGAAATTAAGACAATTATGCATTTAGCAATTATCTTTAACTCAATATATACTTTCAAGCTAAACACTTTAAATCCCATGTTCTTATTGATAATAGAAAAAAATCAAAATCTGATCTGGGATAGAGATTTGCTGCAGTTGTAGAGTGGCATACTTTGATTCAAAACCCATGTATCACAGCCCAGTTGTCACTTCTGATTCTTAAATTTTTTATGAAGTCCTATGAAATAAAACATATATACATAGTAACAGGATTCACAAATTACCATAGGTATTTAATAACTACAAAAGAAAAAAGTATGTTTGCATTTTTATCCAAACTAATCAATGAAACACAAATTATATCCAATTAAAACTTACCAATCCATTATTCCATTTTTGAAATATTTATGGCATTGCCTTTAAACTTCTTCTGCAGAAAACTTTCCTGGATAAAAAATATATCTTATCTATTGCCGATCTCCATACATGTTCTCAATGAAACAATCAATACTACATATCTTCAGAGCATCTTTGAGTTATTCTTTATTTACATCTCACATGAAAATCATTTACTGTAAATATTTCTTACAAAGTTTTATATTATTTATATGTCCAGTCCACTGCCGATGTGACTTTACAATAACAGGCTCTGAAGTATCACATGTTGCAAGTTGAAGAACATATTAACAGTTCTTGTAATTAAACAGAGCAAAACTCTCCATACAGTATTGCCATACAGTATAGTGATCATGTGATGCTTAATAGTTCTTGTAATTATTGGAAACAAATTTTTAGAATTGTATAGACTATCTTAAATGAAATTTTTTTAATGCTTTTTCTAAAGTAAAATCCAATATCTTTTAAGATAAATAACACTACCAGTCTATGTATCTCATCAGAATGTTATCTTTGTAGTTTTAAGATTACAAAGAGCTGTTTAACTTTATAAAACTCTAAAGTCATCTCAATCAGTGAATGTAAGTGCAGTTTTAATTCACAAGTCATTTTAAAACCTTTTTTGTCAATTGTTAAACCTCTTCCTTCAGGTCTTTATATTTATTATGAAGTTCTACATTTATTATTCTGCCAATGTTTTCTTTTAATAAAATCATTGTTAGCAAACCAATCACGACTCTGTTTTTTAGTGAAACCCCAAAATTGATTTATTTGTATGCAGAACACACTCCTTAAAGAGAATTTCATGCCTCAGCAATAGAGCAATCCTAAATGTCCACATTAGAAATTTTAGTATTTAATAGCTGCTAAATTTAGCATTTATAATAAATGCTTTTTAAATGTTACTAATTGTAACAGCACTTAAATAACTTACTACTGCTTGAATTAGAATTATAATCATATCCCATAACACACTCGTTCCAAATATGTTACCCAGAATTATTTTGCAGGCAGACTCATAAAGAATCATTTTTATAAAGTTACAAATACAATTTCATTTTTCATTTATCAATGCCGATTTATCCAGTCTGATAAAAGGAGAATTGTTCATTCATAAAATATTTTATTTATTTATAGAGCAAGGTACATAATTGTGTATACAAGCAGTAGTTAGAGCTGCTGTTAACAAGCATTGTCTGCAATGGATCTACAGGGATACAATTCAGATAGGAGGGTTAGGAGGTAGGTCATCCAATCCCTTTTATCGCAGCAATAGGGAGAGGAATCAATCCTTATAAGGTTAGTGGCATCATACATAGAATGAAATGGAACATCTTGAAACATATTTTAAGTTGTTCCCAGGTCTGAATCGCCAACTGGTCTGGGCAAGTCCTCATGTCAAATCCCCTGGCCTTCTGTATGAAATTTATTAGGAGATCTTCAGGATGGTGGTCAATCCCACTTTCAAACAATAATTTATAACGTATAGTCCAAATCCCGAAGTTGACAAATGAAGCCAGCCATATTTTGGCATTTTTTAATCTGACTTCCAACTGTATATTTTGTAAATAATATATGAAACATTAAGATGGATTGATTAATTTCTGAACTAAGATCGCTACTAAACATACGTTTCATTCTTTTCAGATGTCAATGTTGATTTACTTAAATATATATGACTGGAGGTCAGATGAAAGAGGAATTCTGCTTTTATCACACTGAATGAATGGGCATTGATGAATGGAAAATAATATTGTATTGGTAACATGATTTATTATGAGACTTCTTGTAAAATAGTTCTGAGTAACATATTTGGAATGAGAATGTTCACTGATATGATGTTTTTTAAAGAACAAATATCAAGTTTTTCCAAATGAACCATGGAGTAAGATAATATATAATATGTTCAATAATATACCATTGTAAATGTTGATACAATATAAAGTTTCTTGTATTCTTTCTAATGATAATAAAATATATTTGTTTTAAGTATGGATGTATCGAATTTCTTTTATAGTAATTTTTTGATAAATACATAATCAATCCAAGTTTTGTACAAAAATTCAATAACAGTAAAACATTTGAATTTACAGTACCAGTCAAGCAATTTTGGTCAATGTCTATTGTTTGAATCAATGTGTGCATTAAAGTTTTCCCAAAACTTTTTGTTATTTTAGTGGTATTACTGCAATAATGATATCCAGTGAGAAATAAAAGCTTTTCTTCAATGAAACTAAGGTTGGAACATAGAAACTGATAGCATAAGCATTGATACTATTAAGCCAGAAAATAGAAGACTCTAAATTAGACTTTACAGCAAATTCAACACTTTGCAGTATTCTTTCATTGATTGATATGCATATATCACTATTAGAAAACAGTCAACACATAACAATCAACAATTTAAAACTGTTGTCAAGGCAACTTTCTTTTAATAACAAAGATGGAATTCCACCTTTATTAATGGTCTAATATGCTTATATAGACACTAAAGATTGCAACTTGACCACATAGATCAAAATTATTGATACAAAGAAGTTTAAATAAAATCTTTAAACATGTAAATACAAGCTATTAAGAATGCAGACTAATAAATAGCCAATTATAACATTACAACTGCAATTATAAATTTCAAATTACATCCAAAGTATTATTTAAATAACAAGGGTAATAATATTCAAGGCTAAATTGGTGTATAAGTAACCATTAGAAACCATTCAACACTTAGGACAATCCCAATATAGGTAGCAACCAACAATCATAAACTGTTGTCAAGGCATTCTCCTTTAACAATAAGGGTGGAATTCTACCTTTATTAATGGTCTAATATCCTTATATAGACACTAAAGATTGCAACTTGACCATATATATATCTATATATCAGTGATTGTAGTGCCTCTACAACCGTCTTTCTACTTTTTATTACTCAGTGGATGACTTGTGTTACCAAGTCAAAATGTCAGTATTTTAAAATATTTTAACACGGATGAACCCACAAAATATGTCTTATATATATATCACTTATTGTATGTGAATTTAGCCTTTTGCAGCTGCTCCATTGGTGATAATAGATATTTTAATCTATTCAGGCTGATAACTTCCTGTCAGAATTGCTTCTTTTTAGTGACTGCAATTCATTCCAGAAACCACATCTGAAATGGTTATTGCAACTAGAAGTGTTAAGATGTGATTCAGTGAAAGCCAAATATTCATATGTAATCTCTTTGAAATGTGTGAACTTTTTTTAATGTTTAATGATGAAGTATTCTTGCCATCTTCACTTTTTTTTATTTTTCAATAATAATGAAGTATTCTAACCATCTTCACTTTTTTTTTTATAATTCTTCATTAATATTTTTTTTCTATGTCAAAGAGATGACACGTTGAACTCTTTATTGTTAGCAATAAACATAACAAATGGCTTCCCCAATTTCTTGTATGTTACATAATATTTTGCATTTAATTACATAATTAACATCTAAATTTACATGCTGTTATGATTTCTTTCTCTTCCCCTCTCACCCTCTTCTGTATTTCCCTCTTCTCCTCTTTCTCTCTCCCCCTCCTTTCACCTTCCCTCCCTCTCCCCTTCTTCTCTCCTCCCTCTTCTCTCTTTCCTTCTCTCTTCCCTCTTCTTCTCACTCTTCCTCCCTCTTTTTCTCTCCTTCTCTTCCTCTCCCTCACTTTCTCTCTCCTCCCTTCCTCTCTCCTTTCTTTCTCTATCTCTGTCTGTCTATCTCTAATTCCTTTTCTCCCTCTCTGCGTCTCACTCTCCCTCTCCCTCTCCTCTCTTTAGTTTATTACCTTCATTAATACTTTAATAATTTGGCAACACGTTAAACGTTAATTGATATAATTCAAAATTAATTTAAATATATTTTATAATCCAAATTTACATTTTAAAACTAACCATAATATTAGTACATACAACTTTTATTATTTAGTATATATATTAATATTTTGAAACAATTTAATATTTTAAAATATAAATAATTTCTACAAACGTAAGTATAATTATTTGTCATCTAATTAGAAAGCCTTTTAGACCCCACCCACCCGATTTTTTTATTATATAAACTTTTTTTCTCTCTTTACAATGGCAACTCATCTTTTTGACCATCTTCATTCACAATGATGCTTTTTTTAAGATATTAAAAGTGATAAAATAACGAGAGAAAGCTTAAAATATAAATTATAATATGAAAGAATATTGGTCGTACTGGACAGCTATAAAATTTCGTAATAATATATATTTTTTCTCTCTTTACATATTTAATTAATAAGGTCACTACAGAGAAAGATATATTTTGATATGACAAACAGCCATTAAAGTAAAATTATCAACTTTTATAAGTAAATTATATTAATAATTGTAATACCACTAATAATAGAGCACTTAGCAAAAAATCTTCGGATATATATTAGTGACAAAAAAATGTTTTTAATAAATATTTTTAAATTAAACTTCGGGCAATTTGTAATTGATATAGTTATAATTTTACTGGAACGTAATAAAAGGCACTTTTCAATGTCTTTTATAATTCTAACGATTGTATTATAGATAAGTAGCTGATTTATTATGGTCCAGATGGTGCCTGGAATTATGGGATAACAGACGATGTATACGACTAGATTATTAAATCCAGACCATAAATGAAAGAAGAAAAAAGTAGATGAGATGTTTTATCTACTATATACAAATATATATATATAATAAAAACTAAAAGCAATAGATAAATTCAAATCTCTCTCTATATATATGGTGTGCGGTGCATTTGATTGATATATTACTTCTAAAACTTTCCAATATTATAATGATTAATTTATAAATATAATAATGTAATAGTTTTCACTTTTGTTTTCAGCACTAAAGAAGAATGTCTAATCATAAAGATATTTTTCTTCTCACTTTTGATGTTCAAAGGTCAAAAATCTTTAGGAACCAGCATTTGATTACATTTATATTTGGAATTGTCTCATCTGCCATTTCAATTATTTGAAAATGACTTTTATTAATTAACTTAATAGGTTCTCTTTGTTAGTCCTATAGTTTTAGCGTAATGCTTTTGGTAGAAATAGCTTGATACTAAAAGGAAATATGCCTATATGTTTGAAAAAGAAAATTTTTAATAAATGTATTTTACCAGTTCTTACTTATGGATCTGAGACTTGGACACTTAATAAAAGAGCAATACAGAGACTTTGGACCACTCAAAGAAGTATGGAGAGATGCATGTTGGGAATAACAAGAAGAGATCGAAAATGCAATATATGGGTAAGAGAACAAACAGGTGTTACTGACCTCATTGAAAAAATTAAAAGATTGGAGTTGGGCTGAACATATTGCTAGAAGATATGATAATAGATGGACAATTGAAACTTTAAACTGGATTCCAAGAGATTGTAAAAGACCCAGAAACAGGCCACATGTGAGAAGGATGAATGAAATAAGAAAGTGTGCAGGGGTGATGTGGAGAAAAGAAGCTAAAAATCGGAAGAGATGGATTGAACTTGGAGAGACCTTCATCCTGCAGTAGATTGACAATGGTTGTTGTTGATGATGATGATGATGAGAGTTAAAGATATCTGTACCAAAGCTCAACCTGCTACATCTGTTTCTCAAATATACTCATGAACTCCATTTGATTATTTATTTTGCCATTGCTCTTATACTTTCTATAGTTACAAACGATAATATTTTAGAAGCTTCAAATATTAATTCTGTTGCTATTATCACAGTGATTTTGTTATTGTTGTTGTTATTGTTTTATAAGAAGCAGATAAATCTTCTAAAATCTGATTACTTAAAAGGATTTTTCCAATAACAAAACCATCATTTGCTAAATTTTGACAAAGTTGCAATGTAATTGTATTTTAATGGCAAAGAGATTATTTTTTTTCTTCAGGAAAAAATTGGACATATTTTTTTGTTTTCAGAAACCTCCTTCTTAACTTACTACTGATTCTCACATGCATAAAATCATTACAGGACAAAGGCTCTCCAAAATCACTTTACAGAAAAATAAAAAATAAAGTTACCATATTATGGAATGATAATTTTTACATCTAGATATTCATTTATTATACAATAATTGGAACATTATCAGAGCTACTTATAGAGAGCTAATGAAGCAATTCCATGTCTCACCCAGATTCTGATATCTTGAGCTTTTTAATATATATATATATATATATATATATATATATATATATATATATATATATATATATATATATATTATGGTAATTAAATATAATATACAATCTTTCAATCCACAGAAGTATTTTCCGTTAACCACAGAAATAATTTCGTTTGACACAAAGTATTTCTGTGGATTGAAAGATTGCATATTATATGTAATGAGCACTGTATTTATTATTTATATTGTTATTACAATATTTTTTTAATTAGTGGACATTTTATTATATATAAATATATATATATTATAAACACACATGTAGCCACTAAACATCACATGATCACCATTTCTTATGCTTCCTCATAACTGTTATTAAAACAGGCAAAACTCTCCATACAGTAGAGCCACTCATTGCAAGCCAGAGTAATCAATGGATGACAGAAGGCTTGTACATAAAATCCCGATCTAGGGTCTCTCATCCAATAGCCCCAGACTAGTTTCTTGCTAATGGCCTTTGACAGTGAGAAGCCTTGGATCTGAGAGCACTGCACCTAGATCTTAGGATCTAATGCAACCCTCCAGCAGCCACTTTTTATCTCTAGTTAACTACAAAACTATAAGAATAAAATTGAAAACACAATAATATGTTCAATCTAAGCTTATTAGTACATATAGTCATATAGCTCTGAACTCAGTTCAGTACCCATACATTTTGGTGTCTTTGGCTCTTTCACCTAATCATGATTTTTTAAGCTTGCTCATAACTGTTATTAAAACAAGCAAAACTCTCCATACAGTAGAGCCACTCAGTGCAAGCCAGAATAATCAATGGATGCCAGAAGGCTTGTGCATAAAACCCCTATCTAGTACCTACTCATCCAATATCCCCAGATCAGTTTCTGTCTTGTGGGCTTTATCAGTGAAAAGCCTTGGATCTGAGAGTGCAGCATCTAGATCTTAGGATCTAATGCAACCCTCCAGCAGCCACTTTTTATTTTTACTTAACTACAAAAGTATAAGAATAAAATTTGGAAAACACAATAATATTTTCATTCTAAGCTCATTAGCTTATATTGTATAGATCTGAACTCAGTTCAGTACCCATACATTTTGGTGTCTTGGGTTCTTTTGCACAAACCTTCTGGCATCCATTGATTACTCTGACTTGCAGTGAGTGGCATTACAGTATGAAGGGTTTTGCCTGTTTTAATAACAGTTATGAGCAAGTATAAGAAATGGTGATCATGTGATGTTTAGTGGTTTAATATTCAATCCTGCCTAATAGGATAATGGTGATTATGGTTATTAAAGAATTAATGACACCAAAATGTATGGATATTAAACTGACTTCAGACCTATATGACTATTTAAGCTAATGAGATTAGATTGAAAATATTATTGTGTTTCAAATTTTATTCTCATAGTTTTATAGTTAAATATAGATAAAAGGTGGCTGCTAGAGAGCTGCATTAAATCCTAAGATCTAGGAGTAGTGCTTTCAGATCCAATGCTCCTCACTGACAAAGGCCACAAGCCAGAAACTAGTCTGGAGATTATAGATGAGTAGGCACTTGATATGAATTTTATGCACAAGCCTTTCTGGCATACATTGATTACTCTGGCTTGCACTGTATGGTACTACTCTATGGAGAGGTTTGCCTGTTTTAAATACACATGTATCTATGTTTTATACAGAGAAGAAAAATTATATAATAATATTTAATATTTAGCCAGTACTGTGTACTAGAATCAAGGTGATACAACTAAACTCACCTATTATTATTTCATTGCATGCTCAGAGGACACGTGTGTGTTTCTTTGATTGACAATGTTCTTAGATTTGCAATAATAAACCAGGACTTTCTTTTAAACTTCCTCATCTATTATTGGACTAAAGTGTTATTTATTTGAGGATAAAATTCATGTTTAGAATTTCTTTTCATTATTGGAGAAAACAGAATTAACTTGGGAGTTCACAGTAAATTTTTTATATTGATATATGTGTTATCAATAAATGCATTGATACTCTAGCTTTCATTTCACCATAATAAGTGGCATTACAACCAGGTTCTTGAAAAATGTTCAAATACACGATTTCATACATATATTATTCTATATTTTGAATTGTTGATCAGTCTGTTTAGACATAATGGTGGAATGAACCCAACATTAAAATCTTAATACAAATTACTTCATTTAACTTTGCATCCAGATTTAGCACATAAGCTAAGGAAATCCATTCTTTGTCCATTTTATTTTCTATTTTCTGTATTAGCATTTGCTTTGTCATAAAACAAATTTAATTGTCTATATAACATATTTTTGTTTTGTCTCATGCTTGCTAAGATATTAACATATTTTTCAATATTCCTCTTTTTATTTGCTTCATGTTTACACAAATACAAATACAGTGTAAAAAATATTTCAATCCTTCCAATTTATACTTTAGAGGGATGTATTAAGAAGGTTATATTAGGCCTTTTACATTTAACAGCTTGATTGCCATTTTTTATACAAACTCATTATGGTCTTGGTATATATTTACATCTAAATACATTAAATTTTAATTAATGTCAAATTTCATAGTTTTTATCAAATCTGGACTACTATTTACATATTCACAATCTCTTTCTTGGAATATATATTATATGAAAACGTACCTTTTATATAAAATATCTCAATTTCTCTCTTCTAATGGTTGTGTAATATAGTATTCAATCTCTGCATTGTACAGTCTGCAGATAAAATTATTCACTGCCAACCCCATTGTCCAGTTCTTTTTCATTTGGCAACAGTTCTTTGCATATCTTGCAGTAATATTCCCATTGATCCATTTTAAAACCTCAATAATAAATTTAGATATATTCTAACAAGAGTTTCTTAATTATGTTCATGGACTGTAGATGATCTACCAATCCAAATAATTTACATATATCTAATGAGGTCATATAATAATTATAGACAGTTTAGCAGAGTTCAATATCTGTATGCACTTGAATGTAGATTTAATTGTAAATCTACCAAAGCCAACCATTTTGCAGCTAACTGAGATGGTTTATTATATTAGCAGTCTTCAAAATCGATCATCAATCTCAGAGGAGCATTCTGTTTATGTATTTTAACATTTGCAAACAGATGTGGAATATTTACCATAGAGGATACATTATCAGATATTCATGTTTTTTCAATATAAGGTCATAAAATTTCTTTCATTGATTTTAAATTATAATTCTTGATTCTTTTAAATTTCAATTTGATTTGCTGAGTCATTTGTTCATTACATTTGTCTTTATCCACCAAACACACTTAATATCTTTATTTTCTTTTATACAAATAATGTTTTTTTTTTTTTTTTTTTGCAACATTGATTTAAAATTATTAATTGTTTTATTCCAATAATTCCATGTTCTTAAATGGTATTTATTCTTTAACATTGGAATTATTTGCTTGATTACATCCTCTTTTTTCTCAGAGAACTTTTATATTATTTCAATATCTGCAATAAACTTCATGTTCAGATTTTTTCAGCCATCCCTGACAAATTTGGGTCCATATTCTAATAGGCATTTGCTTTCACAAATGTTAAAGTGCATAAAGAGATGCTTTTCTAAGATTAATGATCGATTTTGGATGCTGCTATTATAATAAGATACCTCAGTCACAAAATCATTGAATGAATTAATTAGTTTTGGTAGATTTAACAGAATGAGTTCCAGTTTATTAAGAAAGTAATCATCATTATTTTTTTAATTCAGTCATAATAGCTGTTTTAAACCAACAAACTTTTGATCAGCATTAGGTCTTAAACATGACGATTCCACTTTTTGCTTTTCTGATTAGGATATATATATATACACGTGGGTCTCTTTTTATGCGGACTTATTTAACACGATTTTGAAGTTACGCTATTCGTGTTTCACCGGAAGTGTGTTAAACAAGTCCGTGTAAAAAGAGACCAACATGTATGAACTCCGATAATGCGCTATTACTTTAAATAATAAATTTCGCGCACTTACGTTATATTGAAAGTAATAGCACATTATTGGAATTCGACTTTCATCTTAGTAATTTCAATATTTTCAGTGCTTTATAATAGTAAGATTTTATGCAATAATGAAATTAAAATCATGATTTCCACATTTTATGTATACACACATTAAATTTTATAAGATTATAATGTAAATTTGTTCAAACATTGTGCGTGTTAATTTTGCATTTTAAATCACATTCTGTTTTTGCTTTTTAAAAAAGAACTTAATCAATTATTAATCATTTAGTGTCCTCAAGTTTATTTTTAAAAGGTGAATAATAGCAGTGGCACAAGTAACTTAAATATTAAAATTGAAAATTAAAGACAAAAATAAGAATTTAATTTTTAGTTGTTAGATTAATTACTAATTATGTTGTCACCAGAAAACCATTAACACAACATGATATAAAGGCTGTAGAGTTGACAAAGATTATGTTGTGGAAATGGGATGGAGCAGAATATTTGAAAAATTAGACTGGGGAATGTAAAATTAAGTAGCTAACAAGTTTTTCTTGGTATAATTGCTGAGAGATTCTTGACTTCATTTAAGGAGTAGCTACATCACATCACATCACATCAGAAGAATCTGTTTTTTTATCAGTTTGCAAATGAACCTGTTTAATGGCAAAGTATAAAAAAAATGTAAATTACTGTAAATTATGCATAAAAATATATGGTTTTGAATAAAATTACATATTATAGTTAAAAAAAGTTTGTCTTGTATCAATTTTTTTCAAATTTGAACTTTTTTATTAGTCATATTTTATTTTATTTTATTTTATTTTGCGCGAATTTTAAAGTAATTTTACGTTACGCGAATTTTGAAAAATCACAGACCGCATCCCCTCCCCCCCCCTTTTCAATGTAAGTTATGTCTATTTTTGCGCGATTTTGTTTGCACGTGTTTTCTGAGGAACCTATCTATCGCGTAAAACGAGACCCAGGTGTGTATATATATATATATATAACAAAATAAATGTTTTTGGTGAATATAATAAATTTAAAGGTCTTCTCTGGACTATGGAGAAAGAATATAATAACAGTATTAAATATTTAGATTTGATAATTTCAAGGAACAATAATATGATTGACTATAAATTGTTTATTAAACCTATTGAAACCAGAGGGTATATTCCATATTTATCTAAAGTGCCACATAATTATAAAATGGCTGGTTTTAGGTCTTTTTTACATAGAAATAATATTTTGTGTAAATATGCATGTGATAAAAAGAAAAATATTGAAAATTATGTAAGTGAATTATTAAGTGTAGGTTATAATATAAAAGAAATTTATCAAGTGGTTTGTCAATTTAGTAAGAAAATTAATAGAAATACTGGTGATGAAGAAATTGAGAGTAAGAAGTGGATTTCTTTGCCTTTTTATAATAATAAGCAAGTAAAATTTATGAAAAAAGTTTATAATAGTATATATAATGTTTCATTTTATGGATCAGCTAATTTAAATATAATGGTTAATAATTCAAAAGATAAGTTAGAAAAAAATAACGTAATATAATTTATAGAATTTTTTGTGGGTGTAACTTATCATATATAGGGGAATCTAGATGTAATATGGAGAAAAGAATTAAAGAACATAAATTGTTGTATAAAAGAGTTTTGAAAAATGTATAGATATGTAATGATAATAATAATGAAGTCAAGTTATATACTGAATCTGTTTTTTATGATCATGATAGGAATTGTAATTTTAAATTTAATTTTGATATAAATAAAATAAAAATTTTAGGCCAAGGGAGAGATAATGAAAAAAGAAAAATTAAAGAGGCAGTTTTTATTAGTAGGTATAAAAATACGATAATAAACAGACAGTCAGAAAATGTTAGAATTAATGAATTGTGGGATATTTAAATTGACATGTGTTTCCGGTTGGCAATAGATGATTCCATTTTGAAAGTTGAGTTGAAAATGATTATGAATATAATCGAAAATATTTCTTTATGAGTTTTTATTTATATTATATTATAAATTGTTTACCGTTGTTTGGAATATATTTAAGTTTTGTTATATATATATAAGCTTAAATAGGGTTCAAAGAGATTATAAAAGACCTAAAAAAGACCACATATGAGATGGATAGATAAAATAAAGAAGGGTTCAGGTGTGGTGTGGAGAAGGAAAGCTAAAATCAAAGAAAATGAATTGATCTTGGAGTGATCTTCAATCTGAAATGAGATTCCATCTTTATTGTCAAAAGAAAGTTGGCTTTATGACAGTTTGAAATTGTTGGCTGTTATTAATATTAGGGTTGTCTAAGTATTGACAGTTTTTAATGATAATGGCCTTTTTACACACTTAAGTGAACTACACACATGTCACTGATATTCACATAAGTTTATTAATTAAAGAAAAGAATTCTCTTTCTTAAATAGTTTTTGGTTAGGCTTTTACTTTAATTAATTCAGTTAAATATCTGAAAACCTCATTAAATTGTTGAACATAAAAAAGAAACCCATATACATTTTCAATTATTTTCGATGTTAACATCAAAGGTTTAAGTTTTAGCCTTAAAAATCAAATAAACACCTTTACTACAATGTTTGGCTGAGGTTTATTATAATAGCATTTTAGTTGTACTTATAAAATAGCCTATTTCTATCATCTAACATTAAATATTGAATATCTTTAGAAAAAAATTTAATCTATTTAAATTTTCCAATTATATTCACCTGTTAGTGTGCTATTATTAATAGCTAAATGTAATTGAAAATTCTAAATAAAGTTTTAATTTTTTTTAAAAAACACTCATATTTAATATTAGATGATGGAAATAGTCCAATAGATAACTACGATCTTTATTACATAATCCTAAATTTCTCTGTAAAACAAAAACTTGAAAAAATTTCATTTTAGTTTTCTAAATTATTATTTTTAAAACATTCCTCAAATACTATTTAATTAAAATTAAATTTGCAATTTGGAATGACTAAAAAATTCCTTTGTCTTTATTTCTAACTTTATTAACTAAAAAACAGTGTAAAATTAATTATATTTAGATTATTTATAAAACAACTTATTTAAAGGAAACTCAGTAAAAATTAAAAGTAAATAAAAATCTTATTTATTAAATAAATATTTATACAATCTTATAATCACATGTATATAAACACAAATATTTTACTGTGTCTGTGTCTATATAGGTAATATTTAGATATACTAATTCTCAAAATGTTTGAATATGGGTCAAATATGACAATTTAATGATCCTTTCCTTTTTAACCAATTCTATTTTCTATCCACTGTATCTATTTTTTATTTCTATTTAAAAAAATGAAATCATTTCATACAAATATTAATAAGTAGCATCATATAAAAATAAATGCTTATTTACTTATAATTAAGTTTCACTTAGAGTGACGTTTAGTAAATTCTAGACAATTTCACCGATGTCATTCATTCAAAACATCGTAGATAGTAATTTAAAGTGAGAATTCTACTCTCACGCTTTACTCAACAGTACTTCAGATTTGCTCATATAAAAGAAGTTGAGTCGTAGGAATAAGAGGATTTCTTTTATTCCTGCATAAATACTATATCTTGTATTGTAGAGTGAAGTATTCATTTATTGTTTAACACTCGCAGAAGACACATGCACAATTAGCTTGAAAGGCTGATCTTTGAATGTATACAATTGTATGCATAGCGTCATATAAAAACAAATGCTTATTTACTTATATTAAATTATTATAATACTAAAGCTAATTAAATATTAGTATTACTGCTATTTTAAATAGCATCTAAAAATAAAGTTTTCTGAAAACATAAAAATCACATTTTCAATACACCTTTTTAAAACTTTTATTAGTAAAGTAAATATAAGATATACGCCATGCTCAATCAAAATCCAAAATTTATACTAAGTTCACATAATTCAAATGTTTATTCATATAATTATGTAAATTATTAATGAAATGTGCTTCTCTAATTTTTCTTCTAAAAATAAAACAAATACTTTATCAAAAGAAAAAGCATCATTGTAATTAGTAGCATAACATACAAAAACTGATTTAGGTAATTTAATTAAATTTCTATTAATTTGAAATTTTTTTATAATGTTTGATGTTCATTATTCTTTTCTTTAAAAATATTTTGATCTACCCATGTAAGATTGACCACATGTGCATTCTATGTTATATATAACCTCATATTTATTAAACATTTGTATAAAATCTTTTATATTAATCAATAATCTTTCTATATTTGAATCCATTTTAAAAACTACATTAAAATGTTTAGAACAGATAAATGGAATGAAATTACATATATTATTATACATTAATGGTAATATCTTAGAAATGTACCAACTCATGAGTAAATTTATTAAGTGTCTTTTCTTTTGTATCCAAGTATGTAACAAATATATAATGTATACTTTAGTGTTGAGATTAACTAAAATAAATTGGTTGAGGTAAAAATAGATTTATTACATATGATAAAAAGTAGAAAGACTAAATTTAAGGGACATATCTTAAAACATAAAAAAAGCATATGGCATTATTGCATAAGAAGTTTGATCACAAACCCTGTAAGCACCAAAATCAGTCCTGGGACCTTTAATCCCATTTCAGCTACTCTACCAGCTATGTCAAACTGCTTTTACAAAATATTTTGGAAGGTGAAATTTTAAGAAGTTGAAGAAGAGGCAGACCAAGATTATCCTATATTTAAAATGTGATAAATGAAATGGGATGTTTTTCTTCTGCAGATATGAAATGAATTGCTGATGGCTGAAGGATATGGTTGCAACTACAAAGCCTTCCCTTTAGAATTTGATGATAATTCTTGAATATTAAACAATTGATTTGAATAAAATTTGCATAAAAATATATTGATAGCACTAAGCTAGCTTTTGGCAAATTCTCATGAAAATCACAGTGCATGATAACATCACTCAGTTGGTAGTCTGAATGTATTGTGGTTGAAAAATATGTAAATTTGTCCCAGTTTGCAAATTATATGTTCCAATTTTTTAATAGTGGGATACAAGAATCTTTTCTGTTAATTGAATTCATGTCCCCTCACCCATGCATCTTTACATTTTTTTCTATTATCCCTCTCTGTGCATATTGTTTTAACATTAGAGGGGGAAAAGATGTGACCCATAGCCCTCACATGTTCAACAAAAATTGATATGTATTCATGACTTGATTTTGCTTTTTTATATAGATAGGTATGCTGGGCAATTTTTATTGGCTTATTAGCTGAGATTCACTGCAGTACACCATACTGCAGGCTGGTGCAGAGCATAAGATCTTATATACAATTTGGGGTGTGTATTCAAAAGAAGTTATATCCTTGATGTTGTTTAGAAAGTTGTTGAAAGAGGGAGGCAATATATAACTTATTCTAAAAGTATCCATGCAGATTTTCCAGTTTCATTGAAATATGAAAGATATAGGGAAGGCTGGTCCATGGTTTGGCCAGGTTAATATTATTGGGAAGTTTGTTAATATTCTTGTAGGATTTTTCTACTATTTTAATTAATTTAGTATAATTATATCAAATATCCATCAAGCCTTTAATATATAATTCGATGTTAGTTTTTTTCAGGTTCTTTAAGTATTACATAATTGTATGAAAAGAGTTTAATCTTTGTGATTTACATAAAAAACATATTTCTAAATAAAAGTTTTCTAAAACCAGTCAATTTTGGATTAATAGAATCTTTATTATTTAATGTTTTTGTCAAGACTTTATTCACTTTTATTGTTATTTCTCCATATTACTAAATCCAATAATAAACATAACCTAAATTATTTTCAACATTACAGGATTGATTCATTTCTATAATCACATTTCATTTATCTAAAAGTCTTATGCAGTTTTGCACAGTTGGTAGAACATTTGACTTGGGGTGAGTCCCAATACTGATCCGGCACTCTTAGCTGTGGTGCTTAAACTTCTTATAACCTCCTGAGCAATAAAACCATATGCATTTTATTTATCTATCTAAACCATATACATTCATGTACACCTATGAGAATAAGATCATCCACATTTCCATACAGTCATACATAGAATTTTAAAAATATCTTCTTTATAGTATAATAAAATACAATTTCAAATAACTGCTGATATTATTAATCCCCAGAACTATCCTTTACTCATTTTGATAAAGGGCCTTAAAATGCAGCTGCTAAATTTTCATCAATAGATAATAATGATATTGTAAATGAATGTTTAAAATTGTGTGTATTCTTTTTAGCCAAACAATTAACACTATTTATAAACCATATAGTTTTAAAGCATTTACTGTATAATATCATTCTAGATACTTATCTTGATCTTTTCCACATGTTTAATAAATCAAATTAAGATAAAGACTATAAATTACTAAGTTAATATCTAATCACGGTGCATTGTTAGTGCATTTTTCCATTATACATATGATGACGAAGGTTTGATCCAGGTCAGGCAACAATCCAAGATTGGTTAGTAAATGGATATTTAGCTATTGTTAGATCAAAATAAAACTCAAACTTTTATCAGAGAAACTGGTAGCTTTCCTGAGAAATAAACATAAAGTGACTATTCTATACATTGTCTTAGAACAGTTTTAAGAAACTACAAGAATTTCAATGTGTAAGTATGTAATAGCTGTTATCATCTTATTCTGAGTAACTTTAATTCTTGAACAACAAAGATTAAAACTCTAGAAAAGTCATATTATTTTATGCACTAAATAATTTTTAATGATCTACAATTATTGAGAAGTATGAATGGTGGAGTATTATGTAGTATTTTATATCACAAAAACTTATCTCTGGCACATATAAGTCATGAAACAGTATTATTTGTTGGAATTTTTAATGACATCATTTCCTGTTGATGATTTATTATTAAAAATGTCAAATGATATTATTTTTCTTGTGTAGAGCAAATTAATATATTAAATACTTGCATTATCAGATGTACTTCTACCAACTACATCACATGACTATCTCAGCTCACTCATTGTGATTTTAAGTATAGTTCTTCTCATCATTAATCTGGAGACTTTTATTACAAGCCTGAATAATCAGTAGATAGTTGGATGTATTACTGATTGTTATTAAATACAAAAATCTAGTATTATTAAGCTAATTAGTAAGCTGAATTTAAGCTGAGTAATGTGGTACAAAAATGGACTATTAGATATAAAAAAATATTGTATTTTAACAAAAAAATGTTATTTTAAGTTGCAGCTATGTCATTTTCAAATTTAGTTCAAATTGACGGTCATTAGAAAATTCAAGTATTGAAGTATATGGTAAAGTAAAATCTGACATAGCATTATACATTGAATTTGCTAAATTATTTATTTTATTATTTCCTATGATTTGAATTGCAATTCATTTTACATTAAGTTTATCAATTTTATCTCGTTGGAATATGTATTGACATCACACTATTAGATGATGTGATCAACTTGGCTCACAAAAGGTTCTTAAAATGTAAATGGTGATCAAAAAACTGTTTCAAAATGCACTGCAGTAATTCATCCCATGAAACATTTCATTTTGACAGATATTCTCTATATGTTGGTGGGAATTTCAAATGGTATATTATTAGATATTAGTACCTACAAATATTTACAAATCTTATAATATTGTTAATAATTCTTCAACTGCAAACTTAGATAAAGAGTGCATAGAACCAAATAGACTTACATCTTTGAATACCATAGAGATCCTTTAAAAATTCACGAATTTAATTATATCTTCAGCAAAGGTCTCATGTCTGTTTAGTAATGTATTTAATTGCTGTAAAAATGTGAATCAAATGTGAATCTAAACATAGGGCTGACTTTAAGTAGTATTAAACCATTTGTTTTAATAAGTATTCAATTTATCAAAGACTTAAGAAATAACTTTATTAGTTTTTTGCTTAATTTATATTAGCCAAGTAGATAAAGTGAATAACAGTATTATTCATTCGTTGTCTTCTTTTTGAATATATTTTTTGTGAATTTGAGGTACTTATGTATAATTCCTTTCCTCACTTTACTGGAAATTTGCGAGGGATTTTTGGTTAATTATCTATTTTCAGGAGTGTCAAAGCATTTGTCTGTTTTTTTCTCAAAATTATTTTATCGAACAAAGTGTTACTTGTTAAGTTTAAAAAATATTAAGAAATTGAATATAAATTCATGTTAACTTTAAAAAATAATATGTTTTTTATAAATGCCATTCACAACCTTTAATAAATTATTTTTTTACATATATTGTAATGTACAAATCATTAACATGTTGCAAACATTATCATGTTTTTTTATGATTATCATAGCATTTTCATTCAAGTTGTTGGTTAATTATTTTTCCTAACCTTTTTGCAAAAATGGCAATAACTCACTATATGTTTTGCCACACTGCAAGATAGAGTAATCAATGGATGCCAAAAGGCTTGTGCATAAAATCCCCATCTAGTGCCTACTCATCCAATATCCCCAGACTAGTTTCTGGCTTGTGGCTTTCTCAGTGAGAAGCCTTGGATTTGAGAGCACTGCACCTAGATCTTAGGATTGGTTACTCTAGCTTGCAGTATAGCAATACGTATAGTGAGTTTTTACCTGTTCTAATAACAGTTATAAGCAAGCATAAGAAATGATGATCATGTGATGTTTATTGGCTTTTGCAAAAATGATTGAAATTTGGAATCTATCAGTGACAGAAGCAGACTCAATGAAGTATTTTCAAAATTATGGAATAATACTTCTGTGAAAAGGGTGTGCTAATAAACATGATATGAATCTTTATGTGGGGACAGAATTAATGGTGGTATAATCTCAAAATGTGCTGAAGTGAGTATTCTTTCATCATGCTTTTTATTTTATTTATTACAGTTATATTAAATTTTATTTAATTACAATTATTTGGAGTTTTGTGTTATTTATTGTTTTATAATCATCTTTAAAACAATTCAATGAAATATTTGATACGATAATCAGCTTAAAAACAGCCATATTGTTTAAAAACACGATGCCTCTGAAAATGAATTATTAAAAAACATCTGACAAGCTTCCAGTGAAGAGATAAAGAAATTATACATAAGGACCCTATAAAATTATCACATATAAGCTGTGGTTTGATTTAATATTTTTTTAAAGAATTATAAACTATCTTTAAAATCTAATTTATTATCAGATAGAATCTTATCACTACAAATAAATAAATAATCAAATTGATTGTAGTTAAATGCTCATATAAAAATTCAAAGTAAGTTTGATCACCGGAAGTGTCAGAATCGAGCTATTATTCTTGGAAATTGATCGTCTGTCACTTTATCATCACATTAAACTATGTCCAACATTAAAGCCAATGATTGACAATGAAATAAAAAAATAATCAAATAATTTATTCAAGTAATCAAAAATGACAGAGATAAGCTATGATCAGTGAATCTTTATTTCCAGATCCACGGGATAATCCAAGGACTGACCAACAAATCTGGGAGTTATTATCAATAACTTTACGAGCAGCAGCTAATAATTCCATACAGACAAATGATCAGCAACAACCAATAAAAAGTGTTGTCTCTTAAGATGAAAAATACATGAACCAATAATATTATTAAACAGGTTTTCTTTACATTAAAGCATAAATAAATAAAGCACATTTTTTTATTCTATTAAACGCATGTGCAAATGATATAGTTAAGACTTTTTTTTACGAATAACAAGGTCTTACTTTTTTTTTGTTAAGATCCAGAAAAGATTCTTACCTAGGATTAATATTTGATAAAAATTTTTAGAATTTACAACATAAAACAGAGCCCAAGACGAAATAATTTTGTATTTAAAAACGATGGTAGTCTTTGAGGCTGAAGCAATTTTGAACAAAAGAATTTTTAACTCTAAGATATCATCATTATTTCAATCATTCAGTAAAACAAATATATGAGAAAATAGCAAAAGTACATATAGTTAGCTTATGATTGAGATCTCTAAAATGTATTCGTTTATTTAGTGTCAAAATTGTACATTAGTACAAAATTGTAGTCAAAACTTTAATGTGATGGAAAATTTTAACTAATAATTTTGAATAGTGGGATAGGAGTAAAACATGATCATTGACTGAAGATAGTGTAAAATTCAGTACATCCTATCAAAAGAATGCCAATTATTCAAAAACCAATTTATAAAAATCTAACTGTATAGTGATTTAGCATTCACTAATTTTACTTATGAACTTAGTTTAAAGTTATTTGAAACTCAAACAATATTTACAAAAATCTAATTATTCCACTGAAAAATGTTCTCTCCGAAATTCCTAACTCTAAAGTGAACGAAAGTTATTCTGAAAATCAGAAATTAATTATTTAAAGAAATTATTCTTTATGAACTACTACCACCAAGTCTCCAAGAGTAAAAAAAAAGCATTTTAAAGAAATTGATATATATATATATGATAAGGTAACAGAAAATTTGGGGTGAACCTGGTCAGATGGCACTCTCACTATCACAATCCAAGTCAATGAACTAATCTAAATTTAAATATAAAAATATGAGCAATGAGGTGTGAGAAATCAACACAGAACTAACTATGCTAACTATAAGTTTACAAGCATTAAACAAAATCAATCATCATCATCATCATGAATGATCAGCAGTAAAAATAAATCAACAGTCAATATTGGGACTAGATTTGAAATGGGTCTACTATAGACCAGACTAATTACTTAGCTCTTAATAACTCAAGGCAGATTATTTAAATATTAATTTTGATGCACAAACTTAAGGGCCAATCAAGAAGAATATAAGAATTTTAAAAAATGCTGGGATGAGAAAACATGCTGATGTTCATCAATGTTTTGTCAGCTTAATACTGGCCAATTTCTAAATAAATAATTAAAATGAAATGTGGTGCATAGACTTTAAAGGATATTCCCTTTGTGTCATCCATCATCATCATCATCATCATCTGGATGTCCATAACACTAAACATAAACCCCTTTTATATAACAGACCATTATGCATGAAACCAGCTCAATGAGCAAAAGCTCTATAACTGTTACTGTGAGCAAGAGATATAACACAACATATAATAATTTATAATACTTTAGATTAAATAAATTTACTGGAATAACTTTAGCAATGAAATATAAATTTATTAATAACAATTAAATTAAAATGGCAATACATACAAGTTAAGCTTTCTTATTTTGATTAATACCAAAAAGAAATTGAATATTATATTGTAACTTACACATATGTCCCAATAGGTTTACATAACACAGACATGCCTGTATCAGAAAATTGCATATCACAATTATGATAAACTAATAATAAAATTCAAAAATTCATTTTAATAATTCCTAAAGTATAATTGATTTTAACATGTATATATGTCTACAAGACATTCATTTACATAATCACAGACATGTTATATAAAACATCCTATTCATTTTTATTGATATGTAAATAATGATCTATTTAATGTTTGAGTACCTATTCAGATGTGAGCACACACAGGTGTTTATATCTTAATGATATTCCATTAGTTAATAAATGAACTTATTCCCATAAAATATTTTCTCATTACATAATTAATTCAATGTCAAAAATATACATCAAATCAACATGTGAGTCAAAGTTATTAACTAATTCATTATTTCTAATGATAAAAAAATTATTTTTACTTTTTTAAAATATATATATATTCTTTGATAGTCCTTAAAATTTTATCTTCTTTTTTTTATGTTACTCTTAATTAATTATAAATGTCTTTAAAAATACTACAGCAAGTTCTTTTATTTAATATATAAAGATTTTTGGAGTTTTCCTTTTTTAATAAAATATAATTATTTATAAATCACTCCTTTGTTTTTAGATTTATAATTTAAGTAAAAATTATATATCTGTCTTACTTTTAAATTAGAGATTTTACCAGTCATGAATTCACTAAAGTGTTTTACTTTTAATAAATAAACTGGAAATGATCATTTATTATTGTCTTTCATTACTCTAATTTTAGTTGAATAATTTAGTCAAAAATTATTTACCTTTAAAACCAACTGATATCTGTAAGTACTTTATATACATGACACAATACCTTTGTCTGTGTTTTTCTGAAGGTTTGTGATGATGGTGTTCTAGCTGTATTTTTATATTGGACTATTTCCATCATCTAATATGTGTGTTGAATGTCTTTAGAAAAGTTTAATTTTTAGTTAAATATTCCAAATGCATTCAACTATTAGTAATATCACAGCAAACAGGTTAGTATATGCACCAACTGTTAGTAATATCACAGCAAACAAATGTTAATAATATCACAGCAAACAGGTTAGTATATGCACTAACTGTTAGTAATATCACAGCAAAAGTGGAGAAATCAGGAGGAACCTCATAGATAAGTATATGAAATTACTACATACTGTTGCCTTTGGCAGGATGGCTCAGTTGGTTAGAGCGTTACCTTAAATTTCAATAATCAAGAATCTAAGGACCCAGGTTCGAATCCCATGCTAGTACTGTCACTGGTCAGGCCAGCAACACCTGAAGAAGAGGGGAGAAAAATACCTCTCGAAACGTTGTGCATATACTAACCTGTTTGCTGTGATATTACTAACAGTTAGTGCATATACTAACCTGTTTGCTGTGATATTATTAACATTTGTTTGCTGTGATATTACTAACAGTTGGTGCATATACTAACCTGTTTGCTGTGATATTACTAATAGTTGAATGCATTTGGAATATTTAACTAAAAATTAAACTTTTCTAAAGACATTCAACACACATATTAGATGATGGAAATAGTCCAATATAAAAATACAACCTTTGTCTGTGCTTTGTTGCATATTGATTAATGTGTTTATATGGCATGTAATCTCTTGGTAAGCTGATCTCTTCTAAAACCATAAACTGGTTTATTGTCATCTTCAGGAAAGGTATATGGTAACCATTGGTGTGAATTGAGCTCTCTTCAGTCTATGCTGTCTAATGCACATATATACAGGCTATAAATCACATAAAAGTTAGGAATTGCTTCCATGTGAATCCAAACTCTACCATTGTAAACTAGCAGTGGCTGGATACAGTTTCTTGATTTAAGTTCTAACATCGTAGTTATCATGCTGTCATAATTTGTGAAAACTCTAAAAAAAACTTTCTATATTGAACAAAAGAAATTGCTGGAGCATTTTTAAAGTTGTATACAATTAATCATGAGTAACATAAAAAGAAGAAAAACTTTTATGGACTGTCAAATAATATATATTGTAATGAGTTAGCTTACATAGCATACACTAATATAGTGTATGTGCATATATATAGGTAAAATAAAGGAAAAGTAGAAATAAACACAGACAAAAATTATAGTATATATTTTCTACATTTACTGAAATAGAAATAAATAAATAATAACTCTGATTTAAAATATTGTTTTATAAATTAAACTTTTAAAAGGTCTGAATAAATATAAATATTGTATTATTATTATTATTATTATTATTATTATTATTATTTTATTATTATTATTATTATTATTATTATTATAATTATTATTATTATTATTATTATTATTATTATTATTATTATTCTGCTTTTGAAATGTAAAAACACCATACATATTTTTGGAATTTTTTAATTAATTAAACAAATTTTTTATCTATTAAAAATTCCTTAAGTAAAAACATGTATATAGATTCCAAGGGATTAGAGAGATAAAAATAAAATTCTGTTTTTAATCAAGGTGATGTTATAACACCTCAGATGATTTTATAAAAAGAGCTGATAAAAATTATCAGCCAGTCTGGATAATAATTTTTGTAAAAAAAGGTCAGCTGAAAATTGGTTTCAATATTTTACTGCAACTTGATAAAGTGCAGCAGTTGGCTTTAGTCGACCAGAGAATTTGCAGAATAGCTACCATAAACTGATGTAGTTGAAGGCTAGATAATAGACTGTTTTCCTTAGCAGGAGTTTGAATTCACATGGAGAAAATGACCCACTTCTTTGTGCTGTAATTCATAGCCTTAAACATGGAAAGGACAGCTGCTTGCCTGGAACAGTTCTACACAGACAGGAGACCAACTATGGACTAACATTATACATGGATTATACTTTTACCTGATGATGACAATCACTAAAACCAAACTCACCAAGAAAAAAATCTTCCAGCTTGCTGAAGAGTTAATTACACATATGCTGCATCAGATATATGCAGAAAAGCATGGATAAACGTATATATAGCTGGTGAGTTATTTCAAAATAAGTCATATAAAAAGAGACATATATAGAACAATCTTATTTTAAGTTGGTTAAAAATCTCTGTATTTTAAAAGAATATAAAGTGTTTTTGCTTGAATTATAATTAAGAGTCAAGAATAATTCATTGACCAACTGGTTTTAAAGGCAAAAGAGATGTTTTTGAACAATAATCCTCTTGGACATTATTTTAAAGAAAAATTATATTAAAATAAAAGTAAAGAATCGATGATTCTATAATTTAATTTAAAAACGTTGATAATTAATCAACAAATACCTGTCAAAAATTGACTATACTTTTTTTAAGAAAAAAAAACAACTTATAAATTGATAAATAATTTTAATTTATATCTATATTTTGTTTATACACATGTATAGGTAGGAAATTTACATGTTTTCCAATTGAATTAATTAGAAAAAAAGATAACATTATTATAACAAGTTGAAATAGATAGAAGCCAGTGTGCGTATATACATGCACACTCATATATGTAAAATTTAAGATTTTTTTTGATTAAATGTCAATTCATTTTTTTAAAAATATTAATTGCATATTATAAATTGCATGTTTGTGCACACATATATGTAAATCAATGTAACAATTTAAATGTTGAATAGTAATTATTTAAATCTCAATGTGATCATTTGAAATTTTGTATTATAATCAAAATCAGAAAATTCACACACATATGTATGTGTATATATGTCAATTGTATTGCAAATAACAATGCGTGTCAGATAGACACTTATGTGTAAAATTTTGATCATTTTTCTAAATTAAATGTTAATTCAAACATGTTTATTTTGTATCAAGCCACATGCCTGTGTGCTGAATGGGTTTTAAATAAACCTAATTTATTAATCATGTAACTCAATGTATACTTTTCAAAATCAAAACCCTTATAAGACCTTAATTATTTTTTATTGTTACTAATAAACCTGTATTTAATTGTTAAAAATGGTTTCCATCATCTCTTGGTCACATACAGTAATAGATCTTGTGTTCTCTGAGCTAGATTTTCGACACGGATAAATGGGGATGTGTACTTAGTGCTTTGGGGCATCCAGAGATGATTAATCATCATCCTGGTTGGTGCAAAAGAGGATACTCTTTAAAGCCCATGCACTATTATTTTTTATTTTACTTTAGTCTTATTAAAAATTTAAGTTTATAGTTGGCCAGTACAAGTGGCCTGAGCATTGATGATGATCAGCATGTTATTAATCTCCCAGCATTATTGTTTTGATTTCTGATTATTATGTATTTTAATGGATGGGCACTAAGCTGGTGCATCCAAGTTATGTTTAAATAATTGCCCAAGGTGGCAAAGGCTCAATGGTTAGCCCGGTCTAAAGACCTATTTTCAATCCAGTCACAAGGTTGAATGTTGATTTATATTTTTATTGTTCAAATCCAGTCACAAGATGGATTGCTGATTTATTGTACTGATTTGTTTATTCCCATCAATGATGATGATGATGGATGATTATTTCTCTCAAGTATTTATTTGTAATAATTATTTTTTATTTATAATGCTGAATGATTAATTATATTTTAGTTACTCTTCTGAGTTATCTGGCTGATCTCTCAATGATCTCTTGGAGATGTTCTAATCTCATGCTTTTATAAATATATATTACTTATAGACACTTTTGTAAAGTATTGATTTTAATTTTACTGGGGTTGATGATGTTTTTCCATCACCCAGTTCAAACATCTTCCTTCCAACACCTATCCTCATCCATATATATATATATATATATATATATATATATATTCCAACACCTATCCTCATCCATATATATATATATATATATATATATATATATATTGTAACCTCTGTCTTCTTCACTTAGTCACTTTATTACATTTATAAATGCCCAGGCGCCAATTCTATACAAGATAGAATAAAATTTATAACTGTAATTGCTTTTTAACTTATTTAAAAAGATTCTTATACTGTAATTACTCTATGGCTTAGCTCAGTTGATGTTATAGGATATGGTATTCACATAGGATGCAAATAAAAGTAATAGAACATTTATAGATAACAATTCTGTAACACTAATTTAATCATATTCCATGCATTTATTCAATTATAAAACTATTGCAAAATTATCAATTATCACATTTATTACAGGATAGACAATGATGAGGATCGGGTACCTTTATATCCATGTCACCATCTATTCTAAGCAAAGTAAAATATAATATTGGCAATGTAATATTGGGATCTATCAACTCCAGACAAATTAAATAAATTTGACTTCTACTGGCAAATCTAGATATTTTATAACTATGTTATGTTAACCATATGAATGAGTGTGGAAATGGAGAATCGAACGTATATAACAAAACAATTCATATGGGATATTAATTCAATAAAACATTTATTAAAAATAAAGACAAAATAACAAAACAAAAAAAATATATTATCCTATACATCTTGCTATTAACTCTACCACTTCCCTTCTTACTTAGATAAAATACACTTCTCTCAAACTAACATCTCATTTATACTGAAAGAAATGAATTGTTAAAAAAATGAAATGAATATGATATTAATATGATATGTTATAGAGATTTTAATATTCATTTGCAAACACTAACTTTAATAATAGTTTTGTTCACTATTTCCTTATTACCGATATTCTCGAATATGTGTGCCTTTAAAATCTTTTAAATATAACGCATTTATTAATCATAATATTTATAATTTATTTACGAAATAATTGAAATAAAACAAAAGTATAATTTTGGAAACAATAATAATAATATTTATAACAGTACACACACATTCGAATATAAAACTTATGTATAGAATGATTTTTAAATCATGTAAGACAATATATTGTTTCACAATAATAATAACCAGTTACATTAGCTTTTAAAAAATATATATATAAAAATTACATTTTAGTATACAAAAATAATACTTATCAATATGTAATCATTAGATGATGAATTGTTATTAACTTGAAAGTCATTATTTGAAATGTCAACGATATATATACGATGCTAACGGTTAAAAAATGACTTGATATAACTGAGAAAGTTCCAATATTGAAAATCTTGTAATAAAGATTATAAAAATATTAGTATGTACTGGAATTATTTTATTAATTACCTGAAATAAAATCTCCAATTTGGTGAAACAATTCTAGTAAAGTTTTATGGTTTTATCCTTTTAATTTTAAATTTGATATAATTTTTTATTCCCATTGTTAACAATTTCTCCATGTCAGTATACAATTACTATTGACGATTACTAACTGGCATTCAGTGATGTATTTCATTATTTATTTCAGTCATATAT
Organism: Epiperipatus broadwayi; assembly: GCA_028023455.1. Classification (NCBI taxonomy): domain Eukaryota; kingdom Metazoa; phylum Onychophora; class Udeonychophora; order Euonychophora; family Peripatidae; genus Epiperipatus; species Epiperipatus broadwayi. Next base: position 7,948,705 of record JAQFVV010006207.1, read on the forward strand.
GTGAATAATAAATTCTTTAGTTTATAATTTTTTTACTAAGAAAACAAATTATATTGGATAATTTTTTTTTTTTAATTTCACTTTATGTAATATTAAAAATAGGCTTTTAAAAATTGAAAATATATAAAGTGTTTCACAATAGTATTGAATATGTTTTCTCACAATTATTTTCATTTCTAATATTTTCTATAATTCAAGTATTATCAATTCACAACAAAATGTTAAATGATTTATAGTGGATATTCTTACGTGGTATTCAGGCATTTTAATAGCAAACTCAAATCGTTGCTGGTAAAGTCAAAGCTGAACCTTGCAGGTTTATTTTTTCATGTTCATCTTATTTTTCTCTTAAGTAATCTATTCAAAACTTTTCTTGTCAACACACACTCACGCCCTCTTTTTTTTATTATTATTATTAATCACTTGGCAACACTCCAAAACTTGTTTGCTTTTTAAAATGTCAACAATAGAATATTAAAATATAAGGGGAAAAAAATATTAATTATTAAATACTAAATATTGATTTACAAATGTCACTCAATAACACAGAGATAATCTTTACAATTCCAAATGTAATATTAGAAACAATACATAACCAGTAAATAAAATAAAAATATATAAATAAGAAAATCATTTTAATCAATTATATATGAGTATATCTGTTTTGCTTTACATGTAAATTTTACTATTACAACCTAGACATTATAAGTAATTATATATAAAAAAATGGACAAAGTATGAAATGATGTAAATGAACATCCATCCATATATACAAGCTAAATCTTGGATTGGAGTAGACAATAATCTAGAACACCAATGAACAACACCTGCTATAACCTTCCTTTTAACTCTACTCTTATACCAACATTCACTGATGTTTTTCTGCATTTATTCAGCCATGTATGGTTATAAAATGTTTTCTGCTTTTGCTAATTACGAAGGTAATTTTTGTCAAAATAACATTCGATTTTGTAAACAGATTTAAAGTAGGTCACATATTTAGTCCTAAAATAGCGTGGATGTTATTTGAAATATAAAATGTTGACCACAAAATAAGCAGAAAAACAGAATCTAAATTACTTTGTTATCACTAAAATTGTTTTTCTAAATAAATAAATGAGTTTTTCTACCGGTGATAATAATTAAATGTTTTGCTAAAATAATTAAATGGATTGTTCAGCTATGTAAAAAAAATAACAGGTGGGCTTAAAGGGTATAAATACTTGAAGGGTTATTAACAATGAGATCATATATATATATATATATTAAGTGAACTGTAAACTAAATCCACGTCGGTTATCACCTTAAAATGTTCGAGTAGAGGCCATAATTCACGGCCTCTCTTCATGGAGAATGGAGAGCTTTGGTCCAATGAAACCTAATGCCATCACCAGCACAAGTAGACCAGGAAAAATCTCTATTAACCATGCATCATCATTGTCAACTTATTATTGTCACAAGTGCTTCAAACTAACTGTAAAGAAAACAGCTAAACGGTAAAATTTTCTCAGAGCTCTGTTTATAAACTATTGCTTTTATTTCTTCCTTCTAAAAAGCTAGCTATTCATCAAATCTGCCTTTCACCAACACCTTTACTAAAATCTACATAGAAGATTGTTAAATGCTAAGTCTTGCCTGATTGTAAAATTTGAATTCTCTTTTATAGTGTAAAACTTCTTTTAAAATGTAAAACTCCTAATAATCTATTTTAAATGTATAACTTTCTGTGGTCTTTTTATGCCTATTTCTAAATCTATTCCATTTATTTTATGATTTCATCATTTTAATATAATATGTGTATTTAATATGCCAAATGAACTTGAAACTGCAAGTATTTATAAATATCATTTTAGCTTATCGATTTGCAAAGATAATTTGAAATCTTCACTGTAATTTAATATTAATTAATTGAATTATTATTCTTCATTCTCACTCGCTGTTTCGAGATCATATTATGTTACTGATTATGTTTTGGGTATCAATATTACAATAATCAGTTATCTAGTTATTTTATGTAAATGCTTAATTTTAGTTATGAATTATAACTATTTATATATATAACTCGTATATCATCGGAACTAGCCTCAGAAATATTCTCAAAGCATATTTTAATATTTTATTCGTAATTACCCTGCAAATATGCATTATCCCCTTAGATTTATTTATGTTGAGATGCAGGTGATAATAGTAAACTAGGTTACTAATTTAGTCTCTTAATAGTATATTTAAAATACTAAATTTGAGAACTGGATTATATAGATATGCAAATATACGCTATCTAATTTTAAGGCCCGATAATGTAATTTTACGAAATTGTGTTATATATATTTATAAGTTGCGGATGTGTCCTTAAAAAGTATGCAATGTACGCTTATCAGCATGCTGCATGATTCTCAATGATGTGCTGGCAGAGGTCACCCTCATCCACTTTAATTTGGGTTCAAGCACACTTTTAGAACTAGGGCACAGGGACCTAGATGATTCATAAATCTTATCCGACTAGCTTAACTACTAATGTTCTTATTCATGGGAAGTTGAGTGGTCTTAGGGTAAACCGAGTCTTTTGAGACTGAAGCCCGTGAATAATGACCCATTCGCACCTTTTTACTTTATTAATATTTTAATATATGCCATAGAGGATATAGGTAAACCTATCATAAACCAGTTTTCTCTCCCTGTTATATTAAATGCTTATCTAGCATTAGTGTACATCCTAATCTAGGTTAACATGCCAACCTGCATATCTCTGAGCCTAATTACATGCTCGATTTAACTTTGTATTAAATAGACACCATAGGAGCATTATGATAGTTAGTTATATAACTTTGGCTATAAAGTTCTGCATGATCTAGCAGACTACAAAAGGGCTAGATATTTGGCATATTAGTTAATATAGGCATGAAATTCCAATACCACATTACACCTTATTAAACTCTTATAATGAGCTATATAACATGAATCTCAGCAGTTATTTAACATCTGCGTGTGTTATACCTCATGTTCCCATCATACAATTTGGCATGTTTTGATTTATTCTTTGCTAAATAATATTTAAAATTATAACTCGTTTGCATATTTTATTGTCCGTGAATTTATTTTATCCAACTCTACATTTAATTGCACATACACTATTTCATATATATATATAGACCAGTCTGTTAAGTTCTATGCGATTAATTACTTAGCCATAAATTAGTTAAATTATGAGTCTCTTGTTTTACTGGGAGTGACTGCTGGACCGAGAGTGAATTGATTGTCTGTGTACGTTGAGGAATGTCATCCATAGGCTAGTAAATCATTGAGCAGAGGTGAAAGGATTGAATGTTGGTCAGATTCTGGATCACAGCATCTGGATTTGATCGGCTTTAGTGTATTTTGCCTATGTTCTAGATTTTGTTACGTGGAGGGACAATTTTTACTGTTAGATAGGGTTTTTTTTCTCCGGGTTCTGATCGCCCAACTGGGGCAGTTATTAGTTACATGACCCTGAGAAAACCATGAATGAATCTGGCATGAGAGAGGGAAAATGCATATGTAAATTTTTTTTTCCTCCGAATTCTGACATACCAAATAGGGTTTTCGAATATAACCTGCAAACCTGAAAGAAAATGTTGATGTGGGTATGTTACCATATCACTTGTTGTATGTGTGTATTTTTTTTCCTGGGTTCTGACCACCCAAACTTTTGAGTCTATTTGATCACTTCCACGATCATGAACACGTTAGCTATATATGTGTATGTGAATTTTTCTTCCTGAACCGAATATATGTAGAGAGAAGAGATGTGCGTATATGCGTATATAATTTTTTTTGGCTGAGTTCTGATGCTGTAAATTAGGAATTTTGAATAGTATACACACACTCCCTTTGATTGATGTATGTATATATTATTTTCTCTCCAGGTTCTAGGATTTTAATTGTATAAATCACACATATATCTTGAGTAAAAAAAATTTTAATTGTATAAATCACACATATATCCTGAGTAAAAAATTTTTTTTATCCTGATTTCAGACTACAAAGTAGAATGAATATTATCCTGAGTAAAAAATTTTTTTTATCCTGATTTCAGACTACAAAGTAGAATGAATATTAAAAGCTTTGTTTTTTTTAAATCTTTCAAAATATATATATTATTTTTTTGTTTTTGCTCGATTCATTAATTATTGCCATAACACTAAATTGAATGTGTGTAAGTGGAAAATATATATATATAGGTATTAGTTCTTTTTTTGCTCGATTCATTAATTATTTTCCACCACCTTGAATTGAATGTATGTGGAATTGTACAAGTTTTCTCTTGGATTATAATCGCCCAGATGTTAGATTTTGGTAATTGTTTTACATGACCGTTAATTGAATGCAGGCGGTTAGAGAGAGAAAAGATAGGTGGAAGGGGATAAATATATATATGTGTACTAAATTTTTTTTTTCAAAAAAAATATATTTATTTTTTTTCCCGAGTTTTTAATGCAACAATATAGATTTTATAATGTAAACACGCACATACCTAAATGATAATTTTGGTTTAAACAAAAAAAAAAAAGTATAGCAGGAAAGAGTTTTATATATATAGGATGTATAAAGTTTTTTTTTCTATATTTAAACTGAAATTATCATTTAGGTATGTGCGTGTTTATATTATAAAATCTATAACACGATTCTGGATATCCAAGCATGAGGTCCTCGATCTAGTTCACACACTGAATACATGTGAATGTGTGTGCATAATTATGTATACATTGACATTAATGCATGTAGAAATTATTTCGCCCAGGTTCAAATACTTTATTGGAAAATAGTAGTTTATTTCATACACTGAGTTGGTCCATATATTCTCACTCTGTTTCAGTAAATATATATATGAAATTTTTCCAGATTTTTTTATTATTTTTATATGCCATAACTTCTGTTATCAAGATATGTTGTATGTATGTTTATAATATATTGACACGAGATGTATCATGTATTAATAAAATTGTTTTTTTTTTTCAGGTTCAAAACTTTGTCAAATCGCCAATCCTGTTAGTCAAAAGTTAAAATTATGAAATAGTATATGGATGTAAAGTTATTTTTCTCCCAGACTATATATGTGGAATATTTTGTTGTTGGCATATACTGGAGAGGTCAAATGAATTTTTTTGTCCTCTTTTGCTGGCACAGAGTAGATATATACAGGGGGGGCTATTGAAATGAAATACTTCATTATTATTAGAGTGGTCTAATAAGCAACTAAAATTTTTTTTGGTTTATGATGTGCATAAGCTTAATGTTACTTGCTCACTGATGACTGGCGCTCAGAGAAGACTATATGTTTCTCATTATAAATGTTGTCATCAGGAGTGAGAAAAACATATTAATAATGAAGGAAATCTAATGTTTTTTGTAATAGTTTGGTAATATTTTAGAGTTGGATACGGACAATGAAACGAGTTGGGCAAGATTCATAAACTATGTTATTGTATGGGTACTCAAATAAAATTAAAACTGGCATAGTAATTATAATAATAATATTAAACGCAATAATAAATCTTTATAATTTTTTTTTTATTAATAGAAATGATTGCAGTTGATTTAAAAAAAAACAGGCACTTGGTAAGAATAAATTTTGTTTTAATAAATATTGATTCATGAATTTTATATAGCTTATGTTTTAAATTTCTAGTATTGTAATTTATGAACGGCAGAAAATTCAATAAATATATTGGGTGTAACTATAGTAATTTGACTAAATTTATTTTATAAGTTAAGTATGACCCTATATATAATGAAGATAGGGCACATTAGAAGTAGGCTGAGGCTATTAAGAGAGTTGGACCATGGGTGAATCCATTTCCGGAGGGGAGAGTGGTGATAAGCCATATTTGTATAGTAATTTTCAAAAAACTTTTTATCATAATAGCCAAAGGGTTGATATACAATATAGCCAAAAGGAATGGATAGTGATACTGAGGAAAAAATAGGAGGGGGAAGTGAGGTAGAAAATGTGGAAAAAATGAACAAAAGCTTAGGGGAACAGGGGATCAGCTCTGTTACATCTGACGAGTCTGAAGAAATGCTGTGTGAAGAGAGCATAGTTGGGGATAGTGGTGTAGTAGAGGGGCCGGTGCTGGAATGTTAATCCAGTGGAAAGCATGATTCAGGGGGGGAAAAGAGAGAAAGTAAGGCTTGAACAAGATTCAAAGGAGGGCTATGTGGAAAGTCCCATATATTTCAAACCCCACTCTATAGTACAACCTGTTGCAGATGCAAATGTGATTGCCCTGCTATCCCAACTTATAGAAGAATCGAGGAAGTCTGAAGAGAGAGATCCAAGCCTAAGAAACATGTGCAGGGAAAATAACCAAAACATGATGGTCATAAACCAAAGTATGGAAGCAAGAATTCTAGTGAGGTTAGAAGAGAACCAGAAGAACATGGAAGCAAGAGATAGAGCAATAGAAGAAAGGTTGCAAGAAGGTTTGGAGGGATTGAGAATAGACTGTAGGCAAAATTTCCAAACTATAAAGGCTGAGGTTACTGAGCTCTTGGATGCCCATAAAGAAGAGACAGGCCAGGCTATTCAGAAACTAGGAAGAGAATGTGAGGTCACTAGGAAGATGGTTGAGACCCAGAAAGATTCATTAGGGGTAGTGGTAGGAGAAATTAAACACGGATTAGATATAAAATTAACCACTGCCAAAGAAAAACTGAGGGTGCAGAGGGAAACCATGAAGGAATTGCAGAATATGCAAGGGGATATTCTGGATGGCCTGCATGAACTCAAAGAAAACCTCAACCAGGTTCAAACCTCTATAATACCGAAACCAACTTGCCAAGGGGACCATATTAACCCTCCAATTGGACAGATACCTACATCTCTGGGAATCTTGGTTAGTCCAAAGGATAGTGATGACCTGAGTAGGGAGATAGAAATGAGTAGGTCTAAAGAGCTGAGGGCTATAGAAGCTATATTACCCAAGATTGTAACACAGGGAACATAAATAGGCCTCTGGGTCCTCAAAATCCAGCTACAGAGAGTGTCGTGGCTTGTGATATGAAATACTGGTCACCAGAAATTATTGTTGTGGGGAAGACCGAGGATAGAGAAGTGGGGTCCAGCCTCCAAAGTCGAGTCAGGGCAATAGGAAATGTGCCAGTGGAAATACCCCATATAGCTGACATGAACCCACCATTGCAAATTTCCAAATTTATTCAAGTGATGATGTTTAAGGCTGAAATTGGGGGGAAAGTCCAAAAACCCATTTAGAGAGCTTACAGGAGCTCTTTCATTTCCAGGGGGTGAGGGCATCGGACCAAATAGCATTGGCTGTACATTATCTACAGGGCTATGCAAAATCTTGGTGGGACTCTTTGACAGCAAAACCGTCTACATTTGAGAGTTACCAAGCTGCCCTTATGAAAAGATTCTGGAGTATAGGAAGGCAAATTGGTATTTATTACATGGTCTTATGAAAAAATTATGGGTCTATCCCCAAAAAGACACATGCCCAATTCTTTATAAGGCAGGTGTCAAGACTGCATTTTTGTCTGCCTTTACATTCACCGAATGCCCAGATAATTTTGGCTATACAGCAAAACATGCCCCTACTGGTCCAGAAAATGATGACTGGGTGTCGGGCTAGAGCCATTGAGGAAATGGCTGAATTGTTAAAAACAATCGACTGTACCTGATTTTCCAAAGAGCCTCTCGAAAAAGTTTGTAAAATCGAGCCATCAAGGTGCCAGATGGTGAAAGTTGATCAGCGGTGGTCAAAAAAAAATTCAGGCCAAACAGGGGTGAAAAGACCCTATGAAGGGCAGTCATTAAACCAGAGAAAACCCTGTTAGATAGTTCCCCCTACCAGAGTCACATTGGTGCTGAAGGGAACCCTGACCACATAACTACCACTATAGTGGATGCTGGTGTTGAGGTTTACCAAGATCCCTGTCCAGTGGTTCAGGTTATGGTGGAAGCTGTACCAGTAACCACTTTAGTTGATACAGGTAGTCAGGTATCTATGGCATCTAAAGAATGGGTTAAGCAATTGGAGGCAAGCTTTCTCACAGTAATGAAGTTACCAGCCAGGCATAAACGAATAATCCTGGCTAATGGCCAGAAGACCATGACCAAGAACTATCAGGTGTGGTTGTATGTCAAGTGGGGTCAGACAACACTTGGCCACTCCTTTCTGATTGTGACCAGACTAATCCATGATGTTGTGTTAAGGAGTGATGTTCTGAGCAGGCAAAGTTGCGTTATCGATTACAACAAAGGTACTGTGACAATGTGTCCAAAGGGGGTGAAGTTTGGTGGGACACCAGCTATAGATAGCCATGACCAAGGGCAATTCCACAAAGGGGATCCAGACACACTAAAGGAAGATGAAAAAAAATAAGGGGATACACTCCTTGCCACAACCACTGCAAAAAGGAGAAATGCAGGTAAAACGTTTTCTTATGCTATCCACAAGAAAGACCGAGCAGTAAAACCAATATCCTAACATAAAAGGAGACCAAAAGGAAAATTAAAGAGATATTCTGCCATGTGTGGTGAGCATTATTTTGATGACTTATACACTACTTTATGTACTGAATATGATGAATATAGGAAAAGTAGGGAGATTCCTTTTGAAGGGAGTGCATTTGCCAGATGCCTTGAGATAGTCAAGGATAATCCCTTGCTGTTTGATGGGCTAGATGAGAGCGGGTATGATTGGATGTCATAAAATGATGACCTCCTAGGATTTTTTAATACCTTATCACCCGCTCCAGATATCAGACAATCCTCAGATCCTATCTAAATAATTATAAGTACATGGATCAAACCCCTACCTTTTACTTGTATATTAAACTAACCGACCCTGGGGTTTACTAACAATATCTAATTACTTTTACATTTGTTTTTTTTGTATCGCTTTAGAAATATAGTTTTATATATATATAAATTTATATTATGTAATTAGCTTAGGAAGTTTTTTCCTGTTGTTTTAGATTAAGTTTTATTGGGGTGGAGTGTGAGTGTAATAGGTAAGCAAAACTAGGAGTTCTTTGAGATGTGTTATGATAAAAGTAGAATTTTAAATTTAGCTGTTTAAATGAAAACCAACATATGACCTTTGATCATTAATAATTCAGATTAAGTAAAGGCATTTCTTTATTTGTTTTTTTTTTAAGTAAGTTTGGGGATACGAAACAGTCAGTTTTATCCATCTGCCCATTTCACTTATTTTACCCACACATCTATCTATATGCCAGGTTTAAACCCTCCCAGAGTACCCATCTGAATAACATTAAATTATTATATATGCAGAATCACGTATATATATGTGAGCAGTATGTCTGTAATTTAATTGAATATGTATAGATTACAGATATGTATCAATTTTTATAAATATTTCTAATTTAGGAAATATTTGAGTCTAAATTATTTATATTAATGGTATATATATTACAAATATGTATATTCATTTTATAAACATTTCTAGTTTAAGAAATATTTTAGTTAAATTATTTAGCAACTTTATTGTTGTATTAGTAAAATCGCATATGCATACTTCCTGTTATTCTGCATTTATTCAGCCACATATGGTTATAAAATGTTTTTTGCTTCTGCTAATTATGAAGGTAATTTTTGTCAAAATAACATTCAATTTTGTAAACAGATTTAATGTAGGTCACATATTTAGCTCTAAAATAGTGTGGATGTTGTTTGAAATGTAAAATGTTGACCACAAAATAAGCAGGAAAACAGAATCTAAATTACTTTGTTATCACTAAAATTGTTTTTCTAAATAAATAAATGAGTTTTTCTACCGGTGGTAGTAATTATGTTTTACTAAAATAATTAAATGGATTGTTCAGCTACAACAGGTGGGCAGATTTTAAAAGGTATAAATACTTGGTTTTATTAACAATGAGATCATATATATATTAAGTGAACTGTAAAGCGAATCCACATCGGTTTTCACCTTAAAATGTTCGAGTAGAGGCTGTAATTCACAGCTACATAAAAAAATAATAGGTGGGCAGATTTTAAAAGGTATAAATACTTGAAGTTTTATTAACAATGAGATCATATATATATTAAGTGAACTGTAAAGCGAATCCACATCGGTTTTCACCTTAAAATGTTCGAGTAGAGGCTGTAATTCACAGCCTCTCTTCACAGAGAATGGAGAGTTTTGGTCCAATGAAACCTAATGCCATCACCAGCAAAAGTAGCCCAGGGAAAATCTCTATTAACCATGCATCATCATTGTCAACTTATTATTGTCACAAGTGCTTCAAACTAACTGTAAAGAAAACAGCTAAACGGTAAAATTTTCTCAGAGCTCTGTTTATAAACTATTGCTTTTGTTTCTTCCTTCTAAAAAGCTAGCTATTCATTAAATCTGCCTTTCACCAACACCTTTACTAAAATCTACAATGAAGATTGTTAAATGCTAAGTCTTGCCTGATTGTAAAATTTGAATTCTCTTTTATAGTGTAAAACTTCATTTAAAATATAAAACTCCTAATAATCTATTTTAAATGTATAACTTTCTGCTGTCTTTTTATGCCTATTTCTAAATCTATTCCATTTATTTTATGATTTCATCATTTTAATATAATATGTGTATTTAATATGCCAAATGACTCAAAACCGCAAGTATTTATAAGTATCATTTTAGCTTATCGATTTGCAAAGCTAATTTCAAATCTTCACTGTAATTTAATATTAACTAATTGAATTATTATTCTTCATTCTCACTCGCTGTTTCGAGATCATATTAATTATGTTTCTGATTATGTTTTGGGTATCTAGTTCTTTTACGTAGTTTGCTTAATTTTAGTTATGAATTATAACTATTTATATATATAACTCATATATCATCGGAACTAGCCACAGAAATATTCCTAAAGCATATTTTAATATTTTATTCATAATTACCCTGCAAATATGCTTTATCCTCCTTAGATTTATTTATGTTGAGATGCAGGTGATAATATTAAACTAGGTTACTAATTAATTTAGTCCCTTAATAGTATATTTAAAATACTAAATTTGAGAACTGGATTATATAGATATGCAAATATACGCTATCTAATTTTAAGGCATGATAATGTAATTTTATGCAATTGCGTTATATATATTTATAAGTTGCGGATGTGTTCTTACAAAGTACGCAATGTATGCTTATCAGCTTGCTGCATGTTTTTCGATGACGTGCTGGCAGAGATCACACTCATCCACTTTAGTTCAGGTTCAAGCACACTTTTAGAACTAGGGCACAAGGACCTAGATGATTCATAAAGCTTATCCGACTACCTGAACTACTAATGTTCTTATTCATGGCAAGTTGAGCGGTCTTAGGGCAAACCAAGTCTTTGAAGACAGAAGCCTGTGAATAATGACCCATTCGCACCTTTTTACTTAATTAATATTTTAATATGTGCATAGAAGATATAGGTAAACCTATCATAAACCAGTTTTCTCTCCCTGTTATATTAAACGCTTATCTAGCATTAGTGTACATCCTAATCTAGGTTAACATGCCAGCCTGCGTATCTCTGAGCCTAATTACATGCTCGATTTAACATTGTATTAAAAAGACGCCATAGGAGCATTATGATAGTTAGTTATATAACTTTGGCTATAAACTTCTGCATGATCTAGCAGACTACAAAAGGGCTAGATATTTGGCATATTAATTAATATAGGCATGAAATGCCAATACCGCATTTACACCTTATTAAACCCTTATAATGAGATATATAACATGAATCTCAGCAGTTATCTAATGCCTTTGAGTGTTATACCTCACATTCCCATCATACAATTTGGCATGTTTTGATTTATTGTTTGCTACTGTTTTATTAAAATAATATTTAAAATTATAACTCGTTTGCATATTTTATTGTCCATGAATTCATTTTATCCAACTCTACATTTAATTGCACATACACTATTTCATATATATATATATATATATATATATATATATATATATATATATATATATATATATATATATCCGTCTGTTAAGTTCTATAATTAATTACTTGGCCATATGTGTATATATCTGATGAAATCAGTGATAAATTAGTTAAATTATGAGTCTCTTGTTCTACTGGGAGTAACTGCTGGACCGAGAGTGAATTGATTGTCTGTGTATGTTGCAGAATATCATCCATAGGGTAGTAAATCATTGAGCAGAGGTGAAAGGATTGAATGTTGGTCAGATTCTGGATCACAGCATCTGGATTCGATCGGCTTTTCTGGATCACAGCATCTGTATTCAATCGGCTTTATTGTATTTTGCCTATGTTCTAGATTTTGTTATGTGGAGGGACAATTCTTACCGTTACAATATATATTAAAAAGGTAAAATAACTTATTTACCATTAGAAATAATAAATTAATAACTTTGATTCATATGATCTATTTATATATATCCACACACACATGTGAAGTTTATGTATAATTTTGACATTGAATTAATTATTACTGACAATATTTTATGGGTATAAATTTATTTATTAACTAATGGAATATCATTAAGAAATAAATGTCTTTGTCTGCTTACATCTGAATGGATACACAAACAAATATTAATAGATCATTATTTATGTGTCATTAAAAATTAGTAGAATGTTTTATATAGAACATCTGTGCTTATGTAGATGAGTGTTGTATAGAGACATATATATGTTAAACTCAATCATACTTTATGAATTATTGAATTGTATTATTAGTTGTCACAATTCTGACATGTATTTTTTATACAGGTATATCTGTGTGGTGATATATATGCATTTTATATAAACCTGTTGGGGCAGATATGTAAATTACAGGTGTAATAGTGGATGTCATTTTGGTATTAATCAAAATCAGAAGGCTTAATTTATATGTATAAATATATTCTAATGGTCTTAATTCCATTTTAATTTGTTATTAATAAATTTATATTTAATTGGTAAAGTTATTCCAGTGTATTTCTTTACTCCTAAAATATTATAAATTATTATATATTGTATTATATTTCTTGCCTGCAGTAACAGTTATAGAGTTTTTGTTTAGTGAGCTGTATTGGTTAATGTTTATACCTCACTGCTCATATAATTTTATATTTAAATTTAGATTAGTTCATTAACTTGTGGTTGATGATGATAAATGTCATTCCCCCAGGTTCCCTTTAGACTCTCTATCCCATTACAAATGGTTCCAAACATGGGGATACTATATAATGGGTCTTCAATTAACTGAATACTTTACATCTCAAAGTGATAATATGAAAATTCTCAAACATTAAATTTCTTAACTACATTAATGGTTTTGATGCCATATTGAATTTTTAAAAAATTTGAGATACTATTTTCACAATAATTTCAGTTTTAATAATGTTATGATAAAGTGCTATATATATATATATATATATATATATATATATATATATATATATATATATATATATATATATATATATATATATATATATATATATATATATATATATATATATATATATATATAAAATAGAAAAACTAAGGAAAACAGTAAAGCTAAGATAATAGTGATTACCCTGAAAAAGTGAGGAAAAAAAAGAAATTTCAACATCCAAAATATTTATTACTTTATTGTTTGTTCATAATTTCTAATTTATCATTAATAAATTTTAAATTACATCTTCATTGATAATTTTTTTGTATTTCTCACAAAATTCTCATACAAACCATATATAATAATTTTTACCTGAGATAATCCATAGCTTCAGAATCTACAAAAATAATCACATAAGAATTCTTCATTTTTATCTTGTGCAAGCTCAAATCATCTATAAGAAAAATATTCATCCTAATAAAAGATACAAAATAAGGTGGATACGCATTTGTCATCACAGTAGTTGACTTCTTATCTATGTAAAACTAGAAATTGTAGGCTACTCTTTGTATCAATAATAAAATGAGTTTCATCTCATTTTATATTTTTTGTATACACCAGTGATATTTATATTCTTTATGCACACCAGTAATGCTATCTTGTTATATTTATTGGCCCACAGAGATATAATTTATTTTCACATAGCTCATTCTCTATATATAGACTTGAAATTAATGTGATGCAAGATGTGACAAAACTATTGACTCCATAGCATGAGTACCAAGGCATAGGGAATTTTCACTTAGTATTATGCTCAGTAAATTTTGTGATTGCTTTATCAACTAAAACCTTTCTGTAAATCTGATAATCAGTCTTAAAATATACTTTTTCTGCTTTATAATACCTTAATTTTATATATAAAAATCATTACTTGTTATATAAACACAGATATGCAAGTGTAAGCACAAACACACTAATACAAATATAAATATACTAATAAATGATTAAACCTTTTGAGAATTATTATGTCTATAAAAAAGGTTGCCTCAAACTTGGATCAGTGCCTTGAAATTATATTGTACATAAACCACTTTTGTTATATTTGAATACAAATATAATTTATATATTACATAGGCATACCAATACAAATACATTTTATACCTTTTATCAAATAATTAAAAAAAGTTAAAAATACTATTAAAATTAAAAAATTAAAATTGAATATTTATGACCCAATATTCCAATTACATTCTTATTGGAATGAAGGCCTTAAATTAGAATCATTGGTGCATTTTTAATCCATTTTAGTAATGAGTCTGACTGATAAAATAATTTTGCCTTTACCTTCTTTATGCAATCTAGTAAACTGAGCAGAAAAAAATTGAATAAACCTATTAATAAAAAATTTAAAGTTTGACTGATTTTAACATGCAATATGCTATTATAAAAAGGAAGTCAAGCAGCACCAACTTCTGGGATTTTTGTAAATCTCATCCATATAGTTTTCCTGCAATTTAAAAAAAAAAAACAATAAAATTTCAACAAATCAGCTACCACTAACGACTATCATGCTACCACCACTCAAGACGTTAACTTAAGTAATATGATTTTAATATGAGAATACTTTAATAAGTTATAAATGATTGTAGAAGGGAGAGAAAACTATATAAGAATATAAATAAGTTTTTTTAATTTTCTCTGTTCAGTAATTATAATTAATTAGTATTTTTAATTTAAATTATGAAAATGTTCTGAAAGAAAAATAATTTTCTTTTTTTTTTTGTAAATTATATAATAGATATTAATTTTAACATTAAAATAGAGATAAAAGTTTTATTTTTAGTAGTATTTTTAAAAACAAAAAATAATACAATTTTAATACTTTTGGTAAATTTTATTTTTAATTAGAGATGTTGATTTTCATTTTTCTTTACCTCTCTTTATTACAGAAAATCAAATCAGTGTAATTTATTTATCATCTTATTTTTCTTTTTGCAATTTTTTTAATTAAAAAAATGTCAAGAACTATATGATAATAATTTAAGTTCTTGACTTGTTTTTCAATATCTGTGATCAAGAAGGGAAATATCTGAATAATTATATTTATAAAAATGTATCTAATTGGTTGTTATAAAAGTTATTATGTAAGAGGCAGAATGTGATTGGCTTGTAGTCAGTATTATTATGGAAAAAATAATGAGCATATAAATAAGTCAGAAGACCAAAGTGTCATATAAAAAGTAGATTCATAACTTATTGAAGAAAGAGCAATCAATCATTAATCCAGCTGATAAAAAGAATAAAGCAGAGGGTTTCGCAAAGCTGTTGTATAATATAGCAGAAATTTTAACCACACTATTGCATAGAATAGCAGAAGTTTTAATCAAACTTTTAGAATCCTATGAGTTTAATCATAAAAATGGTTTCTACAATAAAATTCATGCACTAAATTCAGTTAACAGCCAGACACCATCTTCCTTCATATAACATGTCTTTACTTGAATAAATGTGTAGAGAAAAAGAAATTACCTCCTTAAAGTAATCTCCATCTTTGTCTGCAACAAAAAGCATGAGTCTCTGTCCATGTTAGTCTCATCTGAAAAATTTATTAAAACAAAATTGATAAAATTTTGCTGTTGTTAACCTGGAAATGAAATACTGCATATCAGAAAAAACAAATTAATCATGTCTATGTGTAGAAGACTTCAAAAAGAAAACTCAACTGGAAAAACTGGAAATTATCATTGGGAAAAAGGACTCCATTGAAAAAAATAAATAAAACAATAGTTGAACATATTTTCATGTGTACACTATATTTTTATTAATAGTAAAAAAAGATTTTTTTTATATTACAGTAATAATTTTTTATAGACTTAATAATTTTAAATATTTTCATTAAGTTAATGTTTTCAAATTGTGAAAGACATATATTTTTTTAAACTTAATTTTTTTTTCTGAATAATTTGCTTCCCTTCTAACCCTTAGCAAAAGGTTAATTAAGCTAATTCAAAAATTATCTTGAATTTAAAAATGTTGTTTTTTCAACTCTTAATTATTTTATAGAAATAAATTAACTAAAAATTAAATTATAAATAGAAATCAACTGATTGATTATAATTTTGATGAAAGTATATTTTTTAATGAAATGAATGATTAAAATTTCATACTATAATGTCATTTTTTTGTTCTTAATCAATTAGTTATTATATAATTGTTTTTAAAATACCTTTTAGTCTTAATTTTTTTATTCTATCCAACTTCTGTTTCATAAATTGTGTGTATGACTTTATTTCATGACAGCTTAATGTCCTATTTTTTTGTCAATAATTCAAAAAACAACTATTTACTTATAATAGGATAAACCTAGGAATTATTTGAAGTGATGTATAATAAGCTGCTTTATTTATCTCTTGCTCACAGTAATATTTTATAGAGTTCTTGCCTAATCTATATTTGTGTGTAATAGTTATATGGGTTAAATATTTATGTTTAGTGTTATAGAAATCCAGATGATGATGATTCTGGTTGATGCAAAACGGATATCCTTTAGAGTTCATGCCCTACATTTCATTTTATTTATTATTTCTTTAGAAATTTAGTTTATAGTTGTCCAGTACATTAATGGTACTACATGGCCAGAGCAATGATGATAGTGGGGATGTTTTCAGTGTCTCCGCATTATTTGACTTACTGTTGTATTTTGTTAGTAACCTCAAATTCTTTTTTATTAATTCCTATGTTCCATACAGTTACAATTGTTGCTCAACTTGTGGGACCAATATTTCCATACTATATATATATATATATATATATATATATATATATATATATATGGAAACTATTTCCATACTATATATATATATATATATATATAGTATGGAAATAGTAGTGTATATATATCATTTATCATTATAAAGGATTTGAACTCAGACTTCTATGCTCCCTACAGCTATCCAGTGCATCTTATATAACTGATACACATGATGACCACATATATGTAAAAAAGATAAATAATCTCCAGTATAGGTATTTGATCCTGAACCAGCAACATCCCACATGTATATACAATCAGTGTTGACATTGTATTAAGATAGCAAATTTTCAAGCTTAAATTGACAAGCTTCAAGATTCTCAATTCTCCAACTTTTCAGCCATCAATGTTAACTCACTTGTTGATGCTAATATTATTGCCATGCCCATGTTGACTTTAAATCAAGTTTAATAAACAATATACAAGTATTTAAATAATACATGTGATCCCACAAGTTGGATGACAATTGTAACTGTACAAAAAATAAAGGGCTAATAATAAAAAAATCTGTGGTTACAATATCTAACAATTGCAATGCAATTTGTAAAAGTACACCACATTAGGGCTGAATTATGAAGAAATGGGAAACCATTATCATCTCCAAATAAAAAAATATATAAAATTAAATATAAAAGAAATGAGCAGGAGAGATCAACACAGAACTAATTATAATTTCAACCAGCATTACACAAAAATAATAATCATTTACCACCATGAATGATCACCAATAAAAATAAATCAATAGTCAATCGTGTGAGTGTATTTGAAAGTATTCCATTATAAAACCAGGCTAATTATTTATCCATTGCCAAATGTGAGGCAGGACTACAAACAATATTTATCTTGATGCACATACTTAGGTTCTATTGCATCAAAATACAACAATAAGTCAAATATTTCTGAGATACTAAAACATTCTGACCACCATCAATGCTCTGACCACTTAGTACCATTAATGTACTGGCTAACTATAAACTAAATTTCTAAAGAAAAAATAAATAAATAAAATGAAATGTAGTGCATAAATTTTAAAATATATCCCTTTGTTCCAATCAGGACTAGAGAAGTAATAAAATCATCATCAACTAGATGTCCATAACACAAAACATAAATCTCTACTTCATAAAAGTTTTATGCACAAATCTAGCTCAGGAAGCAAGAACTCCATAAATTATTACTGTGAGTGATAAATAAATAAAGTAGCTTATTATAAATCACTTCAAATAATTCCTAGGTTTACCCTATTATAAGTAAATAGTTTTTTGAATCATTTAAAAAATCATAGAACATTAAGCTATCATGAAATAAAGTCCCACACACTGCAATTTATGAAACAGGAAATGGATAAAATAAACAAATTATGACTAAAAAATATTTTTCAAACAATTATTTAATAACAAATTGATTAACAATAAACAAAAAAGTAACATGATAGTATGAAATTTGAAACATTTATTTTATCAATATATATATATATTGATAAAAATAATAATCGATCAGTTGATTTCTACTCATAAATTAGCTTTTAATTAATTTATTTTTATAAAATAACTAAGTTAGAAAAACAATATTTTCAAAATCAAAGCTAACAATCTTCAATTTAACTGAATTAACATTTTAAGATTTTAGCAGGGAAAATGAATAAAAAGAGAAAAACATGTTTCAAAAAATTAAATTTAAATTTTAAAAAAAATAAATTTTCTAAAATCTATTTCATAATTTTGAAGAGAAAATTGTCTGTATTTTTTTTTAAAAAAATAGGTTTCACAATTTGAAAACATTAACTTAATGAAAAGATTGAAAATTATCAATTCTTACAAAAAATTATTTTATATAAGAAATATTTCTTTTTTTTTATCAATAAAAATACAGCAAAATATTGTTAACCATGGTTTTATTTTTTTCTGTAGAGTTCTTCTTTCCTATTATAATTTCCAGTTTTTCCAGTTGAGTTTTCTCCTAGAGAGCTTCTACACATAAATACGATTAATTTGGTTTTTTTAGATGTGCAGAATTTTATTTTCAGGTTAACAATAGCACAATTTTAGTCATTTTCTTTTAATAGGTTTCCTGGGTGAGACTAACACCGAGACTCATGTTCTTGGTTACAGACAAGGTTTCAGATTACTTTAGTAGTAACTGCTTCTCGACATTATTTCAATGAAGGCATGTTACATGGAGAAAGATGATGTCTAGCTTTTAGTTTAATTTAGCAAATGGTTTTTATTGTTGTGACACGACAACTTTCTTTCTTCCCCTACTAACTGAATTTTAGTTATTAGAATTGTCATCGAGGGCACCACAAGGATTTCTCTCTTGGAACCTGGTCACGTAACTTTACATAAACCTGGTCTTTATTTATTTTCGAACGACGATTCACTGGTTATAAACTTTGATTATAATCTCACAGGGGTTTTCCTTTAAGAACACTAACTAATTATTATAAATAATTCAAGAATTCAAGAATACGTTGGACAAAAAAAAAACTTTTAATTTCTTTTACTACTATTTATTATTAATAACCTTATAATTCTATCCGATCCAGAAAGAACTGACTTACAATTTCTGATTTTCCCTCTGTTTACTTTCTAATTATGCTTCCCAAATATTTACCATAGATTTACTCGCACCTACACTAATACTGCGAATTCTAGCAGACGTGTATATAAGACGACTTATAGTATTTTTAATCTTTCCTGAAGTTTATTTTTAAACTCCACTTTCTTTGGTAAATAAATAAATTGCAATAAATCTTACAATGAACGTATAAGTGTCTTTCGTTTTCTTATACTTTCAATTCTTTCCTTATTTTCTATTAACAAACGAGTAATGTCCCAAGGTTCTCTGTTACTTGGCGATGCACTTTTATACCCCCACCCTGTTGTTACTCTCTAGATCAAATAGATATTAAATAATTTAAAATACAGTTCTTCCAATATTTCATAAAAAAATATTGAACGAAAATTAACATTAATAGATTACAATATTAAACAAATTTATTTCCCCCCTCTAATGTTGAAACATTCGTAATAAACATAATAAATGAACATTAAATTAAAGATAAAGTTCTATTACGCTTTACTTAGAGTTCTCATTAATTAAAAGTTTATAATTACCCTGATCGATCAGAGCGGAGTGGCCTGATTTTCATAGGTTTCACATTCCATTGGTCGTGCCTTTGTCCTTGTATATGCGAATTCCATGAGTGTTCCTTTGGTTGTCCGGCTAGCAATATCCGTTTCTTCCATTCCATAACTCTCTCGATAGCTTCATTCAGATGGAGTGGCGGTCGATTCCCCAAAGGGGAAGGTTGTGATAACTTTAGCCGCTATACATTTGACAAGCTTCCGCAAAATTAAATTTCAATAATAATAATTTTTATTGTTCAAAACACAGCTGCTTTCTTTATTGTCCTTGCTGGTCTCTAAAGTCAAGTCAACTAATCTCTCTAAAAGCGATCTTATCTCCACTCTTTCTTATCTTTTTTTTTTTAATTAGCGTAATAGCAATTACTAACCAAATATTTTTACTTTGTGAAAGTTTCAACAATAGAGTATAATTACTACCAAGAATCTAATTTTGTTTTCTTTTCCCCACCCTTTTATCTCTCGAATTTTTCTCCCTTTTAATTAAACACTTTTAACATTTTTTTTTTTTTTTTTAATAAATTATATTCAATTTTATTTGTTTATTTCAAAATAAAAGTTCAAAATTTTTACCCTTTCCATTAAATCAAAACCATTTGTTAATTAATTCTTTTTTTCATTTTACAAACTATTTAACTTCAAAATATTTATGACAAATTATAAATATGTGAGCTTATATATATATGAGCTGACTTAAAATATCAGCTCATTGTAGAAACCATTTTATAACCAAATTCATAGGATTCTAAAATCTTGTTTAAAACTTCTGTTATACAATGCAATAGCTTAGTTAAAATTCTTTTTTTAGAAGTTTGAGTATGATTTGACTGCTCTCTTTTCAATAGCTAAGTTAGGAATAATTCCTATTACCAGACACTTGGGTCCTTTGACTTATTCACACACCCCCCACACATTATTTTTGCTAGAACAATCTTGCCTATATGCCAATCACAATCGATCTCTAACCTTAAAACTTTTATAACAACCAATTAGGTTAATTTTACACATACAATTGTTCAGTTATTTATTCTTCTTAATCATAAATATTGGAAAACAAATCAACAACTCATGTTACCGTCATAAAATACTTGGCATTTCTTTCTAATTAAAAATATTTTTTTTATAAAAAGAAAATAAGATAATTAGTTAATTACTATAAATTTATTTTTTGTAATAAAGAGAGATCAAAAACAACAACTCTAATTAAAAATAAAATTTACAAAAAGTATTAAAATCTTATTTTGTTTGTTTCATTTTTAAAAATACTCTTAAACCCAAAACTTTATTTCTCTTAAAAGGTTAAAATTAAATATTTAAACAATTTACTAAAAAGAGAAAGGTTTTTTTTCTCTTGGTGCATTTTTTTAAAATAAAAATAAAAACAACTGGCAATTAAATAAAAGTATTGAAGAGAGAAAACAAAAGAAATTATGTATGTGATTTTATAATTTTCTCTCTCTTCTACCAACATTTACAATTTATAATACATATGCATATTACAATTTAAAAATAGGTTTGATAATTATTAAAAAATTGTTTAGAATATTCCTACTATCACATGGAAAGAAAAATAAAATATTTGACTTATTTTAGACCCCTTATTACTATAAAAAAATTGCTATTAATTAAATAACCCTAAACTAAATCCGAGGAACATGCTACCAACTTATCTAATTCCTTTTAATACAGATATGTAGCCAACTAGTTATTATATATATATATATATTAAATCACTCACATGGCTAAGAAATTTAACAATGCCATCTGTGAAATAATTATATAATTTATATTATAGTCCAATATTCACAGAGGGCAGTGCTAAATTTCTTAGCTATATGGGGTGATTTAATATCTGGATATTTATTTCAGTTTAGTGATAAGCACTCAGATTATTTTCATATATATATATCACAATCAGCTTTTGTGTAAAAATGGTGGTTTGTATCTATTCTATCACCACCCAGAGAAAACATATTAAAATAAAATGAATAGCATAATCAATCATAAATAGTAGATTCATTTCAATATTTATTATCAGATCATCCTCATTCAAATACTTACTTTTGTTCCTATACTCCATTTGCAAGTATCATGTCTTCATATATGAAAATAATGTTTCAACTTGAAAAGAAAATTTCATCTTTATGATGAGTTGAAATCACTGTAAAATTAGGCTATCTAGTAATGTTTATACAATAAATGGATTGAGATTTGTCAAAACTATTTGCATTTTTTTAATAAAATATCTAATATTATTTATGTATCATCTTCACAGACACCATTACATAGCCCTATATTAACTCTCTATGCATTCCAATTGTCAATAAGACATACATTCTTTCACTGACCATTTTGAACACTGATTCTCCCATAATATACCTTAGTTTGAACTCAATTAGCATTATTATTACTGACATCTTGACATCTCAATAAGTCATGCATTCTTTCACTAACCATTTAAAATGCATATCTATATTTTTTTCATTATCTACCTTCAGTTGAAGTCAGTTAACATTACCTTTACAGAATCATGGCATAGCCACATACCTCCAATAATTTCCTATGAATTCCAGTTCCCACTAAGCCATACATTCTTTCACTAAACATTTTAAATACTTATCTATAATTCTCCCATGATGTATCTTAGTAATTGGCATTTTCTCTTTATATTTTTTAACAAAAGAACTATGAGCTAATTTATTTTTTTGCTAATATGTGTCTTCATTAGTGGAGTAGTATACTCCATTAATAAAAAATAATTTAACAATGTATTATAATTTCAAGGATTGCTTAAAGTACAGTCTTTTATTAAATGTGTTGCTTTTCATCTTGACCAGAATCAACATTCCATTTTAAGGGAAGTAATTTATTAGGAGACCTATAACATGACTAATACTAGCAATCTCAATCTCAGTTTCTGCTTAATCTTAGTAATAAACAAATCATTTCAAAATTTAAATTCTGATCAAAATATCTAGACTTTTTAATCAATCTAGAAGCTCTTCCCACTAATTCCTTTTTGTTGCAAAGAAGGGCATATACTAACATTGACCCTATGTATTCGCTACGTCATAAATCAGAAGAAACAATTCATCACTTTTTATTCCAATGTTCAGGTCTTCTTGTATATAAAAATACTATTGGATCAATCATTAAATCACATATTTCATCAATTACCAACTTCATAGGTAATAGCAAGAATGGTCTTTCCCTCTGTTAACGTCATAATTCTTATCATTTTAAAAACTCTTTGGATCCTGAGATATCATTTTTGTTTTAACCCTGCATCCAAGAAATTGCAATCCCTGTTTTACTATCAGATATCTAAAATCGAAAACAGGGATAAGCCCCCCCCCTCCGATATTTATCATGCCACATAGAGCCTCATTATTCTTTCTTGTCCTTTGTAGTAATAGGTTATATAATTCTGTTTGAAACTGTTTTTTTAATAACAAGTGAATAATTTATACATATACAATACAGACTATTAATTACCTTTATATTGTTTAAGCTACAACAAGTATATATGTGCAATATGTTTTGTACATTTAAAATAATACAAACTATATAACCATATACTTCACCAATAAAGATTATATTTTAAAAAATACAATAATTAATTCAAAAATTTACTCCTAACAAAAAGGATAACACTTTTACTAAAATATTGATATTTTAATAAAAATACTGCCTATTTATTTATTTTTTTTTTGTTGTTTTCACGATGTTAATGACATTTTTTCAAAAAAAAAAAATTAAAATGTTCCATGACGAAAATTTTCACTAACTTAATTATCTTTTAATTGTAGCGTCATTTCTGAAATTGTTGAAATATTTATCCAGGTTTTTGATTTTCAAAAAAAAAAAAAAATTAAAAATAAAAAAGGTTTTTTTTTTTTTTTTTTTAGAAAAATAGTGTCTTTATTATACTAATCACTTTCATTTTAAAAAAAAATTTTGAAACAAATTATTTAATAAATTAATATGAATTTCTACAAAGACATACGCGTGTGTGTAGCATGTGTCAACTACACATATACTTACCGATTATATTACATTTTAAATTATATTGACTTCGAACAGTGGGATATTCTTGATAAAAGCCACACATACAATTGTATAATTAGTCGCTCTGAAAGTCATATGATCATTGATGAAGTTGTTTGTCAACGTTGAATTTAAGACACGCATATCGTTTAATAAAAATTTACTGAAAAGGCAAAAAAATAATAAATTGACTTTTGACGACTCCAATTTAAAATACTAAGCATTGGAGCATTAGCCATTTGTTTCAGTATTACCTCAACTTCTTCAGGCTCTATAATTATATTCATGAAATAAATAGGCTAGGATTCATTTAATTTTTTTTAGAACATATGGTAAACACTTCTACACACTTTTACAAACATCGCAGCATTTTTATGTATAACCATAAACTTATTACAAATTTTAATTTTCAGTGAGTCATGCATTCCTTTACAAAAAAAAATATCTTCATATCTTTTCATTACAATACATTGCCAACAAGAATGTTAACATACTAGTGCTGAAATGAATGTAGAATTATTTCTAATGATTTATAACATTTTCTGTTACACATAAGAATCTTATGATGTAATGATTAATGTAGCTGCCTTACAATACCTACAATTTGTAGTTCAAATCTAAACTAGATGATTTTTGGCAATTTTTTTCAGATCATATATTAGTTCAAATTTTTTTTAGTTAGGAGCTGATTTCCAACTAAACAGCCTTAGGAGTATTTAGCTATTGTTAAGTGAGAGTTAAGTATTGAAGGTTAATTCAGTTAGTCAAAGAAGGGTCAATATGTAAACTATAAAAATAAAGATCATACCTATAATATGATGCAGATTTATCACTGGTGAGAAGGTAATATACTTCTATGGGAACTAAGCTTACGAATTATCTTTATTTTTGTATGTGCACAAATTATGATTGAAATATGAGTGATTATCCATGTAGATAAAAGTAAGATTACATTTTTATAGAAAATTCACTCCTGCCATTCATAATGCATTATTGGCTATACCTGGAAAACTTATTTAATAAAAAAAATTATATAATGAGAGAATCTTGATTTAAAAACTAATTGTGGAATCTAAACTAATGTAAATATCTCTGATGACTGTACACATAACTATGAATGAAGAATAATGAATGTATTTTAAATAGAGTTAAAGAATGAGTGAAGAAAATGTAATATTATGACAAGAGAATTTTTAGATCTTATATTTTTGTGCATTTATAGAATTTATAGATAGCTTTTGCCTTCTTGAGTAATTCATAAAGAGCAAAAGAGTTTGAAATTAAAATACATGCCACAGACCAAGTTAATAGCATACTTATAACAAATGTTTGTAGCTTCTTCAAGATATTCTGACTGGAATATTGGCATCTTTGATCTATTATAAAATTTTTACAATGCACCAATACATGACTTGTTAATTCTAACAATAAATTAGAATTAAACTTGCACTTAAAGTGCATCTAATTAAATATAAGCCTTTTAAAAAGAACTGAAATCATAAGAATCAATTTCAAAATAAAATATAATAATCAACAAAATTAACAAAAAGTTAAGTAGACTTATTTATCACAATAAACTTGACATTAAAAATTAAACAAAAGTTAAGGCAGTGAGAAGAAATATTCTCCATATAATAAGCAGAACATAGCCTAAACTGTACTAATTATATATTTATTAATATTTATTCTAGTTAGGTTTTATTGAACACCATTATTTTCATTCCATTCTGGGGATGGAAATAATATAGCATTATACCATCTGGCATCCATTGTATAGTTGATTTTACAATAGATGGTTTTAGTGCAGAGTCATGAAAACTGTTGTTGAAGGTATATAAGTAGCAATTGAGAAAGTCATGTGATTACCTTGTCAGAATTGTTTTTCCCTTTGATCTATTTCCAATCATGTGTTTAACTTTTTTTAAATCCTTTTCCTTACTATCAGACATTTTAAAATCAATAACTTAATATACCATTGTACTATACAGCCATCTATTGTTACAAGTGAGGAAATAAATCGACACCAAATGTCAGTGTAATAAAATCTCCAGAATAATTTCTGGTTATTAGCCTTTACCTGTAAAAAGCATTGGATCACATATACATTCCGAATAGTCTTTGCTATTTTTATTATCCAAGCTAATAATTTAATGTTATTAACTAGAATATCTATATAAATCTTAAATTATGGTCAGCAATTATATATTTTAGAATCTTCAGTTATATAATAACTGCAGATACCATGACCGATATCAAATAGAGCAATGTTTGAACATTTATCCAGTAAGACAATGGTCACTGCTTATTGCCCTCTGCTTTATAAATTAAAATTTCACAATTTAAATTTAATATGCTTTAAATATCTTGATTGATTTATCATTCATTATGGTAGCTGAAATTGCTCATGATATTCCTTTATATAATAACATGGATTATAAGAAGAATCAGCTACTTTGTTACTGCATAATTCAAGAAAGTGATCTTATTCTGCATTTTATTTAATGTTTCTCAAATTCATTTATACAAAAGCTCTCCTAGAATATAGAAATATTCATGGTTCAAAATTGAAAGAAAAAAAATTATTATAGAGACATATGTTATCATTATACAGTTTTGTTGTATTTATATTTAGTTTATTTAAATCATCATCAACCATTATCAATCCACTGCAGGATGAAGGTCTCTCTAAGTTCAAACCATCTTTTCTGATCTTTAGCTTCTCTTCTCTGCATCATCCCTGCACCTTTTCTTATTTCATCCATCCATCTCACATGTGGTTTCTTTCTGGGTCTTTTACAAGTTTATTTAAATAGTTTTGCTTATATTTTCATTGTTATACAAAATACTTTAAGAATTACAAATATTATGAAGATCATAAAATATGAAACCAACTCATTAATAATGATTAGAATTAAAATTGAATAATACAATAAAAGAGATTTTAATGTGATGAATTTGTTTGAATATTGACACACACACACAAATCACTATTAGATCACATATTTAACAAATCAATTCTTACGTTGTTTTTTTTTTGCTCATGTGTTCATTGATAAATGAAACTTATGCTTATTGTTAATTAGTAATAATAGTGAAAATATAGTTTGCAAAAAGTATTATGTGGATGAAAACAGAATATTTAAACCATTTTTCAAAATGAATGATATTATTTGATACTGGATTCAAAATTCTGACACATCCTTATTACAAAATTCTGATTCAAGGGTGAAATATGTTCTCGAAATAATTAGTTCTTTTTGAGATGACCATGGGAGGTTGCTCAATTGTAAGGATGGATCAAATGGCATTATTATTCAGTCATATTTTTTATTTTCATTAAAGTTAGAAAAATTGTTGTTTTTTTTAAAAAAAGAGCATCAAATTTTTGATTTAGTTAATTATTATTCTTTTATTTCTGCGGATAAAAAAATGTTATTTTTTTTAAAAAATTAATGGAAGGAAGCAAACATTTTTTTATTTATTCATAAAACTTTGAAATGCTTGCAATTTTGTGTTTATAGTCATTGGCATTTTTTCCTTGCAAGAAAAGATTCAATTTCTTTATATTTTCCAAAAAATACACCAAGTAAGAAAACAAACATTACCAATTTTGATCAGATAAGTGAAATGCTATTACGAGATTTTTAACAATAAAAAAAATCATAACTCATCTTTTAATATTAAAACTCTTGTTAGAACTTGTAGCCATCTTACTTCTGTGTAATATAAAAGAGATTTATAATTGAAATCCATTTCTTATAAGAAGTTTCCACAAATGTAATATTTCTACATATTGCGGAATCATTTAGAGAAATGTTTTCTGAAATTTTAACAATAATTATTGATACGATATATTCCCTACGGAATAGACGTTTCATCTATTTTCCTCCATATCTCCATCCCTCTGAGCACATCTATATAAGCATAAACATAGTTATATATGTATCATCACACATATATGTGCGAATAAAAGACCGTAATATCATCAGTTTATACATATATTATAGTGTGTCTTGTATTTAAAATTAGATCTTTTAAATTCTGGATTGTATTTCTTAAAAAAGTAGTCAATTTGTAGTTTTACATTGAAAATCACACACACACATTATATATATACAAAATCCATGTTGCCATAATACATATATAGTGGAATGTTATTGAAAGATTTTATAATAATTTTTAAATTAAATTTAAGTTGTAATGAATAAGAATCATGCCACTGAGGAGTTCAATATAGCATATGGGCTAAGTTTCTAATTATTTTCACAATAATATTAACAAAAATGTAACTTTGTAAATAACAAATTCACTGAACTGGTACTATTGGAGGGTCTTCAGAGAATTGAGGTAGCTAAGTCAAATTAAAAGTACTTGATATAAAATTTCAACAATAGTTAAGTCAATTTTGCAAATTAAAATAGTAAACAAGTGCTAATGTATTTACCAATTGTAAGTCCATCTTGTGACAAAAATAATATAGGAGTTCAAAATCATATAACTACCCTATATTTTTGACACTCAACAGCTTATTCGGTAAATTATAAATGTGTTGCCACCAGAATCCATGCCTGCTTGAATTTTTAAAATATCATAGCAGGGGCAATTCATTTTTCAAATTTCCCTGCAAGAAGACAGTTGTCTCACACTCCATTCTACATACCACAATGGCATGTAATCATTACTGAGATGGCAAGTTTCCAGCCACAGCCTGTCATTGAAAAAAAAACTCTATAACCTTGCAACCTATCCAGAGAAGAGTGCCACTATGCCTACCCTCAAGTGCCTGAAGTCCAAGCTGATGAAAGAAGATCACTAAAATTTCTTCCAAAAAACTGCAGGCTTCTATAAATTCATCTAAACCTGTAATTTTGATATTAGCTAGTTTATTTAATATAATAAATGTTCAATCTTATTTTTTAAAACTTTATTACATTAAATCATTTATAAATTAAAACTATGTAAAACTTGCCTAAATAATGTAATTTCATTTCTCTAATCTATAAATAACTGCAGTCAGTTATTGCTTAAATTTCAAAACTGTGGTCATGTCTATATTTATTGTACAAATTATTTTATTTAAATTTAAGCCAATAAACATCACATGATCACCATTTCTTATGCTTTCTTATAACTGTTGTTAAAACAGGCAAAACTCACTACTATATGACTATATAAGCTGATGGGCTTGAATTGAAAATATTAAGGTGTTTTCAATTTAAGACTCATAGTTTTGTAATGAAGTGGAGATAAAAAGTGGCTGCTGGTGGGTTGCATTAGATCCTAAGATCTAGGGGCAGTGCTCTCATATTCAAGGCTCCTCACTGATGAAGGCCACAGCCAGAAACTAGTCAGGGGATATTGGATGAGTAGGCACTAGATGGGGATTTTATGCACAAGCCTTCTGGCATACATTGATTACTCTAGCTTGCTGTATGTGGCAATATGTATAGTGAGTTTTGCCTGTTTATTTAAATTTATTATATGTGTTATAATATGTCATTCTTTCAAAACAGTAAATACTAATTTTTAATGAACTTTCAATGGAGAGATAATTAAAATATCCATTTAAAATATTTTAAGAATGCTATTTCACATATTAAATCGCTGTTTTGAAATCTTATTAATAGGCAATAACCAACCACTACATGCTCATTATTATCATTATTTTATTTATTCTATAATTGTCTTGTATTTTGTTATGGTTTGCTTAGTAAGAATTATTATGATTTTATCTGTTAGTTAGAAGTATTATGCTACTTGAGGATGATATTAAAAGTATGTTTTATTAATGTTGTTAAGGCCTGTTAAATATACTTTCCCTCCTTAATTAAGAATATCTATATGCAGATTCAGTATATTAATTAGACTACTAATTTAGTTAGCCCCTTTCATTTAACATGATGAATATGCTAGTCTAAGAACTGGATTAAGTTAGTCTAACAGATAAAAACTATCTGTTTGGTGCAATTAATTAATTATATATATACATGTTTATATTTAGTTGTGCATTGAGAGTGTGTCCTTAATAAGTATACATTTGTACATTAATGTCTTGCTATTTTTCTGATGGGTTTGTAGCAGCGTCTGCTCCCATCCACACAGTTCAGGTATTTCTTTTTTTTAGAACTAGAACAAGAGGGTCCAGACTATGTTTAAAGCCTATCTGATTTCCCTGAACTAAATATGTTCTTATTATAGTAGCCAGCCATCTGGTCTCAGGGCACCGAGCATTTGATGCTGAAGCTTGTGAATAATTATACTCATTTGCACCAGGACCTTATTCTTAGTTTTCTTTAGCACCATAGTATATACATTTATGCAAGTCTAAAAGTAACTAGTTCTTTCATCATTGTTAATTAACTTGTCAGCATTAGGATGGAACCTTAATCTAAGTTACCAAATTGAATTTGCATTACCTTGAGTTTATTTAATTGCTCACATTGTTAATATATACAACAGCTATCTTAGCACTGTATTAAATAATTCTCTGTTAGATTGTAAACTTGTAATGTTAGAAAACCAAGCAAAGAATAGGTTTGGCATATTAAATATTATAGACATGCCTTTAACAATTGCATAAAACACACCTGCAGATCTATTTTATATGTTAAAGATGAGATTGCTATATTAATAATAGTCTCATCCATTATGAAATGCTTGTGTGCCTTAATTAATATAGTTAACCTACATAATGAAGGTTATTTTGTTTTCGTTTAATCATTTAATTTTTCATAAACTTACTTAAATTATAAATCTGTTCCCCATCTGCTAGCTTGCAATCCAACTCCAAACTCCAATCCTTTAAATATTTTTATATAAATGATATGCATTAATCTAATTAATTAATTAGCATATTGTTTTGTTAAATTGCTAATTCCCCTTGAGTCATGTTTTTTCTTGTTCAGAGTTGGCTCACTGAAGAATTGAGACCCATGTGTAACCTTAGAAATATCATTCATAAGGTGTTAAATCGCAGAATACTGATAAATGAGTTGAAGTTTGATAGGATTCACTATTTCATTTCAGTCAGCTTTGGTATATTTTGCCTGGACTTTGGATTTTGTGACATGAATGTGCAAATCTGACCATTACATTCTTTACATCAAAAATAATGCTACTAATAGAAGACTTTTGAATTTTATGCCAATATTTTACTAAATGATTTTTTCATATACCAAAATAATGACAAATATTTTTAAAATTTCCCTATACATCCTGAAATTCTCCCAGTCATGGTTGCACCTTCATATGTGCAAACCCCAAAGCACTTTTTTTCATTTAAGCTCATTATCTAAAAAAAATGCAGTCAAAAATTGGTGGCCGAGTGGTCAGCACAGCTGCTTTACAAGAAGTTGTCCCAGGTTCATGAGTTCACTTCCCGGCCAATGCTTTGACACATGAAGAAAAAAAAATCTAAAAAAATGGTATTCATCTTTATATATTGAAGCAGTCAATCTTAGCTTAAGATTGAGCTTCATGTTTCCACCTACTAACCTGTGTTTAAACCCTATATCCCATCCTGCTCCTTTTGTCATGTACACCTGGGTCTCTTTTTATGCGGATTTATTTAATGCGATTTTGAAGTTACGCGATTCACATTTCTCCAAAAGTCGAACTCCGATAATGCACTATTACTTTAAATAATAAATTTTGTGCACTTATGTCATATTGAAAGTAATAGCACATTATTGGAATTCGACTTTCATCTTAGTAATTTCAATATTTTCAGTGCTTTATAATAGTAAGATTTTATGCAATAATGAAATTAAAATCATGATTTCCACATTTTATGTATACACACATTAAATTTTACAAGATTATAATGTAAATTTGTTCAAACATTGTGCATGTTAATTTTGCATTTTAAATCACATTCTATTTTTGCTTTTTAAAAAATAATGTAATCAATTATTAATCATTTAGTATCTGCAAGTTTATTTTTAAAAGGTGAGTAATAGCAGTGGGCACAATTAAAATTGAAAATTAAAAAATTAAAGACAAAAATAAGAATTTAATTTTTAGTTGTTAGATTAATTACTAATTACATTGTCACCAGAAAACCATTAACACAACATGAGAGTGATGTTGGTGCTAGTTGTATTTCCTCTTGTGAAGAATCTGATTTTTTTACCAGTTTGCAAACAAACCTGTTTACCGGCAAATAGTGATAATAATTAAAACGTGTATAAAAAAATGTAAATTACTGTAAATTATGCATAAAAATGTATTGTTTTGAATAAAATTAAATATTATAGTTAAAAAAAGTTTGTCTTGTATCAATTTTTTTCAAATTCGAAATTTTTTTTTAGTCATATTTTATTTCCTTATTTTTTTTTGCATGAATTTTAAAGTAATTTTACGTTGGTGCTTTGCTTTTATGCAATTTTTGAAAAATCACAGTCCGTATCCCCCCTTTTTCAAGGTAAGTTACATCTATTTTTGCGCGATTTCGTTTGCGCATGTTTTCTGAGGAACCTATCTATCGCGTAAAATGAAACCCTGATGTATATATATTTTATGTATATATTTGAGATGCGCACCTAAGTTATAAAATTTTAACTTTTAAATTAACATTTTTATTATTATTAATTTTATGATTATTAGTTCTTTTTTTATTAAAGTACATAGGTACAGCTCAAATATATATATAGGAGCAAAAACTTACTAACAAAATATTGATTTGTTTTTGTAAATATTTTATTATATGTCATTTGTACAACTTTTCCTTTTTAAAGTATTTTTCTTTTAAACTGTATATTTTGTAAAATCCAATATGGAAGATGCTACAATTGATTGTCTAAAAATAATTAAAGGGTTGGAAACACTATTGTTTTAATCTGGAAAAGGTATTTTTAATTAAAGTTTTACTTAAAATGGGGATTAACATTTTCTTTTATTATAAATATTTTTCTCAAATCTATTTCTAATCTGGAAATAGATTTGAATTTATTTTTGGACGTTAGCTTACTGTTGCATCTTCAAAAACAATCAATAAAGAAAGTAAGAATTTTAAGATCAGAGATTAGATTGTAAAACTAAAACTAAATGATTAAAAGCATTCCAAAAACACCTGGTAAAGTATAAAATGGCTGATTTTTTAGACGGAGAGATTAGCTACTATTGAGAGAAGTGATTGCTACTAGATACTATGCTGTTTTGAAATCTAAAAATGATCTAGTAAAAGCTTTTCCTGACCCTTATAGGTCATCTTCCACTGCCATAATATTCTGCTACCCTAAAGTAAAGTAAAGGCCCGATGGAGAACTTTAAAAATTCTAATAGAAATTTGCTGCCACCAAAGAACTTGCATTTCAATTGCTATGCATGTGCCGTACTAAATTGGACTCTTAAAATTGCAAGGTAACTTCCAAACCGCCACCATTGAAACTAAATCTAGCTTGATTACTTAATCTTGAATTCTACTACCAAGATTTCTCATGTATTATTTAACTTTGTTTTTTTTTATATAAATCTGTGAATGTAATTTTGCTCTCAAATGATTTCTTTATATCTAATCCTATCTCATATGCTCTAACTTTCCTTAACTTTGGTGCGGTCAATTCTTTATAGTTATTTATTACTTGATTATATATATATATATGCTTTTATTATTATTATTATTATTATTATGATGATGATGATGATGATGATGATGATGCCAATCCTTAACAATCTGACAAGTTGAATTTTGTAAAATCTTTTCTTTTTTTTAAGTAAACCTTCATGAATCAAGGTTATTTAACGTCCCCTTAAAATGTAACGCATTATTAATTAATATGTTCGTCAGATTGTTTTTACGAATCAACATTTTAGGTTTGTTTTTAGTATAAAAATATATATTTGTTTCACTCTGGATTTTCTACCCAGGGTGAATCCAGAACTCAAGCTAATTAATGCTTTGAAACCTTATTTATTTTATAAATATTATTCAATTCTGAAAGGGTAATTTATTAATTGTTTTCTATATATAACTGCTAGTTTTTATTTTATTTTCCATACTCTTAAAATATCAAATACAGTCTTTAAATATTCCAGTTATTATAAAATCAATGAAGGTGGGATTGATTTATTTTAAATAGCAGAAAAGGAGGGGGTCTAATCTTAATGTATATTTTAGTAAATCTTAATGTTTCTTTTACTAGAGAAAATCTTAACATATATTTTATTTAGGGAAATCTCGCTCTCTATATATATATATTATAACGATCAAAATGAAGTGAAGATCGAATCTACGTATCTGCAACTACCAGGGCGCCATCTAGACATTTAAACCTAGAAAAATTTATAGAGTAGGCAGATATGCGCTGTTAAGATTCCACTTTATTTAAATATTCAGATCATTAGCCCAAGTCACTAGTGAAACGGAAACCTCCAATCCCTTTCCGTTTCACCATCAACCTAATGACCTACTCGTCTGAACTAGTTTCGAACCTATCTTAAATGTAGAAATATTTTAAATGTAAAAATGTAATATATAAGTCGAGCGGGAAAACTTTGCTACAATGGCCGCTTGAATGGCATCATCCATTTACTTACGAAAACACGCTATGATTAGACAGGTTTGATAAAATTATAGCGGAGAAATGCTCATAAATTATTATAAAATGTTTTATAAATTTTCAGTCAATTTTTAATTATATTCGCTATAATATTCGTATGTGGATGGATAATTTAAACCTTGGAATAGCGGCAAAATGATTTATATATATATATTTAAGTTAAAATAAAAAAGATATACTATAATGTAAAATGTTTTCTTTAAAATATATTTAACGGCTTTCTGATTTAATGTTTTACATATATAATTGAAACTAAAGTATTTTCTTTAAATTGGCTTTTTTTTAAACAAATAATTTGGTAAAAACAAATATGTTAAAAGTTATTTATTTCAATAAAATAAAAATCCGTTTATAATTAAAAATGAGAATTTTGTGTAAACAAGAAATCAATTAGTGACGCACCCGGGTAAAAAGTAAAATCTAGTTTACTGATTGATTTTTGTTTGCACTAAAGACTTTATCATTAAATCAGAATACCGTTCTTTCTGCTAGGCCTTAACATTCTATAACACCTAAAAAGGAATTTAATTAATGAAACTGAATCAAATTATATAATTTATATGTTTTAATAATTTTTTAAAGTAAATTAAATATAACACCTCGGAGATGTTATCTGTTGCAGAAATTGGATTATATTATTTTATTTAATTAAAAGTCAATTGGTCCCGAGGCAAACGAAATTCCAAAAAGGTATTAAGGTTTAGTGGAAATGTATAAATAGGCCTTATTTTAAGTGGGAAGGGAGAATCTATCTTACTTTTGAAGAGAGTCAACAGGAGAAGTTTTATTATTGTTCAACCTTAACATGTCTGGCTAAAGTCAAGCAAAATTTTGCTGCTTTCCCGTGATGGAACGCCTAGTTCAATCCATCAAATGCCAAAGGAACAACCAAGCTTACACCAACTAAATTTGAAGATGCCATAAGCCGTAAAAATAATTTATTTGCCTTCGTTCCGATTTCAATCCAGCTAAACAAACACTATTTTAAAAATCGTCTCCCAACTAAATTAAAGATGCCATAAGCCGCCCAAGAATTCACCCTCATTCCAGTTCGAATATCTCCAGCCCATCTACAGGAGAACTGTTTTAATATTTAAAATCGCAGAGCTCTGTAAATTTCAAAAACAGTCATTGTTTCTTCAAAACAGGTTAGCTAACCATATTATTGAACTTTCTCGCTAAATTGTTTCTGAAATAATATTTAAATGAAATACTTTTTGCTAATTTTTTCCTTAATTCAATAGTGTAAACTGTCTAAATTGTTTCCTAAAATAATATTTTAATTCTATAAAATGTAATACTTTTGCAAATTTTTCTTTATTTAATTAATATTTTGCTATATAATTTAATCACTGCAGTTATATTTTGCTTTTCTTTTGCTTATTTTATTTATTATTAGTTATGCCTATGTTTCGAAATGGCATGTATTTAATTAGAGATTATGTTTTTAAAGATATAATTTAAAATCTCCGTATTATTATTTATATAGCATCATTTCATGCACTGTTTTGAAACCTAAATTTATTTTGTCATTTATTAATTAATAAATATAAAATGTGGCTTTTCAACCTTTAATTATTATGTTACTAGGGATTAAACTGGCCTGGAATGCAATCATAAGTATATTTTTTTAGTTTAAGTATTCGTAAGTCCCCCATTAAATATACTTTTCCCCCTTTTAAGAGTTTAGTAGTTATAGATAACTAAAGAGATTGAACGGGATAAAGTAAAGTTTGTATCTATATATTCCTGTCAGTAGCATATCGTATTTCTCATGCTACAGAAGAGTTGGCTCTTTTGATCAAGCTGATGATCTAGTGTTCATTTAATATATGATCTTTAATTTATAATATCCTTCGGCTTGGCGGATGTGGGATTTATTAATATTTTCTTGTTGTGCTGTTTTATATATAAGATGGAGCCACGGCGTTGCCAGCACATCTTCTCTTATGGGTAGTGCAGTAGCGAAGTCTGAGCTACGGGCCAGATTAGCACGTAAGTCCCCTGCCTCTGAATCGAATAAAGGTTCCCCATTAGCAGCATGACGACCGGTTCTTGGGTAAACCGTTGTTTGTCACAAAAACCCTAAAACTATTCTTCCATCCGCAGAGCCACTTTATCATTATACTTTACTTGTGCCTAGCGTATTAGTAAAATCGTTATAGTCAACTCTCTCCTCCCTAATATGCAGTCTTCGGCGTTGATCCGAAGCAATCTTGAAAACCCGTTCGATCTAAAGCTATCTGGGACGCTTTAAAAGCCCATAGTTAATATAAATTTATTATAATTAAGATGGATTATTAAGCTTCACTCCAGACTTGGTTTGATTTCATGTACAATAGCCACACGAACTGATGATGAAAGGGCATAACTGGTAAAAGTTAATGTAGTGATTAGTTATATAGTAGGGTATTTGTTTCCATTAAATAATATTGGAGCAATTAAATAATAGCCAACGTATCAATTATTGGCCTAGAGTAATGTTACTTTATAAATAAAATGCCTGCGTGCATTTGCCAACAACAATTGTCAATAAATATATTTTAATTCATCATATATCAGTTTTTGTCTCATTATTAACTCAATCCATTTCACCAATTTCCCATAGCTATTTCATTAGTAAAACCCCTATTAACTAATTATCTTAGATTTTATCTTTGAAATGTCTTTAGTGTTTAAGTTGTTTATATAGATGTTTAAGTCCATGAGTCTTATTGTTTTCTCCGATTTGCTAGTGGGCCGGATGAAGAATTAAATCTCGTGTGCTACCATTGTTATGTTATCCATTGGGTGTTAGATCTGGTGCTTGGAGAGTGGGTTCGAATCCAGGCTGGTCCCTGACCTAAATCTCGGGCTTGACTGGGTTTGAAGTACATTTTGTGAGTTCCAGCTCGTGTTAGATGGATAAGCATGTTTTGACTGGCACACTAGCTCAGTGGAGACGCAGAGATAAAAATCTATATCTTAATTTATATCTTAAATATAAATAAATAAAAGCCACTGCCAGAAATTAACACATAAAAATATTTATTTACGCACATATAAAATAACATTTAAATTTTGAGGAATAAATTCACCATTTTAGATTTTTCTATTAATCTTTAGTTTTACATTTAACTAAGTTTCAATGAGTTTAATATTTTATTTAGATAGTCAAGTATGAATAGACTATATAGATCTGCATTTGAAAAGAAAATATTATTACCTGATTTAACCTTAGGCAACAAATTTCGCAATCAAACCGGTGCTAATCCATTTGATACATTTATGTATTCAATGTAGCATGAAAATACGACAACACAAAATACTATATTGTCAGGAATGTACATCTGATCAGTAAGTAGAATTAGAGAAGACATTGTCTCTCCACCAACAGGAATGTTACATCTGTTGGAAAGTAGAACAATAAACATAAAACTCCATAGGAATGGACTGCGGTCCTTTGCCATCTTACAAACCCATCCATAGGCAAACAGGAGGTGTGTGGCGTATATATATAATCCTTCCCGTAGTGGATTTCATACTACATCTACAATTACACAAATATATCCCATCCATTGAACCAATTCAACTACGAAATGAATAACCTAAGAATACCCTCCCTTAATATAACTTTACAAAACTATATAGCCATTCACGCCCGACTTACATTTAACATTTAAATACGTTCACACAGATTTGTTTAAAATATGTTGGGTATAGATCGATTACATAGATTCCACAGTCAAAAACATTTCAAAATAAACATAAATAATCAAAATACAAAATTATTGATACCGACAATTGCAGAGGGAAATTTATAAGTAACCCAATAGTATTCACCATAAGATACTTGCGTTGTCACCAATAATTTTAAAAGACATCCGAATAAATACATTTTAGATACCGTACGGTATCATTATTTATCGAATGTCTATATATTTTGATCAACTGTGAAAACCAAAATATAATTAACCGCAAACGAATCCATGCAAGCATCTATAAACAACTTAAATTTCATGCATTTAAATAATCTTTACAATAAGGCAAAAAAAAAAATGGAAATGATGTTTATCAATCGGAAAACATATAAAATTAAACATTATTAATTTGATTTAAAACTTACAAAAGTCAGATAAGAGTCCGTTTTAACATTTAAGTTGGCTTGTTTATCAATTTGTAAAACTTGACGAAAGTTCTTAATTGATTTTAATAATTGTTCACTTCATATAGCTTATGGTAGAAAAGTCCAGGTTCCTGTTTTTAATTCCCGTGATGCCTCCATTGGTAGATAATGTTCTGGAGATGGCAATAGCTGGTTCAAGGTATCACAGTCTTTTCCTTTTTTTTTAAAATAGAGAGTGTGGTATGTGCGTCCTACCACAATTCTCAAACACACAACGCTGGAACTCCCAGAAAAAACTGTATTTCCCTTTTTATATTATCCACATCGATTCAATCAACAAAACGTCACTAATCCATCACTTTCATTAGGGTCCAAACCAAGGCTTAGTGCTTCCATTGGTCAAGCTAATTTCTCTTTATTTTCTTATCTATCTTTCATCAGATCATTTTAATTATACAAGAGCCCAAGGCTAGCTTGCTTTTCAAACAATTTATAAACAATCATTTCCATTTACAGATTATAAGAATTAATTAATACCTGTTTTTATTTTTAAATCTTGTACTTTTTTTTATAAAAAAGTACGTTCAAATACTTATATATTTGTTTTTTTAAAAAAATATATTTTTAAAGTTTGGCATCTGTGCGAATGTATATACGTTTAACAAACATTTTAATTTTAGTGTTTAGTTTTTTACCTTTATTTGCGTTACAATATATATATATATATTAGTGGCATAGCAATTAATTATATAAATTATGGCATTCAAACAAGGGTCATTTATTTTAAAGCAGTAAAACTTATTCAATGTCATTAGTGACATTTATCATTACTGCGTTACTGACATTTGGCCTATCTTCATTTATATAGATTATGTGCTTCTAATCTGGGGGTTGTCACAAGTTTGAACCCATAGATTTCTTCTCATATCTTGTTCCATAGATAGTTGAGTTATCTGGAACCACATTTATGTCATATAAAAAGGCCTCTGGCAGTGATCCCTAAGTCTGGCACATGCTATGCTTATCCACTTTCTTTTTGTCCAGAAGCACGACTTTTCCTGTTATTTTTAGGCTATTATGTCAGCAACGCAAACTTCTTCGTATTATTATTTCTTTTTGCTTTATGACCCAGTTTTAATGCTCTAATATGAAAAGTATGCTCTGCTCAGAATATATATATATATATATATATATATATATATATATGCCAAATATTCCTAGCTAGAATAGTTACTAATATTATTTTAGTTTTATTATACAATCCCATCGTCGTATTTTGTTATTTATCTATTTAAGGGTATTTGCCTTGGGAAAATAAAGTGTTCTTCTTACCAGCGCTAATTCAAATGTCATTTTCAAATATGTTTTCAAATGTATTTTATTTATTTTCACGACCTCATTGGCATGAAAATAGTTTGTATTATATCTGTAATGAATCTCGGAACATTCCCCGAAGTAATAATGTTAGTCACCATGTTTCAGAACTGTAAATCAAAGCATTAATGGCAATATTATGTAATTCTTTCTAATAGTTGATTGGCATCTTAATATTGGACCCACCAAAGATGTGTGTTTATTTATATGTTATTTAGCTAATAAAGAGCATATGAGACATAATAGTGTGAATGACAATATATAATTATCTATCATTGATAGACCGCTTGCTCATTCATGCACATACTAATGTACTTAATTGATAAATGTATGTAAATAATTTGTCATTATATTAAACTATATTTTATTGTCTAACTTATTTGAGTAGTTCGAATTCCTTTTTCTCCACTTCCAGATATTAGAGCCATGCTTATGTATATTTAAGTTTAGTCATAGTTAAGAGATGTCTCATTATTTTTCTCAGCTTTCCTAGTCAGCCAGATTAGAATTAATTCTCATGTGCCATCACTATTATGTTATTCCTTAGGTGTTAGATCTGGGGCTTAGAGAGTGGGTTCGAATTCAGGCTGGTCCTTGATCTAAATCTCGGGCTTGATTGGTTTGAAGTACATTTTGTGAGTTCCAGCTTATGTTAGATGGATAAACATGTTTTGACCAGTACAATATATATATATATTTCTTTAGTTACACTGTAGATGTTTCTACAAAACAATAAAGCCTAATGAATTTCCAAATTAGACAGGTATTGGACAAAACCATTAAATTAGTATCATTTGTATTGTCAATTGACTCATCAATTTATGTGGCAAATAGAATACTTTGTGTGATTCATGATAATAACATAGTTATAATATTGCAGCAATGCAATTTATTTATTTTTAATTGTGTTATTGGGCACAGGAATTCTTTTAAAAAGTTCAGTATTTTGGACCTATAGATAGTTTCATTAATTTTTATTTCTGCTGGTAAGACAGGATTTTCACTATTTTTATAAGGCTTTTTGCTTTAACAGTTAAAAAAGCAGTTTCAAAAAAGCTTTTAGTAGTTCTGCATTTAATTTAATAATCTGTGAAAAAACTTATGCTTGCTATTTTACTTATTTGGCCTTTCAAAAAATTCAATTACTTGTCTTTTAAATTCACTATGGATGGTATCTAAATGGTGAGTAATTTTTCCATGTCCCATACAGTCATTTAGTGGCTTTTCCAGCAGATTACACACAAAGGCTTATGTGGTCATTATATGAAGATAAAAATTTATCTTGTAAGTACAAAGGATCATATTTGTGAATATTTAAATGACATGTTTTGCCTCTTGCCATCCGATGTTGAAAACCATGTGGGCAGTTCTGCCAGTTCTGATAAAATACAAAGCACTAGAGGAATTGGCAATCCTCATTGTTTATAACTTACAAGCGTAAGAAATAGGGTTATGTGATCTATGACTCTTATTTTGACTATTTACTGTCTCTTATGACTTTCGTCTTTATTGACTTTGACTGACTGATCTCTATAAATACATTATGTTGTACAGCCAATTATCCTTTTCAGGATTTTTTTTATGCACTAGTATCAGTGATATTCATCATTCTAAAGATGAAACTAATAAACTATGCAAGTATGAGTATTCTCTGGCTTTGATAGAACTGATATATATGGATTATAAAATAAAAAAAGTTATTATTACGTCATGTTACATAGTGTATTCTGTAAATGTTTAGATTAAAATTTACAATATATATATATATATATATATATATATAAATATATAATTTATTTTCATAAACATATATATATATATATATATATATATATCTGTTTATGAAAATAAATCTTATTATTTATTTCTAAAAATGTGGAATTCATTTTTCAGCTACTTTTAATAAGACCTGCAGTACACCAAGAGCTCTGGTGTATTACATTAAAACAGAATAAATTGGAGAATAGCAAAGCCATCTCTCTACCTAGTCACACTTTGATGCATCAAATATATAAGGGAGAATAGAGACCAGTCTTATCAAAATTCTCATAGATATTATTCTCTTTTGATATAAAAGTAGATGTAGTATCAACTGATGATGGGTATATTCCACATTAAACTATCAAAGATAAGTCTATGGTATATTCATCATCATCAAAATAATGGAACATTCTGATTCTGAGAAAAAGCTACTTAATGGAGTCAGCTTATTTTGCTTTTTACATCTTTTATA
Organism: Epiperipatus broadwayi; assembly: GCA_028023455.1. Classification (NCBI taxonomy): domain Eukaryota; kingdom Metazoa; phylum Onychophora; class Udeonychophora; order Euonychophora; family Peripatidae; genus Epiperipatus; species Epiperipatus broadwayi. The sequence goes on from JAQFVV010006207.1 coordinate 7,991,322, forward strand.
TATTATTTAGATGCCTCCACTTTCTAGATTATAAAAATACCAAGTACCAATGTCACTTTACTTTCACCTTGTAATTATTTATTTTCTATAATCATAATCTTAGATTCTCAATCATTGTGAGGCCTTGAATTTGGACAGTTGTTAAGCATACAATTGCATATATATATATATATATATATCTATATATATATATATATATATATCACACTCTAAATCTATATATATATATACATATATATATATATATATATATATATATATATATATATATATATGAAGAATGTAAAACTCAAGGTAGGATAGAAACCAGAACAAGTAAAAAAATAATCATTGATAGCATAGAAAATTCAATATAATATTCTCATAATGCCACATTTATAAAACATACAGGTATCTGGATGGTTCATAAGCATGACTCACATATATATCTCAGTTGCTTATACTATGAATAAATGTATAACTTTATTCTAGACAGTGAATTTAATTGATTTTCCACAATGCTTCATGAATCAAACAATTTTATACATATAAAAATCAAGAAATTATACAAATTGCCTATGGCAAAAAATGTAATTCATTATTCTAGATTTAAAATATATAATAAATGCTAAAAGACCAATTAAAAAACAAAGCCTATTTTTTTAAAAAAATGATAATAAATAAACATTTTATTAAGAATATTATTATTAAATTTTTACTTCATCTGTATTTGTAATTTGATTGTGAAACATTTTTCACATATGTGACATGAAATGGTTTTTTCTTTTTGCAGCTTAAATATGGCTGAGTGCACTTTTGGTGAGATCTGAGAGCCATAATTCTAGTGGACATCACTGAAAGTGCACTCAGCGAGATCTACATTGCAAAAAGAAAAACATCATTTAATGTTGCAGACATGAAAAATGCTTTTCAGTTAAATTAAGAATATTGTTAATAAAAACTTGTATGCAAATATTGTTAATAACAAAAATAATTCAGATGCTATGATTTGTTTAGCACTGTTAATTTTATAATTTACAATAGTAATTTTGAGTTTAAATAAGATTGATATTTTACTGAATTATGATTCATTAAAATATTACCAAATTCACCACTTTTTTTATTTTGCTGTAATATCTTATATAAATACAACTTATTCTTTACTTTGAACACGTTTTTTGCAAAAACCTTTTATTGACCTATATTCATGCACAATCTTACATTTCAACTGTCCTGCAGTCTTCTTCAGAGCTATAATTCACAATGTATAAAAGCCTCTAATTAATCTTGCTCTTAGGAAAAATATTAAACAATAATAATAAAAAAACTAACCAGCCTTGACATATAAAAAAAATTGAAGGACTCAGAAGGATTTGAATCAACCCTCATATATAAATATATCAAATTTTTACTATATGTTGCCTTTGACAGAGGGGTTGCCTTAAATTAGATTCAAGAATCTAAAAGTGTGAGTTCAACTTTTAAGTGAATATTGTCACTGTGCATATAGGCCAGCAACACCTGAAGAAGAGTAGAGAATACTATTCGAAACATTGTGTAATTACTAACCTGTATTGTCTATTAGTGCATTATTATTAACAAGTTGTTTATATTTGGAAAGTTTAAATAAAGTTTAAAATTTTCTATACATTCAACATTCACTCATAGATGATTGAAATAGTCCAACATATCACATCTAATGATATACCATCATCACAAACCTTCAGACAAAAACTGCTGCTTTTGAATTTATTTTGCTGGACATAAAATTTCCTTATTTGAGCCAAACACTCTTGATAAATTCACTCCCTATATGATTTGTTTACTTTGGCTATCTTTTGAACAATAATAAAACTTATTTTGACAAAAGCCTTACTTCCAGAATTTTATTAAATAAAAATACTTTATTTTGTTAATATTTTTTTAATATAATCTATCTTTTTCTTTTCAGTTCTCTGAATCATATATAATTAATAACTTTGTCTATTGTTAATGTAAATCAAAACTTATTTGCAATATATTTTTGCACAATACAGGTACCACACTTCTCATATTTGAGTATTGACCAGGTGTTACTCTTATGAAATCGTAGAATGGTAATTTGTTCTTTTCTACACAATTTTTTACTTTTTTGAAAATTTCAACTCCATTTGTGTTTTGAATAAAAATGACTCTTTATATAATTTTCTTTAAATGGGAATATACTTTCTCAACAAATAAAACAAATTATGTAAAAAAAAATTTTTTGTTATTCCATACTGAAAAATCAATTTTCTGGCTCTGTTTTTCTTTTTTGTTGTTGTCGTTCATCCTAGAACAAATTTAATTCAATTATAATTTATAAAAAATATAATTTAATGAAATAGGAAGTAAAAACGTATTTGATGATGATATTGGACAAATACTCAGTGTAAAAAAATAACTCCCTGATAAATTATAAAACATGTTTTCTGTCAGCTCAGTTGTAATCTGTAAAATTATCTAAAGTGATATCTTATATGGAAAGACATTTAATGATGTCTTAATCTTTTCTTATCAGTGTTAAAATGATATTAAGATCGATATAATGTTAAATCAGATTTATTAAATTAAATTTATTTAAAAAAAAATAGATGAAAATGATTAAAACTGGGTATTAAGGAATAAAATACTTACTAATAAAAATATTAATGTTTGCACATAACAGATTATTAATAACCAGTGTAGTTACTGTACATTTTTCATTGATAAATTAAAACTTTTGATAAAACTTTGCATTATTTGCAAGAATTATATATATAAAGCAGTCCCATAGGCCACAAGTGGCACATGATTTTCGGTTTGCCTAACTCTTATATAGATTTTTTAGAATGCTGTATGGTGTTGCTGTACAGTAGTTCACAAGAAGTTCTAATACTGGAATTGATCCTGGAACTTCCTGATCCCAAGTCAGATTATCTACCAACTACACCAAACCTCACAAATAAGTGAATCAAACGTTAATCTACTTAAAAATTTAAAACCTCATAATAGGCATCATGAGTTTGATGCATTGGTGACAGTCTCTGGAAATCAAGATCATGAGACTATTATCCAGTAGTCAAACTTTTTATGAACTTTTATTAATTATAATAAAGTAGTAATGTAACTGACTAGTATACTTATGACCTGAAAGTCATTCTTTTCAGGTAACCAATGTATAGATAATCCAGATAAGCATACCAGCCTGGATTCAGATCATGAATATGATAAACAAATGCACGATTATTACACTACAGTAGATTATACTTTTCGATATATATATATGTGTTAAAATTAAAAGATTTCCACAAATGCAGTTATGAGGTTTTTTTATGTCAGAGATATTTAAGCTGTATTTCACCTTACCACTATCTAGCTAATATGTACTATAAAGCAGCCGGTCCTAGCAAAAAAATATCTGTACAATGCCAAATAAAAATCTGGCTGAAATATTAGCCCTATGATATAATAAATAGTTATATATCTGTCTGTAGAAGATAAAAAAGAATAAAAAAATTATCAAAAGTTACTAACCAGGTAAGCCTGGTAAATAATATTTTTGTCATTAATGCTATTTGGGAAGAGAGAAGCCATTGTGGCGATCTTTGAACTCAGCGGAGTAGTTAAAGACTTACCGTCCAAAAGATAATATATACAATGAGTATAAAATATTTTAAAATAACTTCAAAAGACTTGCATTGAATCTTCTCTCAACTGCATATATATATTAACTATAAAAATAAAATAAAGCTATTCTTATACTTTTTAACATTCTTTCTTTCTTTTTTTTTTTTTTTTTAGGGGAAAAAAAACAGAATATGACATTGCATATATTGAATGAAATTAAGTGATTGACATTTTTGTTGATAAGAAAGAATCATTTAGTAAATATTTTTGGACCACGTATAAAAACATTCACTTCATAAAACATATGGAAGTTAATTGCATAGAGATATTTTCAAACACTTCTAAAGCACTAATAAAATGCGTTAATAAATTCCTCCTGTAAAGCGACCAAGCGATGTTAGATACACACACTTAATCAAATTACAGATAACATGTTCAACTGAATTTATCAGAAATTATTTAAGCTCTAGACTGAAACCAAAGTATAAAGTAAATTTTAAAGTTTCATTATAAAATATACACAAAATCAAGCATAAATGACATTTATCTTTTGAAAAAAGAGTCTTGGTGCTAATTTAGAAACTGTACGTGGATGAAATGTATAGCATAGAATAATTGCAGTTATATGTGTGCATATAAGTAACTAGGTAAAAATTAGTAACAATGATCACCCGCAGAATTTAATCCTATTTTTTGAAATCTAAGCTTAACTATGCGACAATAGAAAACACATATAAGTATATGAGCATAAACACACACACACATGTGGATAAATTATGTATCACAAATACTAATGTGGGGCCTGGTCTAAAAGAAAAACCTAATTTGGTTGAAACTATCGTAGGAATTATTAGTTCGAGTTTGTTTTCTATAAAACAATAGATTATAAAGTAATCAGACCATTTTTTTAAATTTTATATATCAATTAAATAAATTTTGATATGTAAATTTTAACTTTTTGAAAAAAAAATAAGAAGCTCATTTGCATTGCAATTTTAAAAGAGTTTTTTTTTTTAATGTTTTAAAAAAATCAGTTGACTGAATCGTTGAAATGGAAAAAACCTTAACAAGATTTAATCTAACCAGTTTCAAGCAGAAATGACAAGTTAAATTTATATTTTAAAGAAAAAAGTTTATTTATTATTAAAATCAAATACATCACATAACAAATTAACTTGCAATTAACGAACTCAAAGAAGAGTAGAATTTGAAGGCTTAAGTATTTGCTTTGTATGAGAACATAAAAGAAGAAATTCACTCACATCAACTAATGCTAGTTTTAAATACATGCATACTGTCTATACTAAACTTAAGGCCATTAGAAGGAACCTGAACTCGTACTTTTAAGTTCCCTACATGTATACATTCCATCTTATACAACCAATCCGCATAACCACATACATGTGAAAAGATTAAATGATCTCCAATATCCATACTTCATGATAAACCTGCACTCATCAGTTGGTTCAGATCATCTTTGACACATATATACAATCAGTGCTCAGCTTATATTAAGATAAAAAATCTTCAAATTTTAATACACAGGCTTCAATCTTCTCCATCCCCCAACTCTTCAGCCATCCATATCATTGAAAATGCTGGTTTTAATAACTTTTAACTCCAGTCTTTTATATACTAATAAATATTTCTTAATAAAGCACTAAAATCAGGAAATCAGTTCTATTAATACATTTATTGCATTCTGCAGTACCAAGTTTTCATTTATACTTATTATTATAAAATTGTGAATGCATTTTCTCAACAATGACAATATTATTCTCATTTCATCATATTGATTTATTCAGATGCATTTTGAATAATATACATAAAGAAAAGTTCTCTGATATGCTCATTTGCACAGGCTGAATTGTGGGATAGCAAAGCTATAAAATACAAAAAAATGACTATAAGTTTTCTTTTAGTGAGTTGATCAAAAGAAAGTCAACAAAAATAACAACTTTATAGATGATCTCCCAAAATGTTTGCTCCAATAATTTTAAACAGACAAATTACCGGTATTTCTTATTCAAAAACTAATATTTTGTCAAGCATTGCTAGCTGATAGATCATCGCAACTGCCTTGCAAGCAAGTAGTTGGTTGCATATGGTTGTGGGTTTACGTCCCGGCTGATGCTATGACATATGGAAAAAAAAACTAATATTTTAAAAATGATTTTTAACTCTTTACAATAAATTAATGAATTTATATAAACATTTGCAAATAAAATTGAAAGTCAAATAGGGTTCATAATCTTTCTTTTTTTTTTAAATTTTAATCCAATAACTCTATTTAATTTATGATCATTGTTAAAATTAATATTTTAAAACAATTGAATTGCTAAATAAAAAGATGAACTGCATTTGAAACAAAAAATTAAAAAGTAAAAGAGATTAATTATTAAAAATAAAATTATCATTTTAAATATTGCCAATAAAAAAAAATTAATAATATAAAAATAAGCTTGTATTGTATTGTAAAATTTATATTATTATCAATAAAATTAACGTTAACAGTGTACAGAAAATGTTTATATACAAACAAAACCATAGATTGTAAAATTAATGCTTATTTACATTTTTAATAGATGCGTTTTTGAAATCTAAAAAATTCACAAATCCAAATCACTTCAAAATGTAGATTTTCAAATTAGTAGTGTTTTATTTGTTTTACTATTGCTTATTGTTAAAATCAAGGTCCAAAATGATTGTATAAGGATGTACTATTTCTCAGACAATAGCTATGTAAGAATATTTTATTTTATTTATTTAGCAGTGCTTCAAAAAATTTATTAATCAATTTATCACAAATGACCCAAATGCCATCAATAGATGAGATATATGTTTTGCGATTTCAAAAAAATGGTAGAGTTAAATGATTTGCATAGATTTGCATATAAAATAATTACACTGCATCACTAACGACAAAGGCTATGAATAAGAGAGTTAACATACCCTGAAAGCACTAAGCTAAATATTATTATTGTTTATTAGTTTAATAACTTCACCAATTTGCATTAAAGCGCAATATAATCATTATCACAATTATAATAAGCATTCAATTGGAAAAACAGTCAAAACATTTTCTACCATGTTTTATGTACTTATATTTTTTTTATAATTCAAAAAATTCAAGAATAAAAACATAGTGTAGGTTATGATAAAAATTGTTTAATAAGATCTCTCTCTTTCAAAAAAAATGTTTTCAGCAATAAAAACCAGGTCTCCAGACCATAACAATAATATTACATAAATCAGCCTTCCATTTATACCCAGTGTATCACAAAAGTTAAAGACAATTTGCCCCAAGTCATTTAATATTAGCTTCAGAACCCCTCCTAATCTAAATCAGCTGTTAAACAATATTAAAGATAAACTGCCTTTGGACCAGGCCTTCCAGATTATCTGCAAAATCAGTTGCAATGAACACAGCAATGCAATTTATTACAGTCAATTCCATGCCAATAGTGCCACTAGATTAGCACAATATATATATAGTCACATAAAAACTGACACACAATATAAAATCAATGATCCTGGAACATGAAATTGATTCTGGTCACAACTTCGATTTATTTAACATCAGTATTTTGCATTCAGTGCAACTTTCTAAAAAAAAAAAAAAATTTAAGGAGGCATGGTTTATAACCAACAACACCTATGTAATAAGAAAAGATGCATGTGATGCTTTATCATGCATGTAAAATATGTAAATCTATTAATTTAAATAGCAATTACTTTGCACATATTCGTTATCTGCTTCCTCTTCTTCACAAATTTGATTTTTTTCATGTTATGAATATAATCTGCACTGTCAAAAGCAGCGCTACATTGTAGATAATTTATGGTATTTTTAATCTTTCTTTTATAGCAACTATGCTTTGTATTGAATTACAAAAATTAAAAATTATATAAATTATTTAAAAAAATGCACTGTTTTTAATAGCGAACAAAAAATTGTAAATATAAAAGCAATATTACATTATAATATTTTCAAAGATAATATCATAGTTAAGTCATTATTCTGCACAAAAAGAATTCTTTGTTTTTTGGATGTGCACATTTAACAATCTCTCTAATATATGAATAATGAATTACTTTTGGTGAGAAGTCAGAATTTTCTAAATATAAATGAGTAAATAAACGTTATAGTTGAACTAAATTGGGATTCAAGGACTTTGTAAATGTCAATTATGAATAACAGCCAATAGAAAACTTACGAAAAAAAGATATACAGGATTTTTCATACCTGCACTCCAATATGTAATATATAGGGAGTTTGAGTACTTTCACACGACCCCTCAATTATCCTTGCTATCTCATATAGCTAACACACTTGATCACACACATGTCGAAAAGATAAATTATCACCAATATATGTATTTCATGCTAAACCACCACTCATCAGTTGGTCCAGATTATCATCTCCACACATAATACAATCAATGCTTAGCTTATATTAAGATAGTCATTCTTCATACTTTAATGGACAGGTTTCAATCCACTCCACCCCACAACTCTTCAGCTGTCCATTTCATTGAAAATATGATGATGGAATGCTCAAAGACACATTGGTGCCAACCTTATCATCCTACCCATGTTGACCGAAAGTCACTCTGACCCATTATGTGCAGGACATAATCCATTTACATACATATATGAGGGATGGGCAGACCTTACAGCACAGTACAGGTTTTTTCATACCTGACTCCAATAGGTAATATATAGGGGTTTGAACTCAGACTTTCACATGACCCTCAACTATCTGAAAAAATAAAATAATATTTTTTTTAAAAAAATGTATGATTTTCATACACAAAACTCTTTGACTAACATGAAGATGATTTGTGTATGTGACTAAGTACATAAAACATAATATATGGTTTATGTTCAGATTTATTTTGCAAAGTAAATGCAAATGACTCATTAAAAAGTTAAAAGACATAATCTTTTCAATAATTTGTTGAGAAATGAGTGATAATTTGTTCAGATCCCTCATTGTTTGGTTGTCCAACTGATCTACTAAGTGACAAAATGAGATCATAATATCAAAATCATGTAATATTGCTATTGGTACTAATATGAAATTTATATATATTCTTATTTTTTGGGTGTAGTCAATAAAAAACATTTAGCCTAAAAATAATAATACATGTACCCACAAAGCAAAAATATTAGCCAGGTTCTGATGTCATTGGGCAAGTTTCAGATAGTCATCAATGTTTTTTTTCAGTTTTTTTTGTAAACTTTCACTTTGTTCATCAAGTAATATATATATATATATTATTAGTATGCATTGTGTTTTCTATTTATATATATTAATTTATGACTGGATTAAAAATTTGCATTTGAGTTATGTTTATTTTTAATTTTTTTTTCAATGTTATACAAGTGCTTTGATAATGGTATATATACTGTATTAAATATATCCATCACACATTCTTAAAATATATAAAGATATTTGGAAAAAAACAAATGACTCTCAAGATGTGCATTTCAAGTTGAATCAGCACTCATCATTTGACCCAGGTCTCATCTCTGTGATGGAATGAAAGTGTTGAATATAATTGAAAAAGGTATTATACATAAAAATATATGAAGTTGAGTTATTTCATGTGTTTATGTATAACCACTAAAACAATACATTATGCTTATATAAGCTGTTAAAAACATAGTGATGGTCTCTGTGGATTAGTGCCATCCAGTGCAGGATATAACAATCAATGGATGCTAGTAGATTTATGCATCAAAATCACTATCTAGGGTATACTCATCTAATATTCCCAGACTAGTTTTTAGCTTGTGACTTTCATCAGTTAGGAGCCTTGTACCTGAAAGCACTGCACCTAGGTCTTTGGTTGCAAGGCAATTTTCTAGAAATCAGATTTTACCTTTCTAGCTAACTATAAAGCTATAAGTTCAAAATGAAAACATGTAAATAATCACTTGCATAATCATACATATCTGAATCTAGTTCAGTATCTATATCTTTTGGTACCTTTGGTGTTTTAATAATTGTAGTCAAAATCATGCTTTGGTCAGTATTGGTGTTAAATCACTAAACATCATATGATCACTTATTCTTTATGCTTACATAAACTGTTAAAATAGTAGCAATCAATTCTGACTAAAGGATGATAGTGACTATGGTTATTAAAAAACCCATAAACACCAAAAGATATGTAATGGAGTGGTTTTATATACAAGTAAATGAGCTTTGATTAAAAACCTTATTCAGTTTTCATTTTGGAATCATCAATTAATAGTTAACTAAGCAGGTAAAATATGTATAGTGTAGGTTGCATTAGATCCAAAGATCTAGGTGTAGTACTCTCAGAAATCTTCTCATTTATGATTTTAAATAAGTAGACACTAAATATGGATTTTAATACACAAACCTTTTAACATCCATTGATTACAATGGTTTTCACTGAGTGGCACTACTATATGGAGAAATTTTCTACTGTTTAACAATTAGGGTAAGCATAAAAAGTTGTGATGGTTTAGCACCAACCCTGGACCAAGGATGATAATGACTGTGTTTATTAAAAAACCTGATCTTAGATTGAAAATATTCTTGGGGTTTTTTATTTTGGACTCACAGCTTCATAGGTAAAAGATGGCTGCTGGAGGGTTACATTAGTTCCTAAGATGTAGATGTTGCACTCTCAGATCTAAGGTTCCTAAATGATAAAAATCACAAATTAAAAATTAAAAACATGTCTGGGATATTGGATGAGTAGGGACTAGATAGAAATTTTGTGCACAAATCTTTATGCATCCATTAATTACTAAGGATTGCACTGGATGGTCCTAATATATGGAAAGGGTTGTCACGGTTTTAACAGTTTGTGTAAGAGTAAAAAGTGGTGATCATGTAATTTTTAGTGGTTTAAGGCAATCCTGATAAAGGATAATAGTGACTATGGTTAATAAAAAACCAAAAATACACAAAGATATCTGTATGGTTAAAAATGAATGAACTTGAATTGAAAACATTATTGGGTTTTCATTTTGTACTTGTAGCTTTATAGTTAAATTAAACAGGTAAACGTTGATTTCTGGAGGTTGCATTAGATGCAAAGATCTAGATGCAGTGCTCTCAGATCCATGTCTTTTCAATTTTAAATGCATAAGCATTAGATAGAATTTTGTTGCACAAATTTAATATTCATTGATTATTAGAGGTTGCACTAAGTGCCACTACTGTATGGAGAAATTTTTTACTGTTTAATAGTTTGTATAAGTATAAGAAATGGTGATCATCTGATGCTTTAGTGGTTTAACACTAACTCTAACAAAAGGATGATGGTGAACATGGTTATTAGAAAAGGAAAGACATCACAAGATATCTGTATGACTATACCAATGAAGGAGCTTGGATTGAAAATATGACTATACCAATGAAGGAGCTTGGATTGAAAATATTTTTGTGGTTTTATCTTGGACCCATAGCTTTATAGTTAATTAAAAAGGTAAAAGGTGGTTTCTGGAGGATTCCATTTGATTCTAAGATATAGGTGTTGTGCTCTTAGATCCAACACTCCTCACCTATAAAAGCCACAAACTAAAAATAAATATGCGGATATTGGATGAATAGGCACTAGATAAGGATTTTATGCACAAACCTTATTGCATTTCATTAATTTCTAAGACTTGCACTTGATGGTCTTCCTGTGTGGATAAAGTTGCTTTTTGTTTAACAGCTGGTGTAAGTATGAAAAATGGTGATCACGTGATTTTTTATTGTTTAAGATCAATCCTGACCAAAGAGGTGATTGTGTCTATGGCTATTAAAAAACCAAAGACACCAAAAGATATATACAATGAACTGGGTTCAGATCTATTAAAAATCTTATTGTTTTCATTTCAAATTCATAGCTTTATAGTTGACTAAAAAGAATGAAGTGGTTGATGGAGGATTGCATTCGATTCAAATATCTAGGTGCAGTGTTCTCAGAGCCAAAGCTACTCCCTGATAAAAACCACAAGCTAGAAACTTGTCTGGGAATGTAGGATAGATAGGAACTAGATATATATTTTGATGCACAAATCTTCTAGCATTCATTGATTCCTATAGCTTGCACTGGGTGGACACTACTGTATAGAGAGTTGTTACCATGTTATGTATAATTAATAACCAGATATATTAATCATTGACATTTATATAATAGATAGTTGAATAGTTGGAAGGGTGAAAAATATTGAAGCCTGTCCAGTAAAGTTTAAGAATTTGCTGTCTTAATATAAACCAAAGCATTGATTGTATATATGTGTAGAGGAGATTGTGATCTGGTCTGATTGGTGAGTGCTGGTCCTGTCCTGCACAATATATATATATATGAAAAACAAAAAAACACAAGTTAAAACTTGCTAACGCTTGTATTTATGACAATAGATGGCGTTCTACCAAAAACACCATCCAGTGTAGTTTTTTACCAAAAACACCGTCCAGCGTAGTTTTTTGTTTACATAAAACTATGCTTGATGGTGTTTTTGGTAGAATGCCATCTATTGTCATATATATATAATGGGGGATTATTTATCTTTTTTGCATATACATGGTCATGTATATTGGTTGCTTGAGATAGAGTGGAAAACAAATGTAGATGAAAAAATCCTAAGTTCAAATCCCTCTACTTAATAATCATTAATATATTTAACTTAAGCGATCTGTGTCAAAGTTGTGAGAACAAAAAGATTGATATTTGTAAATCAAAATGTAATATTATAATTACATATTTCTTAAAGTCTTATTCCCAACAATTACTTTTTAAAAGCCTTAAGTGATTATAATTTTTTCTTTATTAATTTAAAAAGCATTTCATTTCATTTATCTTAGATGTAGACTTTAAATTTAATAAAGTTCAAATATTCCCTCACCATTAAATTTTATAGTTACAAATTTAAAATAAACATGAGTTATTAATAATATGAAATATATATATGAATACATATTTTAAATTCATCTATGTATATATTTTTCATTGTAAATGCCAGCATTATTTTGATGTTAAATCTTAATATGAAGGACATCAACTTGGTAATGTAAGTTAATCAGAGATGTCTCAAAATACCTGTCAATAATATTTTCTAATTTTTTGTAGCATTCCTGAATGACTTCTATCCAGAAGATGGCTGGTGGAATTCAGCTGAAACTTTATATAACTCTAATATTAACAGCAAGCAAATAAGTATATACACAATTAAATCCCCAATATATGTTCATGTCTTTTACTCATAAAAAATGTTATATGATAATTAGGCTGTACTATAGATCTAATACAAATATAAACAAAATATAATTTTCTTTCAAATTCAGTTGTCACTTCTTTAATAAAACCTAAAAAAAAAAAATGTTTATATCAAAATACTATCATTTAAAAGATCAAAGTTCAAATTTTGATTGCTTTGTTATTTTAATATTAATCAGAAATATTTTTATTAAAATATTTTTACATTTCAATTTTATATCAGAAAATGTATACAATATAAGTATGCTACACAAATAATCATGCTGAAAAGAGCATTGCTTGCAAACAGTAACTCAGGTGAAGAATGTGACACTAAAATGTGTTTTTTCCTTTTTACTAGTAAAAATTTTGGATAACTGAAGGAAGTTTCAAAATTTGGTTTCAAATCTCCTCTAATGACATCTAGATGAAGTATATATATATGATATATTTAAATATTATAGATTCACCCTGCACTTTGACCATCTCTCTTCTGCATATTTAAATGGGCTTGAGGTTCTATATATGAGGGTCAGAATAATTTGTGATCAACATGAGTATGACATCAAAATTGGCAAACATGGGCTTTGAATATGGCTATCATCAGATTTTCAATGATATAGATGGCTGAAGAGTTGGAGAATGGAGTAGATTGAAACCTCTCCATTAAAGTTTAAAGATTTGCTATCTTAATATAAATGAAACACTGATGAGTGTTGGTTCAGCATGAAATATGTATATTGGAGATCATTTAACGTTTTTACTTGTATGTGGTTATGTGTATTGGTTGAATATGATGAAGCGAATGACTAAAGAGAGCATTAAAGTCTGGGTTCAAATCCCCTTTAATTAAACAATTTTATTCTAAATATTAATATATATTTTTTTTAAAAATTGGGTGTTTTCTTTAGAAGAAGATGTATGTTTTGTAATAGATCATATTAAATAAATTTAAAATATTTAATGTTCAGTAAAATGGATAAATTATTAATATAAACAGTGAGTATGTATATTATTATTTTTAGCATAAGAGCAGGAATACACTCCTTTTGTATATAGTCAAGACATACTTATATATAACACAATTATCAACAGAATCTTTATTTTAAACTTTTAATAATTTAAGTTATTTGTATTTGATGTTAATATCAAAGATATAAAAAAATGTTTAATATGCACATATCTCCATCTCAATATCTCTATGAATAAACAACAGATAAATCCACACATTTGAATTATTTACGTTATATTATTATTTTATAACAAAATTTCAGAAAGATATAGAAAATATTTAGACATTTAACATGTATAATGATAAATTTCGAATATTTAACTTCAGATTATTTATGCTGTCTAATGACCTTAACTGCTTTATTAATTTGTGCTGTCAAGAATTTATGAAAGGTTATTATGATTCTCAAAGCTAATATGTGTATACTTTATGCCTCAGATTTTAAGAAGTTTTATTAATTTAACTAGCATATACTTAATTCTTTCAATTGTGTTAACCATAAACAAGCCATCGTGAGAATTTTATTATCTAAAGCATAAAATTAAAATATTATTTGAAACCTAATATGCTTAAAATATAAAGCATTAACTTATTATTACAAAATATATATATATACAATTTATAAATATAATTTATAAAATACATGAAATAACAATAACCAACATATATATGTATATAATATTAACTTTGTCAATGTCTTATGCATAAATGATGATGTAAAACAAATTTTATACTTTCAAAGTCCTGATAAACATTTTCTAGGAAATGACAGTTGATCTTTTATGTTTTTTATTTCTAAGTTCCAAATGTGTCATATAAGTTAAGGATTCTTTTAAATATAATAATTTTTTTAAGTTGCTGTTGAGGGTAAGGCATTCCGTGGTATTTTTAATGAGGTATTTTAAAGATGTTCTATACAAAGTTGGTTTTCAGGTCCAGGAAGAATTTTTTAGATTAACCCACAATTGGTTTTAGAATCTGAAAGGACACTAATATTATTTTATACATTTATCATATGTATTTATTACATTCAAATATCAGCCTTTCAAGCTAATTGAGCATGCGCCTTTTGAGAGTGTTAAATAAATGAATACTTTCCTCTTCAATCCAAGATATAGTATTTATGCAGGAATAAAAAGGATCCTCTTATTCCTACAACTCAAATTCTTTTATATGAGCAAATCTGAAGTACTGTTGAGGAGAGCATGAGTAGAATTCTCACTTTAAATTACTATTTACAATGTTTTTTGACTGAATGACTTCGGTGAAATTACTTAGAATTTACTAAACGTCATTTTTACTGAAACTTAATTATGAGTAAATAAGCAATTATTTTATCTAGTGCTGTGTTTACAATTATATTACATTCAAATATCAGCCTTTCAAGCTAATTGAGCATGCGCCTTTTGACAATGTTAAATAAATGAATACTTTCCTCTTCAATCCAAAATATAGTATTTATGCAGGAATAAAAAGGATCCTCTTATTCCTATGACTCAAATTCTTTTATATGAGCAAATCTGAAGTACTGTTGAGGAGAGCATGAGTAGAATTCTCACTTTAAATTACTATTTATGATGTTTTTTGACTGAATGACGTCGGTGAAATTACTTAGAATTTACTAAACATCAAACACGGCGCTAGATAAAATAATTACTTATTTACTCAGAATTAAGTTTCAGTAAAAATGACGTTTAGTAAATTCTAAGTAATTTCACTGACGTCATTCAGTCAAAAAACATCGTAAATAGTAATTTAAAGTGAGAATTCTACTCACGCACTCCTCAATAGTACTTCAGATTTGCTCATATAAAAGAATTTGAGTCATAGGAATAAGAGGATCCTTTTTATTCCTGCATAAATACTATATCTTGGATTGAAGAGGAAAGTATTCATTTATTTAACACTCTCAAAAGGTGCATGCTCAATTAGCTTGAAAGGCTGATATTTGAATGTAATATAATTGTAAACACGCCGCTAGATAAAATAATTTCTTATTTACTTATATGTATTTATTGTAATAAATAGTTAATTCATATAGTGCTTGGGTATGTATGTAATATAAAGAAGAGGAAAAAATATCAGTCATGTGATTTTTATGAATTTACATACACTCACCTACAAGCATCAGTTTTAAAAGCATTAGTGGACAACTTATGCTGAGAGCTTATAATTATATAACCCAACTTTCCTCACCATACTGAGATCAATACTTTTGCCTATTGTGTGCCTGATATATAACTTGACAAATGAATCGCATAAACTTATTCATTCTATTGCAGGGGAGAGGTGGAATTTCATTTTAACTACCTGTGACTAGAAATAAATATTAAATTTAATGTAATAAATAGTCTATTTATATAGCACTTGACTATGTATGTAATATACAGAAGGGAATAAATCTTGTCATTCAAATTTTAATATTCATTTCTAATCACAGATGGTTAAAAATGACATTCTATATCTCTCCTAATACAGTATGAATGTTTGTCATACTATATATCAGGCATACAATAGGTTAGGGCCCTTATTTCAGCATGGCGAACAAGGGTTGGCTTATGTAACAATAAGCTCTAAGCATAAGTAGCCACTTTTGTTTTTAAAACTGATACTTATGGCTGGGTGCATGTGAATTTGTAAAGAGTGCATTCACTTCTCTATATTATCAGCTGGATGTTTTTTTCTTATTTTCTTTTTTTAGCTACAGAAGTTTAGAATGCTAAATCTATTGATTTCCTTATGACAATTTTTAGAACAATGAATCTGTTGAAATCCTAGGGATACCAATTAATATTGTTTCTTATTTTACAACAATGACTACCTAAATCATGTGTGGTTGAAAATGCAAAGGTAAGGATCTCTACAGGTCTTCACCACAAGCTTACGCATTGGAAGGAAAGAGGGGAACCCTTCTTTACTTCAACCTACTTTTTACATAAATAGGTGAAGCTGAAGTGCTTAGATCAATGTACATTAAATAAATTTATAATTACAACTTTAAATTATTGTAATAGATTTCTAACTATAAGATCTTTCCATTGACTCATTGTAAATCGAAAGATTTCGCAAGTACTAATGTGTAATAGGAATTGTGGACTTAATCAGTGAAGTATTGAATAGCTTTATGCTCTCAGATCTAACCACTTCAGCTTCACCTATTTATATAAAAAGTAGGTTGAAGTAACGATGGGTTCCCCTCTTTTCTTCCAGTGCATAAGCTTGTGGTTAAGACCTGTAGAGATCTCTACCTTTGCATTTTCAACCGCACATGCTTTAGGTTTATTGCGTTAGTAAATATTACTTATGTAATCAATGTGCATTAAATAAATTTATGATTACAACTTTAAATTATCATAATAGATTTATAATTATAAGATCTTTCAATTGACTCATTGTAAATCAAAAGATTTCACAAGTACTAATAAATAATAGGAATTGTGGACTTAATCAGTGAAGTATTGAATAGCTTTATGCTCTCAGATCTAACCACTCCAGCTTCACCTATTTATATAGAAAGTAGGTTGAAGTAAAGATGGGTTCCCATCTTTTCTTCCGATGCATAAGCTTGTGGTTAAGACCTGTAGAGATGCCTGCTTTCGCATTTTCAACCACACATGCTTTAGGTTTATTGCCTTAGTACAGGGGTCCCCAACCCTATGCCCGCGGGCACCACGGCGCCCGCAGACCATTTTACATGTGCCCACCGCTATCCAAACACAATAAAAAATTATTTATCTGATACAGATAAATTTAATTTTTAAAATTTCTTATAAATTGTAGTAATATATATCGTCAAACCGTGTGTTAGAATATATTTGTAATAACTTAATATTTGTGTTAATATTAAAAATGCACACGCATATATAATTCGGCTATATATAGATAACTCAAATCAAATAAATAAATAACAAACTTTTATTTATTTTTTCTAGCGCTTTCAAAGGTATAATCTTCATTTTCAAGAAGTACAGTATTTCTTCATTTTCACGAAGTGCAAATATGCAAAATAGGACAGATTAAATATGCAAATATGGGTAGGAAAATTTTTCAAATTTGCTATTGTATTATATTGTAATCAAACTGTAGGGCATACTATACTTTTACAGCGTAAAAATATAAACATTAATTATATGTTAACATTTTATTTTTGAAATAAATAATTTTTTTGTACATTACGTGTATTATTAACAATATCCAACTATAAATTTACATTGAAACAATAAATGGTGCCCGCCACCTTGCCAGTATTGTAGAATGTGCTCTTAGGTGCAAAAAGGTTGGGGACCCCTGCCTTAGTAAATATTACTTATGTAATCAACGTGCTTTAAATAAATTTATAATTACAACAATGACTACCACAATATGATATTCACATATGGATTCAAAAATGAATCCACTTCTTTGTTATGTGTTTTATAAATTATTTATAACATTTCAGAAATTTTTCCCAGACAAATTTTTACTATATGTATGAATAAATGGTAGCTATTATGCATACACATATACACACATGCATATTCGTTACATAGCATATACCAAATGGTTAATGTTATGATTTTTTTTCCTAAAATCTATGTTTTATTATTGAATTTAAATATCTTTGATCTTTTCTTGCTTTGCTTAGTCTTTAAGAATAAATGTTCTGTTCTATATAATAATTTTCTTCTATTGGGAAGTGATTGATGGATTTAATCATCTGAAATTATTATATTATTTTAATATACATAAAGAGATTAATAAAGAGTATAGTTATTTACAGAGTGTTTTACTATATAAAAATTAAGGCAACATTTATAGATGTATATTTAATTTTATTTTATAAAAAAAAATAATTGATTTAATAAACGTTTTTATAAATAGATAGATAAATGTAGGTATTTTATAAGCTTGAATCACTATAAAATATTAAAATATGCAATATAAACTACTTATTTAATACGAAAGTACAGTTGTTTGTATCATCAAACTCTTATAATGACACTATTTATAACTTTTCTTTAAAATGCAAATTAGTAATCTTCTATGATTCTAGGGTCATTAAAAATATCATCTTATGAAATGGGTCACAAGTTAAAAATACTGATATATATCACTTCATCATATAAAAATATAGATAAAAATGTAAAATGCAAATGAGTTTAGCTAGGAAAAATTAACTCTTCTTTGCCTTAATGATTCATTTTAATAAATGTAAATTTAATGATGTTGATATGTTTATTCCAAGTAAATTTATTTTATGTCTAATACTAGTTAATTTATATATGAAATAATGTTGTTGTTGTTGTTTGTTTTTTGCACTAAAAAATATATGAAAAAAAAAAACATTTTTCTACTGATTTTAATAATGTTAAAAAATTCAAAATAGATTTTTATCAAATTCTGCCTCTCTGAGAAACCAAGAAAAAAATAAAAAGTCTCAGACCATATACATAGACATATGTCCATATCACATAATTAATTCATTATTTGCACTTAAATAATAAATATATTCCAGCTTTGTGTAGAATGGTCAATATATTCTAACTTTACAAAATTTTGATTTGCTACATAAAATGTTATATCCAAAGAAGTTTTTATCTGTAACATTGAAACTGCTATCGTTTCAGTAAAAGTTATGTGTCCATCATTATAGCACAACAGATATACTATATTTGGCCTAATAAAAATGTATGTATCACAAAGGTTTTATCAGCTTTCATTTTCAGTGTTATGCAAGATAGCAATGTTTAATACAAAGCATAAGAAAGTCTTCTGTCCTATATATAAATAAACTGTAACTACAATATATATATATAAGGATTTTAATACCCTCTATGCAAATATAACCTTTACAAATTTTATTGTTATTCAACATAAAATAGCAAATCACTTCTTATGATATACATGTATTTTGACTCAATAACTTTTTCAGTTGTTCTGGAGACCTTGAACATCCACAAAACATACTAGAATAACAACCCAAAATAAATGTATGTTGTGAAAGGAATGACATTATATATATATATATATATATATATATATATATATATAATACCCTTTATAAAAAATATATATTTTTATATATATATTTTTACCGTTAAATTGTTTATTTATAGTATATATATATATATATATATTGTAACAGGGTGAAAAATATAGGAGTACACCTGGGGTGAAGGGATTGATCATCATTCTCATCCACCCCAAGTCAACTGGATTTTAAATATAAAATTAAATATGAAATTTAATATAAAAGTATACAAAAGGAATGACCATGAGAGATCAAATTTGAGAGATCAGCGCAGCTAACTATATTAAGTATAATCATAATTAATTATAAGTTCACCAGCATTACACAAAAGTAATAATCATTTATCATCATGAATGATCAATAATACAATAAAATCAACAGTGAATCTTGTGACTGGATTTGAAATGGATCTACTATAGATCAGACTAAATATTTATCTCTTACCAGCTTGGAACAGATTATTTAAACATGAATTTGGATGCACAAACTTCAATGCAAATCCATCAGAATACATACCAGTAAAAACAATAATGCTGGGATATTAAAATATGCTAATCATCATCAATGCTCTGGCCACTTAGTACAATATGCTGGCCAACTATAACCTTAATGTCTAAATAAATACTAAACTAAATAAACTGTAGAACATGGACTTTAATTAAAGGATATCCTCTTTGCACCAATTCAAGGGTTATCATCATCAACTGGATGCCCATAAATGCTAATATAATCCACTTTTATATAACAGACTATTATGCATGAATCTAGCTCAGAGAACACAAGCTCTAGAACTATTACTGTTGACAAGAGATATAATACCACATATAATAATTTATATTTTTGAATTTAGTAAGCCACTGGTATAATTTTAACAATAAAATATCAGTTTAATAATAACAATAAAAAAATAAAATTAAGATCTACAGAATATATATATTAAGGCTTCTGATTTAACATACAAAAAATATGCTATCACATTGTGATTTACATATATATTCCAATAGGTTTACATAAAACATTTATATATCATTACACAGACATGTGATATAATATAAAATGAAGATTTGACTTGTCATATAGCAAAAGAAATTATTAATTTTTACATATATGTGTCTACCTGACATGCATTGATATATGCTTACAGACATGCAGTATAATTTATGAAAATATTTGAATTGTCATAAAATAATAAAAAATGATTAATTTTTATTTACAAATACCTCACAATGAGTTGACATAAAACACATCTGCATATCAATGAATAGATGTGTGGTACAGTAATTTATTAACATATTTGAATTCATAAACCTATAAATGAAATTCAATTCTTATAATATGTAATTAATGACAAATTAACACATATATATGTGTGTGTGAACATGGAAATTTATGTGCACACAGGTGTTTATATCATATTTTAATTTGTCAAAATAATAAAATTATTAAAAATATATATTTTACAATTAATTCCATTTTTAACTATACATAAAATTTATAAAAGTTCTTTTTTCTTCCAAATAAGTCTTTGATAGGTTACTGTTGATTAATTACAAATATCTTTAAAAAGAACTCTAGCAAATTTCTTTGTTTTTGAATCGAGAAATACTTTTGGAGTTTATGAATCAATTTTTTATTTTTAGATTTTTAATTCAAGAAAAAATTACTTACTTGAACTTTTAAATTGTAGATTTTAAATGTCTTTTTTTTTCAATAAATGATTTAAAATAATATTGTTCTCTCTATATATATCACTACTCACCAGATGTGCTACTATATATATATATACATTTATTTGTGCTTCTCTGCATACAGATAAATCAGCATACATATAAACAAATTCTTCAGCAAGCTGATGGATTCTCTAGAGTAAGCTGGTTTCTTCTAAATAGCAGTCTAGCTTATAGTCATAATTGGAAAATGTATAACTCAGGTAACTTCTGGCATTCAATTATCTCCATTTAGTCTAGGATTGGATAGACTTCTGACAAGTTAGCTGTTTTGCCCATATTAGGGCTATGAAACCCTGGAAGTTGACTCTTTTCTTCAACATGAATTCAAGCTTTGCTGTAGTGAACTATGGAGCATCTGCTGGATTTTCCCTCCTTGCCTTCAGTTATATTTTCATGGTAGTTTCTATCATAATCTGTCCAACTCTTAAAACTCTTAAGAACTACCAGAACCATTTAAGAACTACCCTCTAATCTTTTTTAACCTTTTATAGTTAGGGTGTGGAAAAAGTGTATTTCTTATCTTAATTGGAAAAAGTTAGTGATTTTTTTCAATTGACTTTAATCCTTTAAAAGATCACATTGTGGATTTTTATTATCAAATTATGTTATACAAGCAATACTTAAAAAATATTTTCTAAAATAGATAGTGAAATTTTATAATTACAGAATATCTATCGTAACATAAAATAATGCTTGTTTTAATTTCAAAATCAGAATTAATAAAATATTAATTAGACCTTTTTTAATTGTTTAATTTATAATAAAAAAAATTAAATTAAAAACTATTCAGACTTTACTGTTATTCCAGTGTGCTGTAGAAAATATCTACAAAAATTTTTTGACTGCATTTGTTTATACTTTTCCTTTCAACTTTATATATACATATATATTGTAACGATCCGGAGAAAGAGACTTACGTAAACTGCACTACAGGGCACCATCATGGCATTTGAACCTAGAAAAATTTATAAAGTAGGCAGATACGTAAGTAAAAAAAAAAATTTTTTTTTTTTTTTAATTTTGATTCCGGTCGTTAGCCCATGTCACTAGCTCAGTGGAATAGCAGAGATTAAATAATATAATATCTTATCTAATTATATTTCAATATTAAAAAAATAAATAAATAAAATAAGCCACTGCCAGTAATTAACGTACAAACATTTATTTATGCACATATATATAAGATTTAAAATTATTTTAGTACTAGTTTTACATTTTAACATTTAACATTATTTTTAACTTTGATTTTTGACTTTAATTTACATTTAATTACTATTATATTCTAATTTTACATTTTAATTAAGTTCGCACAGATAAATTTATGAAAGCTTGTTTATAATGTTGAATATAGATCGGTTACATAGATTTCAGGTCAAAAACATTTCAAAGTAAACATAAACGATCAAAATACAAAATTATTGATTACTGACAATTGCGGAGGGAAACTTATAAGTAACCCAATAGTATTCACCATAAGATACTTGCATTGTCACCAATAACTTAAAAGACATCCGAATAAATACATTTTAGATACTCACCGTAAGGTATCATTATTTATCGAATGTCTATATATTTCGATCAAATATGAAAACCCAAAACATACTTAACCGATAACCAATCCATGCAAGCATCTATAAACAACTTAAATTTAATGCATTTTTATTTAGGGTCAAGTATGAATAGACCACATAGATTTGCATTTGAAAATAAAATATTCTGTCCCTATTTAACCTTAGGCTAAAATTCGCAGTCAAACGCATCAATCCACTGATACATCGATGTATTCAATGTAATACGAAATACGGCAGCACCAAAAGGTTAAGAGAAGATATTGACTCTCATTAGACAGGAATATTACTTCTATCTAACAAGAAGAACAATAAAAAAAAACTCCATAGAAATGAACGCGCCTCGCTTATAATTCCTTCCATAGGCAAAATGGGAGAGTGTGGCGATGAAGCGTTCTGCCAGTAGCGAACCTCCGACTACATCTACTAACTACATCAATATATCCAATCCATTGACCCAATCGAACAATGACACAAATAACCTAAGATTACCCTCCCCTAATATAACTTTACAAATCTATACAGCCATTCATGCCCGACTTAAGTTTAACATTTATATAATTAATTTAACGAAAAAACAAAAAAAAATCATGATAAAAACTTAAAGAATAAAAAATAAATAAATGGAAATGATTTTACATAAATAAGAAAAAAAATACATCAAATAACACTATTAATAAAGAATTTAGTTTGGTCAGATAGGATCATATTGCAATCATTTAAATATAGAAAATTTTAATTTAATGTTCATTATTTATAAAGTTCTTACGGTTTAAAACAGTTCATCTTTATCCATTGCTTGCCATGAACGTGAATTCCCACGCCATCCTAAAAAGGTTGGTATCCATTTAGCCATTGTTTATTTATTTATTCGGAGGTTTTTTAGTTTAGTTGGTCCTCAATGTAGAAAACGATAGTTCATTTCTCTTTCTTTCTTTGGCAAAACTGAAGGGATTGAATCGTGCGTCACGATTCAATCCCTTCTCCCGCACTAACACCTATCTGTCACATCGTAATAATCATAATCACACTGCTTAATAATTTCCAAATTTTCCTTTTATACGTATTCGAAGGATTGACTTGGCATTATGTCATCGATGTGATGATCCTTTCACTGAGGTCCGATTTCCCGATGGATTTCTTTCATTGGCTATTTGTTTCTATTGTTTTCCTATCTGACCGATGTTTTTACATTTAAATGCCCAAGTCTGGTTCACATTTGACTAATTAAATTTATCATTTCCATTTCTGATTAATTAACCTGTTTTCCAAATCAAAGATATATTTAAAGATAAATTTAAAGATATAATTTTATTTCCAAATCTTTTTGAAATTTAGTTTTAAAATACTTTTTTTTTAATAAAGTTTTATTTTAATAATTTTTCATTATCTGTGCGATTTAATATTATAAGAGTTTAAGATGATATTTAATTTCAATTTTTAATTCTTAAAGAAAATTTTTAAATGCGAACTTTTTAATTTACTTTCATGTTTAATAAATAAATAAAAAAAACAATGTAACGAACGTCTGTGCTCGTTACAATATATATATATGCACAGACAGTACTATGTTGTTATATGCCATGAAACCCATAATGATTTCAATATACATACATTGTGGCAATTTGCAATCTTAAAGCTTATATATGCAACTGTGTATACTATAATCTGCATCATTCACACACAAATGCACATATATAATTAGCAATTTGGAAGTCCTTTATTTTTACAGTTTTAATAGATTTCACCTCCACTTTGTATCCTTACATTCATGCATAATTATAATGTTGATTTGATATGTTTTTTTTACAATTATTTGAATAGTGCATCTATTAATTATTATATACTTGTATATAGATATATAGATGGCTAGATGGATAGATAGATAGATAGATAGATAGATAGGTAGATAGATAGATAGATAGATAGATAGATAGATAGATAGATAGATAGATAGATAGATAGATAGATAGATAGACAGACAGACAGACAGACAGACAGACCGACAGACAGACAGACAGACAGACAGACAGACAGATAGATAGATAGATAGATAGATAGATAGACAGATAGATAGACAGACAGACAGACAGACAGATAGATAGATAGATAGATAGATAGATAGATAGATAGATAGATAGATAGATAGATAGATAGATAGATAGATAGATAGATAGATAGATAGATAGATAGACAGACAGATAGACAGACAGACAGACAGACAGATAGATAGATAGATAGATAGATAGATAGATAGATAGATAGATAGACAGATAGACAGACAGACAGACAGACAGATAGACAGATAGATAGATAGATAGATAGATAGATAGATAGATAGATAGATAGATAGATAGATAGACAGACAGACAGACAGACAGACATACAGACAGACAGACATACAGACAGACAGACAGACAGACAGACAGACAGATAGACAGACAGACAGACAGACAGACAGACAGACAGATAGATAGATAGATAGATAGATAGATAGATAGATAGATAGATAGATAGATAGATAGATAGATAGATAGATAGATAGATAGATAGATAGATAGATAGATAGATAGATAGATAGATAGATAGATAGATAGATAGATAGAATATTTCCTTGATAAAATGTTAAGACATCAGTAACTTGCATATGTTATTTGTTGCCTGAATACAGTTGCAGTGACTAGTAAATTTCCTACCATGAAGAAACAGTAGAACCTCCTTGAGCATTTAAAGTTGTTGAATGTTATGCTACAAATAATCTAAAACATCCATGCCAGCAAAAAGTCACATAAAGATTCAGACCAGCTGTATCTTACAAATTTTTATTACAACAAAGTAAAAGTATTCAGTAAGACTGGACTGGTTTAGTGTAGATATTGGTCCAACAAATAGAAGCTCAATTATTCCAGCCTTAGGACTAATATTTGATTGATAAAAAGATTTAGTTATTTATTTAAAAAAAAAGCAAAAAACATTAGTGTAAAGTAGGAAATTTCAGATGTTTGTTCAATCCAAAATTTAACAAAAGGCAAGAAACATTATTGTAAAGAAAAAAGCTCATTTCTTTATTTAATCTAGATAGAATAAGCATTTGTTTTATATAGCGCATGTTTATAAATTGTAATACATTAAAGATCAGCCTGTCAAGCTATTGTGCATGCACTTTTTACGAGTGTTAATAATAAATGAATACTTTGACTCCCAAAACAAGATATAGTATTTAGGAAAGAATAAAATGAATCCACTTATTCTATCCAACCCAAATGCTTATATATGGGCAAATCTTAAGTACTGGAAGTGAAAGCGTGAGGATAGACCACTCACTTTAAATTACTGTTTATGATATCCGAATGAATGACGCCGACAAAATTATCTAGAATTTACCAAACGTCATTCTCAAATGTATAATAAATTGGATTAAAGAAATAAAAAATGGAAAATATCAAATTGGGATGTTGTTCCTTCTCTGCAAAATAAATAGTAATTTTACTATGTTCAGTATGTATGGCTTTTTGTTTGTTCATATTTATAGAATCTGTTGGTGGTTCAACATAAATCATTATGACTGTCATTATATAAAGATTCGAGATTTCTTACCTGTTCCTGTTTTTTTTTTCTGAAATGATGAGGCTAAAAAAGTGAGCTTTTTCCCCTACACTACACCATCTATTGTAAAGCTTGAGTAAGTAAGGTTTATCAATAGTTAAAGTAATTTAATCTCCATTCTCAGATCTGATTCTGTATTTTGTGTAAACTAAGAAGTGAAAGAATCAGAGTGATTTTGTATTGGTATTAAAAGAGATGAGACCTAAATTAAGATCTAATAAATTATCAGTACAAGAATAATAAGAAAATCATTAAACGTCAACAAAACATCACATGACTTTTCTATTTATATGTAGCATACACTTTTACTAGCAGTAATTCACTATGTTCATTCAATATGGAAGTTATCAAATGATCAGTCATTATTCTAGCATATAATGAATAACCTTAGAGAAGTAGAATAAATTATTGCTATTAAAAGTGTAACATATAATTTATTATTAAAAACAATGAAAAGTAAAATTTTAAAGATAAAGTGTTTGACCAAGATTAGCTGCAATTACAATCAGGCTTATATCATCTAATGTAAACAAAGCAAAACTCTCCATACAGTATTGCCACCCTGTGCTAACCAGAGTAATCAATGAATGACAGAAGGCTTGTGCATAAAATCCCTATACTGTATGGAGAGTTTTGCTTTGTTTATAAACAATTATGTGCTAGTATAAGATAGTGATCATGTGGTGCTTAATGGTTTATCATCTAATGTAGTGAAAGCATAATTGAAATGAGAATTCCAGGAGAACAAATTAATTTCATTTCTTCTGGAGCTTGAATATTATATAACCTACTGAGCAATAAGTGATTTTGTTATTATAATCACTCAGTAATTTAGGTTTATTTATTTTTCAATCATATAGATGAATAAGTTAATATATTTTGTAAGAATATCCATAGATTAATTAATGACCATAGATCACACTTTAAACCACTAAACATCACATGATCACCATTTCTTATGCTTACTCATAACTGTTATTAAAACAGGCAAAACTCTGCATACAGTAATGCCACTCAGTGCATGCTTGAATAATCAATAGATGCCAGAAAACTTGTGCCAGAAGGCTCCTCACTAATGAAAGCCACAAGCTAGAAACTAGTCTGGGGATATTGGATGAGTAGGCACTAGATAGGAATTTTTGTGCACAAGCTTTCTGCCATCCACTTATTACTCTGGCTTGCATTGAGTGGCACTACTTTATGGAGGGTTTTGCCTGTTTAAATCACACTTTAAAAGAACAATTGACAATTTCTATGCAAAGATTTGAACTCACCATGCTAATAAATATTACTTATAAATAAATATAGGAATAAATACATTTTTAAAAATAAAAAATGGTTGAATACCTATAAAATATAATTTGTATTTTGAATTCACTTTTAAGTAAATGAGAAAAAGAATTGATGACATTTAGAATAAATTGGTTCTATCAAATAAGAATATTGCTTAAAATGTAACAAAACGTAGTTTAATAAAGGTAGAAATCACAAGATACCTGATGTGTTGAAAAGGATATAAATATATATGATTTTAAATAACATTAATTATTGGTGTCATGGTGAAACATCTTGTTTGAATCTGGGATAAATATATTTGAATTTTGTTTCAACAGGTTGGACCAGCATGTCATTTAATATTGGTTTCTAAATGACTTCATAAATTAAGGTTAAAAACACTCAAACCTTCACCAACAGGAAATTGTGAAACCTGGTAAATGCTGTTCTTCTCATTGACTTTACCTTAATAAGAGGATTTGGGGACGTCTTTGTCTTGAACTGGGCTATTTAAGGTTGTTTGATTTTTTTATTTATACACTTATTAGAAAGTGCTTTTATTTATCATGAAAATCAGATATGGATTTATAATACTATCATTAAAAATATATAATACTATCACTAATGTTAAAAAAATCTAGTTAAAAGTACAAAAATATTAAAATAGTTAAAATATGTCAAGAGTCAAAATACAATGGTGATTTAGTTTCAAAAATCGAATACTTGGATTAAGGTAAAGAAAATTTTATATATATATGTATGTATGTATGTATTGTCTAACTGTAACTTAACACTGCATGTATAAACTTTATAAACAATGAAGTTTAATTTTTTTTAAAAAAACAAGCAACCATAAAAAATAGAAATATTATATTTCAACTCTAAAAGGACTATAAAATAAATTTAATTACTAATAAAAAAGTTAAGTAGGATTGAGAGTTTATATAAATATTTAATAAATCAAATTATTAATAATGAAGATTCTCTAGAACAAATGATTTACAGATGCTGAGCCACAGATCTGACACTAATCCTCCAAGAAATTTGGCTTGTTTAAAAATGTGTTTTAGACTAGAAAAAATATGGCACAATAAAATTGCAATATTTAAATATTTACTTTTATATATTAATATTTACAATTAAGCTCCAGGTATATGAAGAAAGCCTGTATTTCAAATATTACACATTAAGCCTGTATCCTGCCCATCCCTTTTCTATGTATTTAAATGGATAAGGTTCACTACATTATGGGTCAGAGTGACTTAAGGTCAACATGGGCATAACAATATTGGAATCAGCATGGGATTTGGGATTTTCATCATCAGATGTTCAATGATACGGATGGCTGAAGAGTTGGAGGTTGGAGTACATTGAAGCCTGTCCATTAAAGTATGAAGATTTGCTATCTTAATATAAACTAAGCACTGATTATATATATATATATATGGGAGATGATAATCTGGAGCAACTGATAAATGCTGTTTCAGCATGAAATAGATATATTGATTATTTATGTTCTCTACATGTATGTTGTCATGTGGATCAGTAGTGTAAGATAGTGTGGATAGTTGAAGGGTGCTTGAAAGTCTTTCAAATCCTCTATATTTATATTAATACAAAATGTTATTTATAAGTATTTTGTGTTTCAGACTATATCTTATATTAGTACTGAGTCTTTTTATTGTATCTGCATTCACTTCCCATAAAATGTCTAATATTGCATTAATTATTATAGCTCACAAAATTCTTCAACCCTAATATATTTCAGTTACAATTTTAGTCAATAGATGGAATCTTTTGAATTAAAAAAAATGGGTTTATGCTGTAAGCAAATACTAATTTATATAAAAATACAGCAACTTTTATGGACACAATTGGTGGTCTAATGAGCAAAATAACTTATTAAAAGATAAGTAATTTAATTTTTGGATTTTTTAATTTAAATTTCCATATATGCAATAATAAATAAATATTTATATCATTATTTTAATTTTATAACAATAGTATAAATAAATAACGATATATAATTTTATACATAAAAATATTGATTATTTAAATCATAATCATGATTACAATCTAATAACGTAGTGATTTATATATATACAAAATTGTGGAAGGAATTACTCTTCATACAGGCACTAGAAAATTGACACACATTCATTAATAATTGTTTTAAAAACATAGGTGGTCTACCTATATTTAGAGCTTATTTTTTTAAATAAAGCAAAAATTATTGACCATGCCTAAATTAGGGCTTGAATTTATTATGTACCTGATTTTCAAATCAGCATTTTATTTGCACAAATTCAGTTTATATATCACAGTGAAGGGAATGTTTCTCATTTTAACTATCTGTGACACTGAATCTTATTAGTTGTATATATATGTAAGGCTATCAACCTTATGAAAACATCTTTTGATATA
Source organism: Epiperipatus broadwayi (assembly GCA_028023455.1). Lineage (NCBI taxonomy): Eukaryota > Metazoa > Onychophora > Udeonychophora > Euonychophora > Peripatidae > Epiperipatus > Epiperipatus broadwayi. The sequence goes on from JAQFVV010006207.1 coordinate 8,021,783, forward strand.
AAGGGAAGTTGGTTTTTGAAATGAATTATGGAAATTTTTGTTTGTTTTGTATTGATTTTCATTTGAGAAGGTCTATTTGTTTAGTAGATGAAACCAAGATCGTGCAAGGATTTTGGTAAAATTTGGATTTTTATCTAGTATTGTATTGCTTTATGGTTTTGTATTATATATATATATATATTTGTAAAATTGTCAAGGAATTACTCTTTACAGTTCCACTACGATTTTAAAACAATTAATGATGGAGAAGTGCATGATAATTTTCTAGCATAGATATGAACAGTAGTTCCTTTCACAAATATATATATATAGATGGATGGATGGATTTCCTTTCACAAATATATATAGATGGATGAATGGATGGATGGATGGATGGATAGATAGATAGATAGATATATAGATAGATAGATAGATAGATAGATAGATAGATAGATAGATAGATAGATAGATAGATAGATAGATAGATAGATAGATAGATAGATAGATAGATAGATAGATAGATAGATAGATAGATAGATAGATAGATAGATAGATAGATAGATAGATAGATAGATAGATAGATAGATAGATAGATAGATAGATAGATAGATAGATAGATAGATAGATAGTACAATGTTTTTGGGTCCGAACCGTGTATTATTTTACATTACAATCCGATATTTCGATGGATTAGTAACCACCTTTATCAAGGTTAACTTTTGAAAGAACTATCTCATTAGATCTCAAAGACTAACATGACTTAGTGCAAGATGAGAAGTGAAATTCAACTTGAAGTAGTTCAGCATTCACAATATGAGGCTTATCAAAATGTTTATTTCCATCAGTTTTTTCACCTATTAATTTCAAGTTAATATTAGCTAAAATGAGAGGTTTCCACATAGCTGGAATGTGTTGTGCTTCATCAGCCCTATTTAAACCAGTAGGTCTCTTTAATATTTCAATTGACTCTCTCATGGTTCTTAAATCATATCGTGCCAAATTTGCAAGTATTTTTGTATTGTCAAAATCAGGTTTGTGACCAATTTCTAAAAAATGGGAAGTAAAAACTGATATACTAATTTTTTGATTAAAAGCATTTCTATGTTCCTTAATTCTGACATTTATTCATCTATTAGAATGACCCACATAGCTTCTTGAGCACTGCAAACATGAAATTTCATAAACTCCTTGGTGTTCCAAAAATATTCTGTCTTTAGGTTTATATAAAAAAAACACCAATTTTTTTTCCAATAGAAAAAGTAGTCTTTATATTAAAACAAGATAGTCTTCTACTGATTTTATCAGTAACCCCTTTAATGTAAGGTAAAATTACTCTATTAAAAGAGGAATTGTCAATTCTATTCTCTTTTTTCTTTTTAGTATTAATGTTATGTAAAGCCTTACGTATGATGTTTTATTATAATTATTAGAAAGTAGAATATTTTTTGTAAGTTAGAATATTTTTTGTGAGTTATATTTAGAACTTACAAAAAATATTCTACTTTCTAGTAATTATAATAAAACATCATACGTAAGGCTTTACATAACATTAATACTAAAAAGAAAAAAGAGGATAGAATTGACAATTCCTCTTTTAATAGAGTAATTTTACCTTACATTAAAGGGGTTACTGATAAATTCAGTAGAAGACTATCTTGTTTTAATATAAAGACTACTTTTTCTATTGGCAAAAAAATTGATGGTTTTTTATATAAACCTAGACAGAATATTTTTGGAACACCAAGGAGTTTATGAAATTTCATGTTTGCAGTGCTCAAGAAGCTATGTGGGTCATTCTAATAGATGAATAAATGTCAGAATTAAGGAATGTAGAAATGCTTTTAATTAAAAAATTAGCACATCAGTTTTTACTTCCCATTTTTTAGAAATTGGTCACAAACCTGATTTTGACAATACAAAAATACTTGCAAATTTGGAACGATATGATTTAAAAACCATGAGAGAGTCAATTGAAATATTAAAGAGACCTACTGGTTTAAATAGGGCTGATGAAGCACAATGTATTCCAGCTATGTGGAAACCTCTCATTTTATGTAATATTAACTTGAAATTAATAGGTGAAAAAACTGATGGAAATAAACATTTTAATAAGCCTCATATTGTGAATGCTGAACTACTTCAAGTTGAATCTCACTTCTCATCTCACATTCAGTCATATTATTCTTTGAGATCTAATGAGATTGTTCTTTCAAAAGTTAACCTAGATAATGGCGATTGTTAGTCCATCGAAATATTGGATTGTAATGCAAAATAATTCATGGTTCGTACCCAAAAACATTCTATTATCTACATCATATAACCATAAAAACATTAAATATTATATATATATATATATATATATATATATATATATATATATATATATATATATATATATATATATATATATATATATATATATATATATATAAAGATCATGGCAGTTTCTTGATCTTAAACTCAGAGATAAAAAGCCAATAAATTCACAATGCTGGCTAATGTGTGTTGATGAGCAGCCCATCCATGTTTGTATACTATATGATAAATCACATAGTAATAATAGCTGCAATGACAAGAACATATGAAGTGATTATTATGAATTTGCCCTGCTTGGTTCCTTTAAAGCTTTTAAAAAGATTCAATTGGTCTTCTTTCAGTTAACAGAAATCTCCTTTCTGCATCCAAGGCAGTGGTTGGTAGCCAAAGGCAGAAGGAGCTGAGAATCCCCTGATTCCAGACCCAGGCTGCCATTTGCTAATGACTTTTTGTTTAGGTACTTACAACTTCAGGTCACTTTTAAATGAAGAAAGATGGCAAGAACTGGAAGAAAAATTGTCTTATATTAAATGGGACATTATTGGACTTTGTGAAGTTAGAAGAAAAAGTGAAGAGACAATTAATTTAAAAAGTGGATTAGTATTCTACTACAAAGGCACAAATATTACAAGTACAAGTAGTAGGATTCATCATAAATAAAAAGTAGTACAACACTGTGCAGATTGATGGTGCATCAGACACTGTAGCAAGATTAGTTATTCAACTTAATAGCAGATACCAAATGCAGATAATCCAGATTTATGACCCAACAAGTTCTCATAGTGATGAAGTAGTATAAGATTTTTATATGGATTGCCAAAAGGCTTTTGATTAGACCTAACATTTTAAAATTGTTATGGGAGACTTTAATGCTGGAATTGGTAAACAAATGAAAGATGAAAGTGATATAAAAAATTTGGCCATGATAATAAAAATGAGAGAGGACATAGATTTGTGGAGATAACAGAAAAAGGAAAACTATATTATGAATTCGTTTTTTGAGAAAAGTGTTAAAAGGAAATGAACATGGAAGCATACAAATGAAGGTACTATAGAATTGGATTATATTTTGACTAACAGAAAATACATATTTCAAGATTATAATGTTCTTAATAAATTCAACACAGGAAGTGATCATTGATTAGTAAGATGAAAGATACATATTAATGCAAAACTAGAGAGACAAAAATTATTAAAAAAAACAATATTTATAGTTGATATTCCTAATCTTCTGTAACATTCTAAATAATTTAAAGTAGAACTTGCAAATTGATTTCAAGTATTAGTAGATTTTTAATATGATTAAGATTTGAATGATATTAATAAAAAAATAATAGATAAATTTTAAAAAAACTGCAACAAAGATAGCTGGTAGAAAAAAGCAGCAGTTGACTAACAAAATTTCTACTGAGACTAGATAATTTATGGAAAAAGAAGGTGTATGAAGATATATAAAAATGATGCATTAAAAAGGATTGAATATCTCGAATTTTGTAAAATGGTGTGAAAAAGAGTTGATAATGATATAAGAAAGTATAATTGTGAACTAGCAAGGAAAGCTGTAGAAGAGAATAAAAGTCTCAAGAGTGTAAAACAACATTTTGGTATTGGTAGGAAATTTATATCAGCAATAAGAAAAAAAATGGAACTATTACCGAAAAGAGAACATTTTAAATGAAGAAATGAGACATGCAATTAAATTTATGAAGAAAGGAAAAACTCCAGGTAATAATGGAATTACAATCAATATATTAAGTAGAGAAATAGGAAAATTTTTGGCAAATTTATATACCGAATGTCTAGGTGATAAAGATGTACCAGATAATTGGAAGAATGCTGTATTAATATTTAAAAAAGATGATAAAGAAGATATTAGAAATTACAGATCTATCAGACCTTTATCAGTTTTATACAAAATGTTATTAAGATAATTACAACTCGTCTACAGAGAACATTAGAATTCAACCAACTATGAGAACAAGATGGATTTAAAAGTGGTTTTAAGCACAGTAGATTATATCCAAGTATTGAGAGAAGTTATAGAAAGGAGTAATGAATATAAGTTGCGATTATGCTTTCGATTTATAGACTATGAAAAATCATTTTATTATATAAGTGTTTTTTCAGTGATTAAAGCATTGGATCATCAAGATATAGACTTAGGATATTGTCATATTCTGAAGAATATCTGTAAAAATGTAACAGCAACAATTAGATTATGTAATGATACTAGGAAGGTTAACATTGAGAAGGATGTAAGACAGGGTGAATCCATATCTCCAAAACTTTTTACAGAAATGTTGAAAGAAGTATTTTATGGATTAAAATGAGAAGCTAAAGAGTAAAAGTAAATGGAGATTATTTAAGTCATTTAGATTTTTCAGATTATGTAATTGTTTTTGCAAATAATGCTTCAGAGCTTCAGAAACTGTTGCAAGAGTTATCAAATAAAAATAAGAAAGTAGAGCTAAAGGTAAATGTTAAAAAGACTAATGTAATGTTCAATGGATTGTCTCAAAAGATGAAAATAAAGATTGATTATAATGAGTTAGAAAAAGTTAACAACTAGAAATACCTTGGACAAATTATTCTACAGATGGAAACATAATGGATGAAATTAATCATAGTATTAAACTTGGTTGAAATGCTTTTGTTAGAAATAACTTAATGCTAAAAGGAAATATGCCTATATGATTGAAAAGAAAAAAAATTAATAAATGTATTTTACCAGTTTTACTTATGGATCTGAGACTTGGACAGTTAACAGAAAAGCAATATAGAGACTTCAGACCACTCAAAGAAGCATGGAGAGATGCATATTAAGAATAACAAGAAGAGATTGAAAATACAATATATGGGTAAAAGAACAAATGGGTGTTACTAACATCATTGAAAGAATTAAAATGCTGTAGTTATGCTGGACATAATGCAAGAAAAAAGATGATAATAGATGGACAATTAAAATCTTAAACTGGATTTTAAGATATTGTAAAAGACTCAGAAAAAGACCACATGTGAGATGAATAGATGAAATAAGAAAGTGTGCAGGGTGATTTGGAGAAGAGAGGCTGGAGATTGGAGAAGATAGATTGAACTTGGAGAGACATTTATTCTGTAGTGGATTTATAATGTTTGACAATGGTGATGATGATGATGATGATGATGATGATGATGATATACAAACTAATCATATTCAGTGTCACAGATAGTTAAAAATGAGATACTTTTTTTTCATGTGATACAAAAACTGAACTTGTGCAAGTAATATGCAGATTTAAAAATCAGGTTTATAATATATTCAAGTCCTAATTAGGCATAGTTTAATTATTGGTTCAATTTAACGAATAAACTTTTACTATAGGTGGAGCACCTGTGATTTTAAAATAATTATTGAAGGAAAAGTTTGTATCAATTTTCTAGTGCATATGTGAAGAGTAGTTTCTTTCACAAGATTATAATTTAAATAATTGAAATTATAAAATTATATATTATTGTTTGTGCTGTCATTATAATGATAAAGTAATTATTTATATGTTTAACGGGAAACTTATTAATTTACATATGTGTATGCATATATAAACTTAAAAACTATTTTTACATTTTTGCAATATGTTATGATAAGATGGATCCAATATGTTGTAAACATAGGTGTTAAAATCATAAATAATTGAATGGTGGCTTACTTGGGAGTTCATAAAAAATTTGAGTACTGGGGCATGATCCACGAACCTTGAGTTCCAGAATCGGCACTGTACTACTGCCCCCAAATCACACAGGATTTGGATATTATTAATGGTGCTTCGTTGTAATGTTTATAATAAAAGATCATTCTTCAGAAAAGTATAAAAAAATCCAACAAAACTACTATTTAAACTATAGCTTGATTTTTGTAAATACATACATAAATGAGATTTTAAAAATTAAATTGCACAGCTATTTAGAATCCTTACAAGAAAATTTTCAAATAATCTACTTTCGGCACTAAAAGATATTGGAAAAATTGGATATAAAAAATGCTTTTTGTTTCATAGTGAATGTAGTAATAATAACAGTTATTATTATTATAGTAAATGATAATAGAAGTATTTTAACGAACGCACGTTATATAATCTGCCCCAAGGCATGTTGTATAATTTAGCTGTAGATATTATGATTAAAGTATGAAGATCATCATTATTTACTACTTACTTAACATAATTTATTCTAGAATGTTAATATTTAGAACTTCATTATAAACGCGTGAGAGCTCTTTATATCATTAGCATAGATATGAAGGGTTTCAACATCTAACAAATTTATGATCTTATTGTGAAATTTCACTCATTTTCTTCTAATCTTTTTTATCATGGAAGATTAAAAAATTGATTAAATTAAGACAATCAAGAGAAAATACAATATTTATAAATCTTTAAAACTAATAAAGATAGCAATTCAGATATAGAGTAAATGATTAAATTTTATTATAGTTTAAAAAGTTGAAGAATGTAGTGGATCAGTCATATGATCTTTGCCATTGTATAATAAAGCAGCCAATACTCACTTTAAAATAATAAATCACGTAAACTAATAGATAATCTTTATTGAATTGAATATATGATATGAATGAACAGTACAAAAATTTTCTAAAAGAATGCTGTAAATAAAGATCACAAAATAAGCTCTTAACAAGCTTTGAGAATATCCTCAACCCCAGCTTATTAAATTAGGTCATGTGACATCTGACTTGATTTTTTTTTTTTTTTGTAAGAGAGTGTTTTATGATGAACTTAAGCATAGTTTTCACATCAAAGGGAGGCTCCATTTACATTATAAAAATTATCTCAAAAATATTTCAAAGAAATGCAATGTTTGCTTTTTTCTTTGGAAACATCTGTGGAAAATAGAATACACTGAAAAATTGCAATATTTGATCAATGTGTTCTGTTTTTGGATGTATCTATATGTAGTGCATAGATTGCTTTACATAGTCATTACAAAACTCATTGTTAGTGTAATTAAAACAGGCAAAACTCTCTATATATGTATTGCCACTCAGTGCAAGCTAGAGTAATCAATGAATGTGAGAAGGCTTGTACATAAAATATCCATCTAGTACCTACTCATCCAATATCCCCAGACTAGTTTTTGGCTTGTGGTCTTCATCAGTGAGGAGGCTTGGATCTGAGAGCACTGCACCTAGATCTTAGGATCTAATGCAACCCTCCTGCAGCCACCTTTTATTTCTACTTAACTACAAAACTATGAGACTTAAATTGAAAACACTATAATATTTTCAATCCAAGATCACCAGCTTATATAGTTACATAGGTCTGAACTCAGTTCAGTACCCATACATTTTGGTGTCTTTTGTTTTTTAATAACCATAGCCACCAAATTCCTATTAGGCAGGATTAGTTTTAAGCCAATAAACATCACCATTTCTTATGCTTGCTCTTAACTGTTATTAAAACAGACAAAACTCTCTGCCATTCCTTCTGGCATCCATTGATTACTCAGGCTTGCACTGAGTGGCAATATGTATATAGAGAGTTTTGCCTGTTTTAATAACAGTTAAGAGCAAGCAGACGAAATGGTGATCATGTGATGTTTATTGTCTTAGTGTAATATGAATTTTTATTTCTTTTATCTTTTTCTCTAGGTGTTGGAAAGACCATAGTTTGTGAGTGATGCTGATGATGATTAAGTAAGTATTTGATCCCATATGTGTACATCATCTATAAAATATTTTAAAACTAACATATATATATATATTATTCCAGATATAGAGATATAACAAGTTTCAAAATAAATGGCATGTTTCTAAATCATCATTATTTTTTAGATGATTTTACTCTCCACGAAATATTCTTGATGAATTAAATCAAAAATTGTTTTGTGACTACAAATTGAATATTTTGAAGTTAGGCTTAGAATAAAATGAATACTGAACAGTTGTGTTATTTTTTTTTTGCTTATGAAAGTTAAAGAGAAAATAAAGTCGAATTGGTGAACCTTTATGTTTAGGTCTACATGTATTGCAATAAATATAAAAAAGTATAAAATGAAAAATGCTTTTGGAATGCTTTTGCAGTGCATTTCATAGACTTGTTATATATATATTTTAAAAAATTATATAATTTATAACTTTGATATGATTGACTTATGGTTGTGAAACATGTAGTCTGGATTTTTAAAATCAATATGGAAATATTTTTTTTTTGGAATAACAAAGAGTTATAAATTTAATAAATAAATAGACTTGACCCCAATCAGGACTTAGTAATCTTACTGTGAAGAATAAAGAACTTCTACAAATATAAGATGATTATGTGGGATGAAAAAAGATCAAGAATATTTCTTAACTGAATTGTAGAGATAAAAAGAAAAAATATATACTATAATTTAAGTATTTATTTTCATAGCGTCTGTATATAATTGTAATTACATTCATATCGGCCTTTCAATTGGCTTGAAAGGCCGATATGAATGTAATTATAATTTAAGGTTAAATAATAAAATCCAAATTTTTCCTGGACCATTATTTAAAAAGACTCACAATAATCACTTGTTAAAAAGTAATAGAAAAGATTTACTCCCAGTGGTGATGGACTTACACTTAAAGGTTTTTGGATTAATTCTCAGCTGTACAAATCAATAAAATTGTCCATATGGAGAAGTGAGTGGACACTATTATGTGAGTGCTCAAATATTATATGACCTTCCAAGCAATTGACCACACATATACAGAAAATGTATAGAATACTCTTAAGTAATCAACTTTACCAATAACTCAAGATATAGTTCCATCCCTTTCTGAATGATCAACTAAGAATCTTTTCAAATGACAAAAGAATTGCTACATAAAAATTGATTTTTTATAAAATTTCAAAGAAATTTCATTTTTCAGATTTGAACATAAAGCCAGTTGAATTTCACCTCCATAGGTATCATTAAAATCTCATCAAGAAATTCAGAACAACCTGCTGTTGTTGCTATCATCTATTGCATAAATGGGATTTTAACATTGATTAATCTTTGTAGTGGACAAATATCCCATAATTCTCAAATCTATAAAAACGGGGTCAGACTCGTAGAGCCTAATAAAATTATTTGGTGAATATATTCTCTGTTTAGAATATCTATAGGCTTCTTTACGATATTTTGTTAATGGTTGAAGTGGCTAAAAATTCCACATGCTTAATATATATATAGATCATGAAGATGATTGTTTATATCAGAAAAAAATATGTTATTATCATTAACAATTTTTATACTATTTTTTTTAAAAACTATCCTTATTTAAATTACTATTGGGATATATATAAAATGCAGAAACTAAAATTTAAAGAAATACAATTGGAATTATTTATATATAAAGTTGCTCTGCGCTCTGAAAATCATAAATTTTCAAATAGTTGACGTTTATTAAAGTACTATAAACACTCAAATTAATACTTAAATATATGTTTTTTTCTACAGTACAGGCTTATTACCTGCACTCCAATATGTAATATATAAGGGGTCTGAACTCAGAATTTACATGACTCTCAACAATCCACACTATCTCGTACTGCTGACACACTTGATCACACACGTTGAAAAGATAAATAATCACCAATATTCATATTTAGTGCTAAACCAGCACTCGTCAGTTGGTCCAGATTATCATCTCCATACATATATATAAATAATGCTCAGCTTATATTAAGATAGCCAATCTTCATATTTTAATGGACAGGCTTCAAGCCACTCCACCCCAACAACTCCTCAGCCATCCATTTATTGAAAATCTGATGATGGAATGCTCAAAGCCCACATTGGTGCCAACCTCCTCATCCTAACCATGTTAACCATAAATCACTGTGACCCCTCACATATAGGACCTAATCCATGTACATACATATACGAAGGATGGGCAGATCTTGTAGCACTATATTTTAATATATGAATTTTTTTTTCTATAGTACAGGCATATTACCTGCACTCCAATATGTAATATATAGGGGTTTGAACTCAGACTTTTACACGACCTTCAACCATCCAATGTGGGTTTAGCACGAGATACGTATATTGGTGATTATTTATCTTTTCGTCATGGGGTGTGTCAGCAGTATGAGATAGCGGAGATAGTTGAAAGTCATATTTATACTTAAAATATAATGGTACTTAGGGTTTATTTTTTTAAACAATGACAGATTTAATAGTAAATAACTTTCTTTGATGGTTTTATTTAACTTTCTCCTCCATATAAAGAATATCATTTATGGATTTGGAAGCTTTTAAAATTTTTTTTACTCTAATTATTGTTTGGTATTTTAAAGTCAGGAACTACTTTTTAATATCAAAAATTATTGAAATGTTTTATCATAAAAATTTTAAAGGACAAATTTTTATAGACAAAACATTAAAAAAGTTCTGTCAAAATGTTATTGGTTAATTTTCATTAATCTTTTCATATATTCTTATATTAATTTAATATTTACATTTAAAAAAAAAAGAAAATACACTCTGATTAGTTGCTTGTAAATAAACTAATAATTTTGAATTATTTATTATGATATAATGTCTTTAATACATTTTTATTGTTCATTTTAATATAATGGTGGCCTTTTTTTTACGATTTCAAGCAATGTTTATATTGTGCTAAAATGCAAATAACGTGAAGATATAACAAAAACAAAAATATAAAAGCTAAACGCTTTCAGGAATGTCTGGTTCCAATATTCTTAGCATATGATGAATGTGCTGGTAAACAAAATGTCTAAACTTAGTGTATGCAAATTTATGCAAATGGCCCATTTTTTAAAAATGGGAAAAACAGAATTTCTTCCAGTTGATGGCACTGGTCTTGTCTGCTATAAAGCATGCCTCTTTTACCTTACATTTGACATTGTGATGCTCTGTGCCCAGTATAATTGCCAAAGTGGGTTTGAACACATGGTCAGTGGAGCTTTAATGTTGTAAGAATATCGAACTACATTCGGAATTGGTTTATGCTCTATTATATAAATAACGATGCTGCAAAACTTTAGTGGCCAGAGTAGCATGAGTTTCCCCAATAATATGATGCTTTACAGCCATTCTGGGGGCATGTCATTTTGTAAACTGCATGGGGGTTGGTCGGGTGATATCTAATCTTTAGAATTATTGATTAGTCTATTCGTTGCTGATGGTATATGAAAACTTAAGCAATTTTATTTTATTTTGTTTTATCATAATCTGCAGCCTTCATCAGATAGATTGCTTTTAAAAAAAATTTCAAGTTAATATTCAACATCTTATAATTCATTTATTTAATGATTGCATAAAGATTATACAAATTACATAAGTAAAAAAAAATAGAAGGAATATAAAAAAATATCATCACATTAATTTAATGAGTATATTTAATTACAAGGACATTAGCATACATTTTATTATCCCAAATGAAATGAATAATACTGTTAAAATCTTTATTCTAAAGAGTCAGATAACAAAACAAGAACAAAATTTAAGAGTATACAAAAAAAAATATTGGAGTTTTAGTTTAAAGTTTTACAGAATTAAATAAAATGTCAGGCATCAAATTTAGTAATAATTTTATATAAAAATTTTAAATGTCTTTAACTTACTTCATAAAAAAAGTTATCTTTATTTAAGCTAACATGATTTTTAAATTAATCATTAATAATTAATATCTCATTTGGAGAGATAATTTCAAACAATAGATCCACATTCAGAAATAGTTAGTAGTTTGTGTAATTACCGAATATTCTGCCATGTCTAAAAACCATCCCATAATTTTGAAAGTCCTTTTGACTATGAATTCAATATAATCTTGAAAAATTTATAAAATGCATCCATCTTTTTGAATAGTGTACAATTTAATTTTATAATTATCACTATAATATATAGGGTATATGAGCACAGACTATCACATGACTCACCACTCTCCACTATCTCATAATACTGATACACTTGAACACATATATGTTGAAAAGATAAATAATCACCAATACACGTATTTCATGCTAAAACAGCAATCATTAGTTGGTATCAGTATAATGAAAATAAAGTTTAAAATATTTAGATTCTAATGTGTGCTGCAGAGGTCATCGCATCTGTCTTGCAAGCGAGTAGTTGTTTGCAGACGGTTGTGGGTTTGCATTCCGGCTGATGCCATGACATATGAGGAAAAAAAAAAGGAAAAATTGTTTTAAATATGTAAAAAGAGATGTAGTTTTACTGAATTTATTATTATTAAACACATAATATATTTGCATTTTAAAAAATTTTAGATTAACAACTTAGAATTTATTAACAAAATTTTCAGATAAATATATTCATTTCGTTCTATTACATTATTCATGCTAATTTATGTAAATAGCAATATTTTTTTTTTTGCATTACATAGCACTTTTAAATTGCTATTATACAAACTGTTTCTAAAGCTAATATAATAAAGCAAAGATAAATATTAATACATTTTCAAAATAATGATTGAATATTGCTATGAATAATAAAGATATTTTGTAATATAAACATGGGGTTAAAACTGTGGAATAAAAGGACTATTTAATTGAAATATTTGAAAGTGCCTGTATACCTGCATATATTATTTGTATTATGCATATTTTAAAAAAATACAAATTTGAAGTTTATGCTTTATTTTCAAAAACAGTTAATGAAATTAGGCAATAGAGAACTATGGATCAAGTAATATCTATTTAGGCAGTATTATATTCGGATAATAACTTAAACAATACAAAACTATGACCAGGTAATACACACTTAGAAAATAGTGAACTATGACTTAAACAATAACATGTAAATAGTAAAAAACTATAATCAAATGATATAGACAATAACAACCTATGGACAGATAATAACACTTAGGTAGTAGAGAACTGCATTCAGGAGATACACACTTAAGCAATAGAGAATTATGATCAAGTCATAACATTTGTCATCAGCAATTGTAATTTACCTTTGTTTAAGCATTATTTTATGCACAATTTATTCTGGCATCTCATTTGAGCTCTTATATCATTAAGATGTGCAAATATGTAAATCATTCTAGATTTCTTTATCTATTTACATCATAATATCTACATAAACATTGAGGATTGCCAATTCCTCAACAAGCTTTGTGATAAATGCTTAGCCAGAGAAAGCATTTAAAAGATATTTGTCAGGAACATTCCCCCCCAACCCCTGACCATGGTTTCATGTTTTGGCACTCCTCAGAGAGGTGCCAGGGTAGGTTCAGACACCAGATCTAAAAATACCAACTCAAAGCCAGCATTTATCTAAAAATTATCTATTGAGTGGAAAATCTGAAATTTTCACACACCTATATGTCTTCAAACCCAGCAATCCAACTCAAATAGCTATATGGGGCTGAAAGATCTTCAGCTGTACCATATATTAGTAGTCTTAGCGATATAACATCACATAAGACTTAAGGCAGAGACTATAAATAGTCAAAATAAGAGTCATAGATCACATGACCCTATTCTCTTAAGCTTGTAAGTTATAAACATTGAGGATTGCCAATTCCTCAACAAGCTTTGTAATAAATGCTTAGCCAGAGAAAGCATTTAAAATATATCTGTCAGAACTGCCCCCCCCAAACTCCTGACCATGCTTTGGCACTCCTCAGAGAGGTGCCAGGATAGGTTCAGATACCAGATCTAAAAATACCAACCCAAAGCCAGCATTTATCTAAAAATTATCTATTGATTGGGAAATCTGAATTTTTCAGACACCTACATGTCTTCAAACCCAGCTATCCAACTCAAATAGCTTGAGGTCATGTTATCCTGTATACCACACATGGTGTTGTTTGTAAGTCAATTTTGTCTTTGGAATTGTTAATCATTCTATTGGAGTTGGGAAGGGTTCGAAAACCTATTGTAAATTCACTGTAATTTTTTGATTAGTTTTCTTGTGACACTAGGTATGTATGGCAGACATATGTGTTGTTTCTTATCCTTGTTTGGTTTGTTTATATTTTCATAGAATGTTCTGATTCTTTTATTGATGGTTATGTAATCATAACCAACCTTTATTAGATCATTAACATACTGGTTGATGTGTCTTCTTCTTCTTTCCTCTTCGTATTTGCACAAATGGTAATTCCGGAATAGAAAGGCAGACAGCCCTGCCAATTTGTGGGCTCTTGGAGTTTTAGATTTGGTATGGATGTATTCTCTAATATGTAATGGTTTGACTTTCATACTGTAATTAAAGCCTCTGTGCATTCTCTGTATTATTAAGTCCAAGTAATTAATTAGGTTTAATTCATTTTCATCTGTGCAGTTAAATATTAGGTTGATATGTGGTTGCAATTCATTTTGAATGGCTGTTATGATTGGTTTAGGTAGTTTTAATGATGCCATGTATTGTTATTAGAAATAAAATTAATTCGTAAATTCCTTTGACAAATGTGTGTACGTATATAATAAGCAAAATGTTTTTATTTAAAAAAATATATAAATAAGCAAAGGCAGATTATTTGTATATCATTAGCTTTAGAAAAAAGCGAATTAAGTGAGATTAAATTTATTAAAAACATGTCTGAAGAGATTAAGAATCCAAATTGTTTATTAAAAAACAATCCTTTTTTGCCAGTATAGTTAAAAAGTAAAATACAAGTTGCTACATATATCCTAATTAACAAAAGACTATATAAAGAAGTTAAAACAAAAACGTAAATAGAGAATATCACACCATTGAGAGAAAGCAGAAACAAATAAAAAAAATAAGAGCTTATTTTGATGAATCTGTCCATTATATATATTATGTTAAATACAGGCTAAGAGTTTATATAGTTTATGCTGATCTTTATTTTTTTTGTTAGGTTAGCCTTCAGAAATACTAGGTAATAGATATATGTATGTGTTGTTTTATTATTTGTGTATTTGTAAAAATAAATAAATAATAAAAATAAATAAATAATTGAGTGATTTTATCGCTTAGGAGTTTGTAAAAAGTTTGAGCAAGAAGGTGCCAGAATTAGAATTGATCTTACATTTTCTGAGTTTGCCTCTCGATTAAATCATAAATGGACACATTTTAATATAAGAAGCATAAAATTTAATATTTATGCTTTGTATATTAAAAATATATTTATCAGAGAAGATATCCCTTTTGTCTGCAGTCAGTATTATAATTTTACTGATAAGTAATACTCTTCAAGAAGTATAATAACTACTCTTTCTTATTGCATTGTCAAATGTTTACCATATAATACTAAATTGTCCAAGCACTTCAGTCCTGTTACACAATGCTTTATTTACCACCCTTTCTTACAGTTTACAGTTTCTTTTGCTCCAGCAATCTTCTTCAGAACTTTATATCTTCTAATCTCAACTCAACTGTTACAATCAAATTTTTTTTCCAGCTTTAATTGCCCCAGAAAACTTCTTCAGAACTTTATATCTCCTAACCTCAACTGTTACAATCAAATTTTTTTAAATTTGATTGTAACCATTAAAAAAATTGATTGTAACAGTTGAGGTTAGGAGATATAAAATTCTGAAGAAGATTTCTGGGGTAATCAAACTAAACTGTAAGAAAGGGTGGTGAATAAAGCATTATGTAACAGTAGTAAACTGCTTGGACAATTTAGTATTATCTGGTTAAGTAAATACTCTTCTGATTCTTGCTAAATTATTGTAAAGTGCAGTATCAATAAATCCATATTAGCCTACATAAGAACAATTAGATTAATTGACCACTGTGGGTGGGCTGCACATATATAATGAAAAAATTTCAGAAATGTAACTTACAAATAAATATTTTAAAGACATGGCATTTATAATAAACTTATCAGTTCAATATTTTGATTAAAAAACAAATGAATAATTATATATATATTATATAATGTACGTAAATAGCTCTTAACAAGCTTTTATGAATATCCTTATCCCCAGACTAGTTTCTAGCCGTTGGTTCATTAGTGAGGCACTAGGATACAGACACTGAAAATACCAGTTTACGCTCAACATTTATCTAATAGTTAACTATTAAGTAGAAAATCTGAAATTTTCAGACATATATATATAGTATATCAATAAAAAATTTGGATAAAAAAATTAAAGCAGCTATATTTATGCATTATAGAATATTTATTGGCTCATAAGGTGTTGTAATGAGGATAGAATTCGCCTACCTTTGTGTAATAGTGATGTCCTAGCAATAGTGAATAATTATGATATAATAATTGTAACTAACTATTAATTATTATATATGTATAATTGTATATATTTCTTGTGTAATTTAGTACTGTGATCGCTTGAATGACTAAAGAATGACTAAATCTAACCAATCAAAGCCACTCCTGTGAACAATTAATTACTGTGAAACTTGAGCATCAAGTGACCTCATGAGCATTGCTCACATAATTACTTTTTATTTTCAAAACAAAGCAAAACTCTCCATATAGTAGTGCCATCTTGTGCTAACAAGAGCAGTCAATGGATGCCAGAAGGCTTGTGCATAAAATCCCTATCTAGTGCCTACTCATCCAATATCCCCAGACTAGTTTCTGGCTTGTGGCCTTCATCAGTGAGGAGCTTTGGATCTGAGAGTACTGCACCTAGATCTTAGGATCTATTGCAACCCTCCAGCACCCACCTTTTAACTCTATTTAACTACAAAACTATGAGGATGAAATTGAAAACATAATTAATATTTTCAACCCAAGCTCAATAGCTTATATAGTCATCTATATAAGCTATTGAGCTTATGACTATATAAGCTATTGAGCTTGGATTGAAAATATTAATTATGTTTTCAATTTCATCCTCATAGTTTTGTAGTTAAATAGAGTTAAAAGGTGGGTGCTGGAGGTTTGCAATAGATCCTAAGATTTAGGTGCAGTGCTCTCAGATCCAAGGCTCCTCGCTGATGAAGGCCACAAGCCAGAAACTAGTCTGGCGATATTGGATGAGTAGGCACTAGATATGGATTTTATGCACAAGCCTTCTGGCATCCATTGACTGCTCTTGTTAGCACAAGATGGCACTACTATATGGAGAGTTTTGCTTTGTTTTGAATTATTTAATAACAATTATGTGCTAGTATGAGATAGTGATCACGTGATACTTTTTATTTTATTGAATAATTACTCTTTCTTACTGCATTGCCAAATGTATACCATGTAATCCATGCACTTTACTACTGTTATACAATGATTTATTTACCACCCTCTTTTACAGTTTACAGTTTTAATTGCCCCAGCAATCATCTTCAGAACTTTATATCTCCTAACTGCTAAATTTAGCAATTAATGAGGCAATCGAAACTATAAACTCTAAAAAGGGTGGTAAATAAAGCATTGTATAACAGTAGTAAAGTGCCTGGATGATTTAGTATTATATGGTATTTTATGCATAAAAGTATAAAATGACTATCAAAAATTTAATATGCATAGTAAATTATTAGGATATAAAATTATTTTTTATATAATTTTTCTAATTAGAAAATCATATGCCTTCTCAGTGTAGTACTTCTGTCTAAATTTACTGGTCTTGAATTTATTCAGATGGCATTTGAAGAATCCCTATACCTTTAACTGCATTGCAATCTTGCAGTTTCCAAGAATGATAAACATTATACAGGTAGCCTTCATTTTTATTAATACCCATGGCAAAAATTATAAACAGAATATAAAAGTCTACAGTTCAAATTTAAATGGCAGAAGTCAGTTTGTATAAAATGGCATTTAAACATAATTTTTTTCTAATTTGGAAGATATTTTTATTTACCAAATATAAATTATATTTATTTTTATAATTGTATAATGTTTTCAAAAAGATTTAAATTTATATTATGGGAAATAAGAAAAAAACTGTATTATTCTAACTAACATAAAAGTATGCTTTGAATTTTTATTTCTTTAATAAATGTATGACTTGCACCATTTCTTTATTCTTTTAGTTATATTAAAAATAAACTTTAATAATAATTTGTTAAAAAATAATTATCTTTTGATGAAAACATTATTCAAACTCAGTATCACATATTATAAATTAAATTCTGCAAATTTAACCTCAATTTAATTGTGTTATTAGATTGGTAATAGATTAAATATAAGAAAAAAGGCTTATAAATTGAATATTCACAAACCAATATTTACAGATGTTAAATGAATTGGCTTCTTATCTAATATTTAATTTCTTAAAATAGATATATAAAATAAGCAATGATAACAGCTGAAATATCATTGGACCTCTAGTTAATCTGACTGAAATTTAAATTTAAATTAATTACTCATCTTAATAACTTTGCAATTACTCTGTTATAGTATATCATATATAGAATAAACAAATACATCACTAAATTGATTCATGGTAAATTTAAATTTAAGTTAATTTAATAGAGCCCCAATAACAACTTGACTAATTTAAATGTCCCTCTTGTAGTGTCGTTATTTATTCTAGGTATTTTCATTTTCTATCAGTTTATCATTAAACTTTAATATTAGATTGCACTAAAATGGTGGTAAATTTGTAAACATTATCTGGTAAGTATTGGTTTTATAAAAGGTCCAGTTTAACAGTGTATTTGTTTCTTATCAAATCTTGTATGTAGATTTATTGCCAATTATGTTTTCATTTTTAAATAAAACTATTTTACTTTTAAAGCTTTGTAATTACTGCATTAATAATAAAAAAATACGATAAATACAAAAAAAAGAGAACAATAATAGAAGTGTATAAAAAAAATATTGTTGTTGCTATATTTATAAAATTTCTAAAAAAAAAAATGTTTCAAATATTTATTTAATTAAATTACAGAACAAAAGAGATATTTTATTGTTACTTAAATTATTTAATAATTGTTATTTTTCTAAGAAGCATTATATTTTTATTGTTACTCTAATAATTTATAAAATAAAATAAAAATACAATTCATCATGCCACATTTCAATAAAACATTTTAATAATATGAAAACATCACCACCTGTTCTAAAATTGATGTTATTTTTTGATATATATATATTAAGATTTCAATATGAAGATAATAAATAGAGTAACTGGATATTAGAGTACTATGACCAATCTTCAATAATTGATCATTTGTGGCAGTTACCATTCTGTTAACATATTTTACTCTCATTCATAAAATTGTAAGATATGTTAGAAATGAATTAATTACAGAAATGGACATCTGAAGAGTTGTGGTGTGGAGTGGATTGAAGCCTGTCCATTAAACTATGAAGATTGACTATCTTAATATAATCTGAACATTAATTGTATATATGTGTGGAGATGATAATCTGGACCAACTAATGAGTGCTGGTTTAGCACTAAATATGGATATTAGTGATTATTTATCTTTTTGATATGTGTGTGATCAAGTGAGTCAACAGTATGAGATAGCATGGCTAGTTGAGGGTCATGTGAAAGTCTGAGTTCAAACCCCTACATATTACATATTGGAGTGGAAATATGAAATAGCCTGTACTGTAGAAATAATTCATATAACTGATTATGGTAATATGATTATTTCCATTATCTAGCTGAATTTATCTTTAGCTGTTAATAATAAGAAACAAATTAGTATGGACCACATTTTATGAAGTACTCTTTTTTTTTTACTTCTTTAGGTGTTGCTTGTCTGATTAATGACAGGTAGCATGGGGCTTGAATTTATGATTTTTAAATTCAAGAATATTGAATTTAAGTTGATTCCTTAAGCAACTAAACTATTCTGATACAGGCATCAGTGAGTAGGAATTTTATATACTTATCTATGAGAATTTTTCTAATTTCTCCATTCTTTCCAAGCATTGTGGATTATTACAATAGCTTGATTTATGGAAGTATTTGTTACTGTCATGTAGGCAGTTCTTTAATTTTTTTTTCTGTATTATCATGTTTTCTTAGTCAAGCACATGATATTTGCATGGTTATATATTTTAGATACATTATTGTTTCATGTTTTTCAAATTATTTTTTGATGGTTTAAAAGTTTTCCCACATAAGCCTTACACACTGACATGGTATTTTATTGAATCAGTTTTGTATTTTAGCATTTTAAGCTTAAGTTTTGTAAAGGTTAAGATTTCTTACATAAGGCCATGGGTTTTAGAAAGCTATTCTGATACTTAAGATATGGTGATCATGTGATGTTTATTCTACTAATTGTGAATTTTTATTTTGTCTGTTATCCTTAATATGCATGGATATACTGCAGTACCTATAATGTTTTTTCTTTTTATGCATTTTTTGATGTATATTTAAAGATTTTTTAATGATAACTGAAGGTAAACCACTCATTCTCCATACAAATTTATTCTATGTTGGACTTACCTTTTTTCAAGTGACTGATTCTGGAACTTTTTTATTTGCTCTAGTGATAGTGTAATATTTTTTACATTTCAGTTATGATTTGATGTATATGCTAAATATTTCCATATGTGTGTGAATTTTCTTTGAAATGTAGTTTTTATTTTATAGTTCTAGTTTTAATTCTATGAATTGGAAACAATATATTTTTTGATGTGTGCCCATAATGTTTATAATTGGTTCAGCTTTATTGCATAGCTAATCCACAGCTTAAACATAAATACTCAATATAAGTCAGAAAAATGATATTATATAAAACAAAAAGCATGCAAGAAAATTCCTAATATTCATTTTATGTTATACTTTATTGTACAAAAATAGATTACATGAATTTGTTGTTTACCAAAAATTACATTGTTGAAAATACATGGTTTAAAACTATATAGCTTTGGAACAAACAGAAAAAATTGTTAAAAAAGGGATATGTAAAACAACAACAACAAAAAAAAAATTAATAATTGTTCTTATTACAGAAAAGTTATATATATATTTTTTTGAGGTTATGGTTTATCTCAGGTTTTAATAGTGACCATGTAGCAGCCAATATATCTGGGTGTGCAATTTTGCCATCTCTGGCCTTCAGTTGTTTGAGCTTATTAGAGAAAGTGGCTGGGTGCTGTGTGGTATTGTCTCCAAGGCAGAAAGTACATCTGGTGTACCAGAAACTATATAAAGAAAAAGTTGCTACACGAACTGCTGGTATTGAGCCTGAACAGAGTGTCTCTACTAGGTTATCAAGTATGATGTTATTTTGTCTAATGTGTTAATTATAATTTCTCAGGTATTTGTTAGAGCTGTGCAGGTGTGAAATAGGTGCTGTTGTATTTCTTCTTCCCTGTGGCACAAGGAACAAAAATCATAAATTTTGTTGTAAAACCTGTGGTATTTAAGAAAATAGGAGGTAGGTAGATCATGAAGATTTACCTTTAAAAGAAAGTCAAAAAATTTGGGTTCCAATGACCATTTTTTAAATCGCTGCATCAAATGACTATTGTTCATATTTAGCATAGGTGAGTGAAGATCTGTAGTTATGTCTGGGTACAGCATATTATAAGTAGTCCAATAGGTGTATCTATCAATACCCAAAAAAGACACCTGATCATAACTGCTTTGAAGTTGGCTTACAAGCAAAGACAAATATCCATGTGAAGGTGGTGGTCGGTCTGTGGGTGTTATTTGAAGGTTGCATTCGAGAGCTGGAAAACTTCTTATCAGTGCAGCCAGGAGATTAATACTTTTTGTTTGTGAAAAATCTGTATGGAGTGAAGACCTAATCCATTTCTGGTTGTTGGAAGACTAAGTCATTTTACAGAGATGGAGACTAATTTTCTGTGCCATAATAGCTTGCTGCATAGTGAGTAAATGGATGAAGTGAAAGCTTTAGTGAAATTTATGATTGGTGAGTATGTTATTTTTGTAGTTACAAGCTAATTGAAAAGGCATACTTTTGCATATAGTGAGAGGTAGGTTTTGGAGAGAGAAGTGGTTGTATGTTCAGCATCATCTTTCAGTTTTTTCTGGATCTTTTATCTCATTGTAGAGGACCCTGGATAGAAAGGGAACCCAAGGAAATTAGTTGGTTTCCCACGATAAACTTGTGTATTTATCTTTCCAGTGTAAAGAAACCAAGCTGATGTTTTGTTAATATTGATTTTGAGTTTATATTTGAGGGTGTATTCATTAAGTATTTTTTCCAGAGTAGGTAGTTGTTTTTTGGATGTAAAAAACAGTAAAATCATCCATGTATGCAATACACAGTATACATAGACCAGTGTGTGGAATTTGGATTCCTTGTAATTTTTGTTGTATTTTGTTTATGAAAGATTAATGTAGAACATAAATAATAATGAACTGAGTGGAGATCCTTGAGTTATGGATTGGTGGGAGGAAAAGGAAGGTGATGTTCTGCCATTAATTGTAATATGGATTTCATGACTAAGGAGTAGATTGGTTAGTAGGTATAAAAGATAGCGAGGGTATTTTGGTGTCTGCAAGTGTCTCAATTAAAATTTCAATAGGGACTGAGTCAAAAGCAGCCTCAATGTCAATTTGAACAGCCATTGGAGCATACTTTTTCTGATCTCTAACTGAATTTACAATGGTTTCGAAAATGAGGGTAGCTTGGCCTGTTGAGGAGTTTTTTTTTGCATGTTGTATTGGTGATAATGGAGGAGATGTGGTTCGATTTTATCCTTTAGAACCTTTTCCAAAAATTTTAATACCAAGGGGGCTCATGGAGATTGGTCATAGATTAGATAGATTGGATGTTGAAGCTTGCTTTTTGTTGAATGGAGCTAAGGAGATTGGATATAGATCTTTTATATTAAACAGCCTTTGTAATAGATAATTTGCTAAATCATATAGATATGTGGTGGTAAACTGATTGAGATGTGAAAATACAAATTTATTGATTCCATGTGGCCCTGTATGACAAGAGTTTGGATTTGTGGTTAGCTTCAGCAAGAAATCAGGAGCATGGAAAGGTTTATCTAACTCTGGCTGGCCAAATAGATCTTCAGGTGGTGTGAAGGCACAATGTGACTGCAGCTTTTGTTTGAAATATTTGTATATTGGCTCTATTATATTATGTCTGGCTTTGGTAACACCATTGATTTCAAGTGCTTGTGGAACTCTGACAGTGGAAGGATACCCCAGAGACCATCTAATGTACCCTCATGTCCAGGTGTGTTGTTTTGTTAGATATTTTTTATGGCAAGGTACTCTTTTAAAGTGTTGCAGGTGTCATTATATATTTGTGTGTCTTTTTATACATGCATAGGAATCTGGATTAGATTTACACATGGTGATTCTTTTATGTAGCTAATCAGCCAAAGTTAGGAGTCTTGATGGTAGTGGTGTGGTTTGGGTAATATGATTTATATTAAATGACAGAATGTTGATAAAAGAAATGTACCATTGAACAGGATCAAGTTGCATAGTGCTGAGTTTAAATGACATAATATATGTTTCAGAGTACAAAAATTCAGAAGTGTATGCAGGAAGAATTATTCTTATTGTTTTATGAAGTTGAATTGTTGATGTTTGCATTGTACTTAGATTGAGTTCAAGCATTTGGCTAGAGTAATCAGAGAAGGGTGAGAGATTAAGTGTTAACTTAATTAAGTGATGAAGCATGGGTGAATAAAAACACAGGTCAATAAGTGAGATATAATGACTATTGTAGAAAGAGATGGAGTCAGATGGTAAGAAACCTTCAACACTCATTAGTGGTATTGCAAGTTGATGTAGCCACTTTGAAACAAAAGTGTGATAATTCATGTTAAAATCATCCATTAAGATAACTGGGTAAGAGGTTGACGATAGTAGTGAGTTGATGACAGCTGGTCCAGGAGGTATATAAACAAAAATTATGTTGAGTGCAACAGTATGGTGATGAAAAGTGGCTATAAGTAGGTTTGAGTCGATATATAAAATTTTAAAGGATGAAAATTGGCAGCTTCTTGTGATGACCAGGCCAGTGCCTCCTGAAGATGATGATGAATCACATGAACAGGTGGAAAAGCCTTGGGTCCTTAAAAAGGTTGTGGGGTCAATCTGAGAACCACTATATATTTTCGTTCCCAGCAGACCCAGGATGTGTGGCTGTGTAAATTGAATCCATTTACTTAGTTGGAAGTTTTTTTAATTGAGTTTAGACCTCGAACATTGAAAGCTACTATATTTATTTTCATGTGGAAAGTAAATGAGTAGAAAAAAAATTAAAGTATATGTTTAAATTGACTGGATTGAGATTTCATTTGTTGCCTTGTTTATAAGATTTAGAAAAAGTATTGTATGCAGAAAAATTCCCAGCTACAACTCAAAATTAAAATTTTCAGGGCTGGCATCTAGGGCATATGTACTTATATAGTAGATATTTTTATGATTTTTACATAGTAAAAAAGCATAAATGGAATGGTTAATATTAGACATCAACCACTGTGTTCACTTTGGTATCTTTTATTTCTGAGTTTAAGAACAAAAAAACTCAATCGACTTTCTTCATAAGATGGCTGATAATTCTAACTTGGAAATTACTTGAGTGTTTTAGGGAAGATATGTATCATTGAATATTATTTTATATATGTTTGCATTTATAAAAAAAAAATGGATGTAAATATTGGAGTTTTATCTTGAAGATTGTAAAGCAATTAACTAAGGCAGCAGTTGCAGGGGTCATTAAAAATTACTAGATTATTATCCTAGGTTTCCATTCAGTAATATTTATTTCCTATAACCCTAGTTCACTTTCAGTTAATTAATAGTGCTTGATTTATAAGAACCGCTTTATATTAAATGAGTCATTATATTTTGTGATACGGGAAAAAAATTGATGAAATAATTGACTTGACCTATAAACATGTGCATCACTTTAGGGACACATACATTAGAAGTGCAAATATTTGGAGTTCAATGTAAATAAAACTAGAACAGCATTGTGGAAATCAATTGTATATTAAAATTATTTTTTTATCTTAATTGATTATACTTATTTGCATATAATTCAGTTTATATCCCAACAAATTTTTACTCCAGCAAAAAAGTAAAGATATTTTATACAATTCTACAAATGTGATTTTGAGCAAACCAAATTATCTCATAAAATTGTTGTAAAAAATTTAAAGTTAGAATTGGAAATCATCTTTTACCTATTTTATGTGAATTTTGGAATTTGCAGCCAAAGGAAAAAAAAACTCCAAACAGAAAATGGATAGGAATATCTAAGTGAAAGCATGGTAGAATTGGAATATATCCTTAATAGAAAATATGCGTTTCCAGAATTCAATATACTTACTGAATTTAACAAAGAATCATTTATTAGTAAAATAGAATAAATGCAAAGCTAAAGAAAACAAACCTATTAAGAAAATTGATATTTAGCAGTGAATTAAGAATTTATATGCTACTAGCCATACCTATATTTTTGCTCAGTGAAATAAAAGAATATAATGTATTTATTAATTGCAATATATTTAAATAATGTTTTATATGATATAATAATATGAGATATCAATAGCAGTTAAAAATAAATATTGTAATGTATTTTTATAAACAAGGTTGTAGAGCATTTTTACCTTCTGAAGATTACTCATATATTATTATGTCAGGTAAATGATATTTAAATATATTTTACATTATTTTTATTTTACTAAGGCAAATAAAGTCTGTGGGTACAGCTGGTGACCTCTAAAATGCTAAACAAATAAGCCTAATAATGCTCAAGGCTGGATAGGCTTGCAAATTTAAATATATGAAAGCAGTCGAACACTTAAACAATACCAATATTAATAACAATCAATCTCAATCTATAGTCAAGGCAACCTTTTAACAATAAAGGTAGGTAGCATCTTTATCTATAGTCTAATATATTTATATTGACATTAAAGATTGCAACTTGATTAAAGAGTTTGAGATTATTAATTGAAAGAAGTTTGAGTTTGAGATTATTAATTGAAAGAAGTTTGAGATTATTAATTGAAAGAAGTTTAAATAAACCCCATTAGATAGGCAAATATAATCTGTTCTGAAAGCAGACTAACATATAGTCAATTATAATTTTCATATTCCATTGAAACTATGTATTACTTAGATAATAAAGCTAATAATGCTAATATAGATTTATAAATGCAAATGATGAAAGTGGCCAACCTTTAAACATTACTAATACCAATAACAAACAATCTTAATCTGTAGTCAAGGCAATCTCTCTTAACAATAAATATGGATACCACTTTTAATTATAGTGCAATATGTTTATAAAGACACTAAGATTATAAATTTACTAAAGAAGGTGAGATTATTAGACTAGTTACAATCATTAGTATTTATATAAACCTACTAGACTAAACCAAGGATAAAAATGATATTAGCCTTCATTGTTAATAGGAGATTGCCTTGATTCCAGATTAAGATTGCTGATTGTTATTGATATTGTTTAAGTGTTAACTGCTTTCATGTATATGCAAAGAAAAAAAATCAAATCAAAATCTATACTTAAAAAAAAAACTACATATTTAATTTATCATTTTTTCAATACAAAATGGTTTTAACTTTTAAAAAAAAACAATCTTACTTTATAACTGATCATATACATGAATAAACATTTATTTTATAACGTCTTGCGTGCGATTATAATTACGATAGAATGACAGCCTGTTCATTGGCGTCATTCATACAGACATTATATATAGTAATTTAAAGTGACTATTATGTAGTCACGCCTTCGTTACAACTACTTTAGATTTGCTCATATATAAACATTTGAGTCGTAAGGGTAAGAGGATTCCTTTTTACTCTTATACAAATACTATATCATGTGGTTGTTCGAAGGTATTCATTTATTAATAACATTCTCACAGCATCTGCGCAATTAGCTTAACAGGCTGTCATTCTATCGTAATTTATAACTGATCATAAATGACAATTCTTTCTGAAATGAACAAAAATTCCAAGCCATTTAATTTTTTACAATTTGTTTTAAAATGTTACTTCATACATTCTATTGAACATTGATCTGCTTGATATTAAATTCTTTTTATTTTTTTTCAAAAGATGAATTCTTTTAATTAAATTTTATTTAATTATTTTTTAAAATATACTTTAAATTGAAATCCAAAAAAAAGCTTTAAATGCCTTTAATCTTTTAATTAGTGCTGCCCTCTATTTGATTCTATTTAGCATTATTCAATTTTCCACACAATTTTATTTTGCAAATTAGTATGGTTTTAAAATCAATTAAGTTCCATAAAGTAAAAATAATATATATATATAACCTATAAAATTATAGACAAAAAAAGAAAATCAAAATGCCAAGCTAATATGAAACTTACTCAATCATGTGAGAATATACTTAAAAGGAAATTGTAAAATGACATATTTAATTTATGGTTAAAATTTTTTTTAAAGATAATCTTACTTTATAAAAAATCATAAATGACAATTCATTCTGAAATGAATAAAATTTCCAAGCCATGTTAATTCTCTCTATATATATATAAAACAAAATTGTGCAATTAAATGGAACATGAATAAAAATTCTAACTTATGTTATAACTTATTGTAAATGACAATTTGAAGGCAAGATTATTTTGAAATATTATTTTATACATTTTATTAAGCAATATTCTTTTTAAAAATAAATTGCTTTAATTTTATTTTTTAAAGATAATACTTGTTTTAACTAAATTTCATTTACTTATTTTTTTAAAATTAGTTTAAACTGAAATCCTAAAAAAGCTTTAAATGTTTTTAATCTTTTATTAGCCCTTTCTTTCTAATTCTATTTGACATCATTTGGTTTTTTATATCTTTTTATATTGCAGATTACCAAAGTTTTTAAAACAACTAAATATAGGCTATAAAATTATAGGCAAAACAAGAAAAAAAAATCATGCAAACGCCAAGGTTGAGGCAATATTTGTTGAGTTATAAAGAAACAACAAACAAACTTTCACATTTATATATTAAATAGAATTTAACCTAATTAAGAGACTTTAGCAAAACCTATAAAAAGGTAGATGTTCTAATAAGAACAACTATACCACTAAAACATATGATCATCATTTCTTATGCTTACACAATCTGTTAAAATAGTAGCAACTCTCCCCATAAAGTAGTGCCACTTAGAACAAGCAATAAAAATCAATCAATGTTATAAAGTTTGTGCATCAGAATTCTAACTCATGCCTACTCATCCAATATTCTCACACTAGTTTCTAGCTTGTGGCTTTCATCAGTAAGGAAGAGTACTACATCTAGATCTTTGTATCTAATGTAACCCTCTAGCACTCACCTTTTATCTTTAAGTAGACTATAAGCCCAAAATGAAAACACAATAATGTTTTCAATCCAAGCTAATTTGTTTGTATACCCATATAGATCTGAACCCAGTCTATACTGTGAGATTAAATACTCTGCTAACAGATGGTTTAAGCATACAAAATGAGCATGTTTTAGTGGTTTAATAATAAACCTGGTTTGGGCTTTAGATCTGTATAGATACAAATGAATTAACTTGAATTAAAAACATTATTGTGTTTTCATTTGGGACTTATAGCTTTATAGTTAATTAAAAAAGTAAAAATGGCTGATGAAGGGTTGCATTATATGTGTGATGTGATGTGATGTACTGTGACTTCTCCCTACATGGAGTCAGGAATCTCTCAGCAACAATGCCCAGAGAAACCTGTTCACCACTTTACCTTCCTTTTCCATTCGCCACTCTAAGTTTTTCCATATATTGCTCCATCCTATTTCCACAACATAATCTTTGTCTACTCCATGCCTTTATATCTAAATCCCCCTTATCTTTTCTGAAACCCAGCATAAAAAACCACTAATTCACTTTTTTAATTTTGTTTATATTTATTCTTCCATAACTTTATTATTTGTACTCTTTCTGCATTCAGGCATTTACATTGAATTAACAAATGCTTAATATTTTCTATGCCTTTCTTAGACAACTTGCAGACTAAATCTCCCACATTTTTCTATTTGTGTGTAAAGTCCCTTGTTGCTAAAGATCCCATCCAAGCCTTAAATAGTAAACAACTTTTCTTGTTATTATCATAAATTAACTCACACTCAATATTCTGTTTAATTCTATATATATTTAAACTCTTTTTACTCTCCATACTAGTTCTTCATCTCTCCAACTCCCTATTCTTTATTAATGCATATATTCTTCTATCCCATTCCTTACCACTAATAACACTCATCAATTCTCCTAACACAATCATTCAATTTTTTGTACAAGTATACTGATATAAATTCTTTATCCAAATCTTCTGCATACCGCATTATCTTTCTCACCCATCTTGTTGCCTGCCCTTTATTCATAACCCAATTAAATACTATTTTGGCTATTCTTTTATTATCCATAAACTGCAATCTACTGAACATTTTCATTTTGCTTTTTGCATCTCTCATATAAGAACTTGACCATGCCATTTCTCCTTGAATTGCCTCCTTCACTGTACATCTATCTGCATCTAATGCATGTCTTCCTACTTCTCTTTGTACTTTTTTAAGTAATCAAATACCCCTTTACTAACACATAATGCAGCATTACCATATGTTAACCCTGCTACTGACACTCCCTTCCACACAAATTTAGCTACATAATATTTATTATATGATATCAATGTTAATTTCTTTATCAATCTCTTTCTTTTCTTTGCTTCATTTATCAATTTTTTCTCCCATTCATTCAAGAAATTTCTCTGATTATGTAAGATGATTCCCAAATAGTTATATCTATTCACCACACTTCACTTTATATCCCCAATAAAAATTCTTTGTCTTCTCTTTCCCCAGTATTAACCATTATCACTT
The DNA here is from genome assembly GCA_028023455.1 of Epiperipatus broadwayi. Taxonomy (NCBI): domain Eukaryota; kingdom Metazoa; phylum Onychophora; class Udeonychophora; order Euonychophora; family Peripatidae; genus Epiperipatus; species Epiperipatus broadwayi. The sequence continues at coordinate 8,051,728 of JAQFVV010006207.1, forward strand.
TTGATTATTCTTCACTAAATTTAATCCCCATTTCTTTACCCACCTTTGCACATGTCCTCAGCATAACTTCCATATCTTCTCTTTTTTCCTCACACTGTAAATAAAAGACATGGCAATATGTAAATACATACTCCCTTTCCACCTATTATGGTATCTCTATCCCTCTTCCTAGTCTTTCTATTGCTCTCTCCATTTCTCTCAAATACAACAAAAACAAAATAGGTAACATAGGGCATTCTTGCCATAGTTCCACCCCATTTTTAACTTTAACTGATTTTATATCCCCTAGTTGAAATGAATAATAATTATTTTCATATAATTTCTTAATAATTTCCACTAAAGCTGCATCCATTCCCAAATTTACTAAACTTACCCATAATCTCTTTCTATTTACTCTATCACATGCTTTCTCTATATCTATAAAAGCCATATATAACTATCTACCTGTATTCCTACTCATATCCATTAGTTGTATAACTAGAAATAAACTATCTCCTATATGCTTATCTGATCAAAAACCTCCTTGCATTTTCTTCCATCCATTTTGCAATTTTTTCAGTCACCATATATGAAAAAAGTTTTAGATAAAACTGATGTTACTGCTATTGGTCTATAATTGTTTAACTTTCTATGATCCTTACCCTTCCCTTTAAATAGTAGCCTTACTCTTGTATTATTCCAACTACTCAGAAAATCTCTCTTCTGTACCATCTTATTAAAACATGATAATAGTTTTACTTTTGCCCTATGCCCTAAATTTATTACTATCTCTGCTGCCCATCCATCTATACCTCTTACCTTTCCACTTTTCATTTTCTTCCTTCCCTTATTCAGTTCATTTTCTATAAACTTAATATTACTATATGCTTTCATGTTTTCTATCATTCTGTCCTTCACATCTAACATCTTTTCCATATCCATTACATACCTATTTAAGATTATTTCTAATTCTTTGCTAAAGCTACACTCTATTCTGTCATCATCTAGTAATACTATTTCTCTTTCCCATATATTCCTTCTTTTAATGTAATTCCAAAATTTTTTTACTCCCACTTCTACTTTTATTAATATCCTCCAACAATTTACAATTTATATATTTTAGTCAATTTCTTTTTTTCTAAGTACTTTTCCCATTTAACATTAATATCTTTTTTATTTTCTTTGTTCTTGATAGCACACTTATAATTCTTTGCATGTTTTCCCTTTCTCTTTTAAACTTTTACTAACTCTCACTTTTCTATTACTTTTATTCTTCTGAATATTCTCACCTAAAACCTTGTTTTCCATTTTTTCTATTTCACTACACCAGTCCTTATACTCATCCCCAACCAACTTCTCCATAATTTCTTCAACTTTTATTTTATTCTCTTCCAACTTATTCTTATCATTCACTCTCCATCCACATCTTTCACTATCATTTCTACTTTTATTTCTATTTTCCATCACATTAGTAACCATTTCTATTATAAAGAAGTTATGATCATTATTACATACCCTCTCTTCATTATCAAACACTTTAATTTTCCATACTTTATTCATTCTTTCTTTCTCTATTAATACATAATCTATTGTGTGGAATATATTATTTCTAGACCATGTGTATTGTTCCTCATAAATATTTGATAAATTTTCAATGCTCAAATTCACTCTGACAAAAATTCTTCAGAAGCTGTTCATTCTTATTATCTACATCATCAATTTCTTCAATATGCTCATTCATATCCCCTATAAATATTATTCTCCTCCCCTTTCCTTTGAAATTCTGTCTATACTTAACTAGGTATTCATATATGCTACTGTTCTAGTCCATTATAGATTGACTATCTCCAGAAGCTACATACACTATAGCCACCATCCATTTCTGTTTTCCTAACCTTATCTTAAAACACAAATGTTCTTGACATTTAACAGTATTTAAATATTTTTTGACATAACTCATGCCACCATAATCTTTTTTATTTTTATTTTCTATTTATTCCCTGCCATATCAAGTCTTCCAGAATGGGTTTTTCTTCTTCTCTTAGACATGTTTCCACTACTGCGAATATCCCAAGCTCTTCACTTTTAATTGCTTTGTTTAATTACAGCCACTTTTCTGTTATTGTACCACCTTGCATATTCAAATACCCAATTTTAATAATTTTTTCTTTTCTAACTATTCTTTTATAATATGCGTGTAAAAATGTGATAGTAGGGACCTCTACAGGTTTTTTAACCACAAGCTTCCATAGCGTAAGCTTGTGATTAAAACACCTGTAGAGGTCCCTACTATCATATTTTTACATGCATATTATTGAGGTTATAGCCTCAGTAAATATTACTTACATAATCAATGTGCGTTTAATAAATTTATAATTATAACTATTCTTTTATAAATTCTTTTGACACTTTCTTCTCCATTATATTTATAAATAACTTGCTTACCATTAATTTTACAGCATTCTCTTTCCACACCTACATTTATCACTAAATCACCTACCCTTTGTTTATTTCTTACATTCCATCCATTTTTCTTGCTGATAACACTGCAATTTAGCCCGCCCCCCCCCCCATATAAGTTTCCCAAACTATATTGTTTATAAACCAAATTTCCTAAAACTTCACTTCCTTGTTTTTCTAAGTGCAATCCATCCTTACTATGCAACTCCCTCTTTCAAATAAAAAAATCCTACACATCCACAAACATAATATCATTTCTCTTGCATACTTTTTTTTAATCTCTCATTTACAGAACATGTTCTATCTAACATATACCTCTTGTCAAATGTTGGTAATAATCTAACTATTCCTACTCTTCTTTTAATCTTACTCAAATTTTTCATCAATTCTATGTACTCATCCATTACTCTCTCTGATGAATCTGACAAATTATTAGTCCCTACTCTCTTACTTCTTTACTTTGTAACATCCCTAATTCTAACTCCAGGCAAACATACTTTTACATGCCTATTTTATCTTGCAATTATATCTCTACATTCTCTAATAAGTGATTCTCATATAAATATTCTCTCATAGTCTACTTTCTCTGCTTCATCTGTAACATTCTCTACCATTCTCTGGACTTCCTTATCTATTTCTACTTCTCACTTATCATTCCTACTCAATAATTCCTTAATCTGCTCACACTTTGTAGCTAACAATTTTAATATAGACCTCTTCCTCTTACTTATTCTTTGGCTAACCATCTCCATTGCACTACTACTTTGTCCACCCATATCTCTTCTCACTTCACTAACACCATACTCTATCCTATCTTCCTCAATTATGTTTTGCTCCATTTCTCCTGTCTTTCTCTTTAAACTATCTACACTTAGAAACAACTTTTTTTACTTCTTTTATCACATTTACACCCTGTCTACATAACCATAAACCTGTTGCATTCTTCCTAGTCTTATTTAAATATTTCCAAGTGATAAACCTCATCACATATGGTACACTCTTTCACAGCATGTCTAATTTTTTTCTGACCATTCTATATGCATTGTGGAATATAAATGCAATTCATATTCCTTATTTTCCAAGTCATGTACTCTATATTTAACTTTATACTTCCTCTCATACTCTTCAAACCCTATCGATAACCATGTGTTTTTCGACCTTAGGCCTCCAAAATGTTATCTTTTTTCTCAAATAAACCACTCCCTTTCTTTAACTTAAAAAAATTCTTTAGTAGCAAACATACTACAAAAACCAACTAATCTTACATACAATTTAGTTATAAAATATTCTTACATTAACACACATTCAACAAAATAACTTTTTTTTAAACTTCTATATATAAAATGGTGAATGAAATACTTTCTAAACATTAACAATTGCCGATCTTTCCAAATTCAATAACTTGACCACAATTTACTTTATATTTTCATACAACAAACAAACAGTTTTTGTATCAATGATCTCAGATGATTAATTGCAAAAATATGATAAATTCCACTTAGCTCTCAGCACAGAATAATCATGTCAACACAGCAGTCTAGAGTAGATCCAAAGATGTAGTTGCAGTACTCTCATTTCCAAGGTTTCTCACTTATGAAAGTCACTTTCCAGAAGGTAGTCTGTGATATTGGATGAGTTGGCATTAACTAAGGATTTTGATTCACAAACCTTCAAGCATTCATTGATTACTATGGCTTGAACTGGATGTCATTACTGTATGGAGAAAGATGCTACTGTTTTATAAGAACCTATACAGAGATGATGATAAAGCAGGAAGTAATGATAGTAATAAAGATATTTTTCTTTCCAAATACAGAAATATGGAAGACATAAACTCTGTTTGATATAGACTCTACAAGTCTGAAAATAGGAGGTAACAAGATTTAAGATTGTTATAGTTGTTCTTAGTGAAACTTATTTTCAAGAAGAATGAAGTTTAATGTAATAATTGAAAATGCAGATCAATCAGTAAAAGGTCACTGCATGGTGTTGAAGTTTCTATTTATGAAATTCTTAGATGTATCAATGAAAGGATAATGGTATTCAATATGGCCAACCCAGTTTCATTTCTTTTTCTTAATTCTTTTAATGATATCAGGGATATTTATTTGATTTCTCACCATATATTTTGTTTCTGATATCTTCTTGTTACTTCCAGCATATATATTTCCATATTGTATTGAGTGGTCTAAAATTTTTATTTTTCTCTGCTACTAAATCTCCAAGCATCAGATTCATATCAAGAACTGATAAAATGCATTTATTAAAAACTTTTTTTAAGCTCATAGGCATATTTCCTTTCAATACTATTATTTCTACCAAAAGCATCTTATCCTAGTTTAATTCTATGATTAATTTAATTCATTATGTTTTCATCTATGATACTAATCTGAGCAAGGGTATTCACTGTTTAAGTTCTTTTAATTCTTTTTTTCAGAGGATATTCATTGAACATTAGTTTCATTTAGCATTTATGCTTATTTCCACTTTCTTATTTTCATTAACACTTCCTGACACTCTGTAACATTATTTGAAACAACAGCCACATTATCTGAAAAATCTAGATGACTTAATATTCATTTACTTTTAATCCCTTAGCTTCCTATTTTAATCCACCAAATCCTTTTTGTAAAACTGCTGTAAAACATTTTAGATATAGAATTATCCTGTTGCATATATTTCTCAATTTTAATCTTTCTAGTAGCACGATATAATTTAATTATTATTATTGCCCTTTCAAAAATATTCTTTAGAATATAATAATATCTTGAATCTATATTTTCACATCCAATGCTTTAATGACTGTACAAGTAATTATAGAATCAATTGTTTTTTCATAATCTGCAAATCTAAAGCATAATCCCATTATTTCATAAATTCTAATGTCAAGTTAGATCTATTGGATCATTCCATAACTTTTCTCAATACTTCAATATCATCCACGGCACATCCACTTTGCTAAAACTCATTTTAAACCAGCTTCTTTTATTGATTAGAATCCAAAGTTCACTGTAGATGAGTTGTAATAATCTTGAAAGATTTTATATAAACTGGACAAATACTGAAAGTCTATACTTTTTAAGACCTTCTTTAGTGCATTTCTTAAATACTGCATACTTCCAAACATTTGATACTTCTAATAAATAATGTTTCTATAGTGTAATTTTCACTATACCATTTTCACATAAAGTATTAAAAATGGATAGAAACCACTCCCTATCTTATGAGAGTGGTGTAGTAAAAATTACCCTACAGTAATATTACTCATTAAATGGATGATTTCTAGTTTATTGAATGACTAATAAAAATTATTAATATCTGATAGTACTTTTTCATTTAGATATTTAGTGTATAACTTTGCCAATAATTTTTATATTTTTTCACCTACTTCTATTATGATATTGATTATAATTCTTTCATCACCTGAAGCTTCTTTTTTTATATAGATTTACTTGCATGACTCACTTCTTCATTTAAAATGTGGGACAATTCAGAAGTTGTAATGACTGTAGTGGATATTTTGCTTTCTCTAGTATATAATTTTTTACAGAACAATTTTATATATTTCATGATATAATCTTGCATTTTAATAATATTTCTTTTCTTCCTATTGCAGAAATAACGTTTGTTTTTATCAATAGCAAGATGTACTTTTATACTTGAGAATTTTACTTTATTCTATGAGTTTTCTTGACAATTAACAATAATATTATTTTTATATCATTATCAACTCTTTTTCATACCATTTTACAAAGATTAGATCTTCAATTCTTTTTAATGGAACATTTTTATCTATTTTCATATTCCTTCTTTTCTTCATTCAGTCTTGTTTTTTTTTTATTATAAAGTATAGAAAATTTTATTCTAAAATTGGGATACAACTCATATGATGAAATTGTTGATGGAATACCTTAAAGGGTATTTAAGAAAGGGAAAAGTTCAATGATGAAACATCCTGCACTGCAAAGTTTTCAGGATAAAGGAATGAGTCTTTAGTGGATTTGCCTTCACAAACTCAGCAATTACTGATCCTGCTAGGAGGATGGATACTGGCTTTCTCCTTTGATGCTCTGGATATCAAGCCATCTATGGAAGACATTCTAGTATTTCTTGTTTTAGTAGAAAATTTACTGGTAAATTGCTGTTTTTTTAATACCTGCTACATTTGTCTTCTTTATTGGTTTTAATAAAATCTTAATCATCTTCAAAATTTGTTAATATTTCAACTAAAAAAGACACATGGCTTTATTGTTCAAAGGTCCATAAGTAGCTCAAATGCCAGACTTTTGAGCACCAGAATCAATTCTGGAACATCCCAATTCCAAGACAAACCCTCTACCTACTGCATCAAACTACACAGAGTATACTTTTAAATGATTTGCAAACTCTAATTTAAATTCATTGAAGGGTTTCTGAAGATTAGGAATATCAATTATTAATAGTGACTAATAGTTTCCTTATATGTAGTTTTGCATTAACACATATCTTAAGTCTCAATAATTGATAATCACTTCCTGTGTTGAATCTATTAAAAACATTAGAAACGTGAAATACATATGTTATATTAGTTAAAATATAATACTTTCATTTGGAAGCTTCCATGTCTATTTCCATTAAGCTTTTTTTTGTTCCAAAAAAAAAAAGAATTCATCATATACAGTTTTCCTTTTTTTGTGAACTCCACAAGTTTACTGTCATCTCTCATTTATATCACCATAAGCAAATTTACCTGTAGCACATTCATCTTTCAATTATCATTTCTAGCATTAAAGTCTATTATGACTAATTAAAAATATATGATCTTATCTAAAGCATTCTACCATCCACATAAAATCTCTCTGCTTCTTCATCACATTGAAGGTTTTTGGGGCATCTGCATTTGATATCTTTCATTAAGTTGAATAACTAATCTTGTGACTCTATCTGATATACCATCAATCTCCACAATATTGTTCTTCCAATTTTCATTTACAATGAATCCCACTCCATGTGTGTTTTTCTAGTAAAGTCCATATTAATTTTTTTAAGTCAATTATCTGTTCACTTTTTCTTATAACTTTATAAGCCCCATTTAATATTAAACAATTCTTCCAATTCATGCAATCTTCTTTTTCATGAGAGTGATCTGCAGTTGTAAATATATAAACACAAGATTGTCTGACATTGAATGGCAGACTGATTCCACAATCTGAAGATTCTTAGCACTCTCCACCTTCAGCCCAATTACTACATCTGCTGTTGACTTTTTAGCTATTTGAAATAAGAGCCATAATTTAGTTTTGTTTATCATGATTGTAAATATTTATTTTAAAAAAAGATTGTTCACACCCTCATTCATCCTGCCTGCAAAAAAAACTCAACTGTTTCAATTAACAACTATCAGGCAACTGAGAAGAAAAGACCTTTTTTTTTATCTTAAACTTGGAGTTAAAAAACCAGCAAACTCAACGTACTCACTGATGTGTGTTGGTGAGTAGCTCATTAACATTTGTTTACTATATGAATAATAACATAGTAATAACAGCTGCAATGACAAAAATGCAAGGAATGGGCATTAGAAATTTCCACTCTATGCCTAAAGGGAAATATTTTTATTGCCTGACAAAAAAGGTTCTTAACAAATCAGTTTTACTATCTTTATTTACAAATCTGATAGTTCGTTATTTCATAAAAGAGTAATACAAAGACTATAGATACCACATGAAATGTAGAGATACATATGCTAATTCTTACAATGAGGAATTGAAAGTGCGACAGCAAAACAGTGTTTGGATACTAGAAGAAAAATTTATTTTAATAATAAAAAATAGAATAAATTACTAAAAAGAGAATCACATTATGAAGCGTATTTCCTTATTTTTTATATTAATTTTAAAAAACTAGCCGGTCTAGTTGTCGAATCAATTATCAATTGGTTTATTTGCTTATATATAATTGAAAGGTAAATGTTCCAGTTAAATCTGGTTAGATTAATATAGATTCTTTGCCCACAAAATAAAATATAATTGTAATATGATTCTGTTTTTGTCACAGTTAAAGAATATATCATATCCTGTAGTATTTACTCTATGGTTTATGCTTAGCTTTATGCTACATCAGGCATGTCAAACTCATTCAAACAATGGGCCACTTTATGCTACTGGTAAGATTCTCGCGGGCCACATCACACAAATTTTCTTAAAATTGTATTTTGAAAGTGAAAATGCAGGAATATAGATAGGGTAATTAAAGCATATTATGTAGTTTAGTGAATTCACTTCAATAATATACAATTGATATAGTATTGCTTTTATTTAAACATTTATTTTATCTGATTACATATTTATAAAACTACAATTTATTGTTTTTACTGGAAACTTGCCAGCGTTTTCCTCTTACTAGTTTTTCAATATCTGGATTCAAAGACTGAGAACAAGCAATTTTCATTATGGCAGATAGATGTTTATCAGTTAATCTTGATCTGTAAGCTGTTTTATTTAATTTCATGCATGAAAATAATTTCTCACATAAGTATGTACTTCCAAAAAAGCTTAAAATTTGTGCAGCAATTTTATTTTCGGTAATTTCTCGGGTATTTTCACCTAAATAGGAATAAATTTTCGGAGTTCCTACCATATTTGGGGTTTTTAAAATCGAATCATTCTGGAAATCAATTAATTCCAGTTGTATCGAAGTCGGAGCTTTTTCGACTTCAAAGGCAAATGGTCCCGTGAAAAGAGAAAAATTTCTTCGAACTCCTTGAAATCATCAAAACGTTTATCGAATTCGTCTTTTATTTTTTCAATTTTTGCAGAGTGATGTGAAAACGAGCAACTTTGATTTTGTGCTTTTAACTGCTCACATGTAGGAAAATACGTCAAAACGTTCTTTTGCAAATGATTTTTAAACAAATTCAGTTTTTGTACAAAGCTTGCAACTGCATCATCATATTCGTTATCAATTGATCTTCCTGCCTGTAATATTAAGATTATTCAGATGGCCTGTAATATCTATTAAAAATGCTAGGTCTTGTACCCACAATGGATCTTTTATAATTGATATATTTTCGTTGTTTTCATCTTTCATTTCAAAAAATAATATTATTTCCTCCAAAATCAGATAGAAGCTCTTTAAGACATTGTGGCAGGCACCACGAACTTCTGTGTAATAAGGAAGATCTTCGAATTCGGATTCTAAATCTTTAAGGAGCGAAGTAAATTGGCGATGGTTAAGTGCTCTTGATCGAATAAAGTTGACTATCTTTGTAACTGTTTTAAGTCTTGTCCATTTTTAATAATTTTAAACAGAGAACTTGTTGGTGAATGAGGCAATGAAAAGCTTTGATTTTCGGTTTATCTGGATATTCGTCTTGTAATTTCCTTGCTAGTCGTGGCCCAAAACCTTTAGTTTCACCTGTTCGATTTAGCACCATCAGTTGTAACAGAAACAAGCTTGTCAACAGGCAAGTTAAGTTTTTCTAAAATGCTCCATACGCATCAAAATATCTTCACCAGTTGTTGTTCCGTGAAGAGGGTGAATTCCAACATTCTGGTGATCCTCATGTTATTATCACAACCAGAAAAACAGCAACTTGTGCAACATCTCTTATATCCATACTTTCATCAATAGCAATTGAAAAGAACTGGATTTTGGTAGATATTTTCTGTAATTGCTGAAGTGATGTCATCTGCCATTTCAGTAATTCTATCTGCCACCGTTTTCTTGATAATGAGATGTCTCAAACGCTTGTACTTTTTCTGGACAGACAAATTCGGCAGCTTTTATTATACATTCCTTGATTAAAGAACCATCGGTGAATGCTTTTGAATGTTTTGCTAATAAATAGCTTATTTCATAACTAGCTCTTGTTACTGATTCATTACTTTTTATAAATTTTGTAAGACTCCTTGCTGGCATTAATGAATTCTTCTAATTTTTCTTCTCTTATTTTAGCTTCAAAACACTAAATTGTTTTTCAAAGTTAGTGCTATAATGTCGCTTAATATTGTATTCTTTAGCAACACTAATAGTTTCTTTTGCAAATTAAGAGTAATCTTTTGTTCACTTCCACACAAAAATAATTCAGTTCCCTTCTTGAAATTTTCTTCCTCGTCATCAATCTTTCGTTTTTTATTTAGCGTTGGAAGTGGCATTTTCTGTAATAAAAATAGAGCTTTAGATTTAAATTTTTAAAATTTAAAAAATTGCAACTACGTTTATGCAAAATACGCTTCGTAAAAATTTAACGCTACTCTAGTATTTAAATGTAAAGAGAGGCTCTATCGATTCTCGCTCCTGGAATTATGCTCGATAAATGGAGTAGCTATAAAAGGTACGGATCGTTTTTCTCTCTCTCTCAGTCCTGACTTCCCACGGAGCAATTAAGATAGAGTGTGACAAAGAAGAAAGCTGTGCATAAGGCCGTAGGTTAGAAATGGTGAGCCTAAGGTTTCCAGCATACACTGGTAAAATTGTAGAACTTTTAGTGTTTTCCAAACTGAAATGTAATCGTTACTAACTTATATGTAAAATATTATTGTTTCTCATGTTTGATTATAATTAAAATATTATATAACAAAATGCATGCTCGTTATTTCTTATGCTGTCTGACTAGTTTCAGAAAGATATAAACTCTTGGATATAGCAGTTTACTTATATTTTTTGAATGAGTTATAAAAGGAAACAACCCGCAAATTTTTAACACACCAATCGGATAAAGAAACTAGCGCAACTGCCTTTTGTTACAATTCAAAGAAAAAAACAATATCTGCAGATAGGATTGCTACGTTGGTGGCGCGAATAGCTGACTAATGTATTTATGTTCTCGGAAGCACAGCAGCACATTATTAACGTTGCCAGCTTTGGTATTCACATATCTCAAATGCTTCATCATCATAAAGGCATAAGCTATGCGTGTAACCGAGAATTATAAATTAGCTATGTATGTAGACAACAATTACTGTATATATTTTAGTTCATGTAATTAAATATAAGAGCTTTTTAAAAAAAATTAATTTATTGTTTGCAACATATCGTTCTGTTTTCATTTTATTACATAGCATCTTAGACGAGGGCCATGAAAAATCCTTTCGAGGGCCGCATGCGGCCCTGGGGCTGCCAGTTTGACATGCCTGTGCTACATAATATCATTCTTTCCCAGTTAATCAATCTAAATTCCTCTTGGATATTTTCATCTTCAAACTTATCAAAATAAAACCATTGTGAAACTAACATACATACCTAGAAAAATAATATTTCTATACTGTAATTTTCTTTACACCACACAAGGTAGGGACTCATTTTAAAACCTTGTTGAGAGATGTAATCATAAATATTTGACCAAAGACAAGTGAAAAAGATCTATGCTCTCTAAGATGCACATTTCATGCTAAATCAGTTCTCATCAGTTGGATTTGGCCATAATCTCTTAAGCATATTTTTAACATTATTCAATATATATATATAGAAAATTACTACAGTTAATTGAAAAGTGTCAAATATGTTGCCCTCACAAATTTGACATAAATCACTTAATGAAAGTATATTAATATTTTTATTAGGCATTCATTAGACTAGAGATTATCAAATAATGAATATTTCTGTAGTGTCATTTTTACTACACTACTCTCGTACAAGTTAGGAATTGGTTTCTATCTGATTTTAAAACCTAGTGAGATATGCAATTATAGGCACATGACCAAATATGTGAAAAAAACCTATGATCCCCAAAATGCACATTTTATGCTGAACCAGTACTTATCAGTTGCCTCAAACTACAATCTCTTGCATATCTTTATCATTGTTTAGTATATAGATAGCAAATTATTACAGTGGTGTAGTTAAAATTACACTACAAAAATATTATTTATTATTGGATAATCTCTAATCTAATGAATGACTAATAAAAATTATTAATATTCTTTCATTAAGTCATTCTTGTTAAAGTTGTGAGGGCAACTTGATCAACACTTATTAATTAAACATTAGTAATTTGCTATCTATAAATATACTGAACAATGATACAGATATGTGTAAAAGATTGTTGTCTGGGCCAACTGATGAGTGGTTGTACAGCATGAAATGTGCATCTTGAAGATCATAGATCTTTTTCAAGTCTTTAATCATGTGTTTATGATTACATCCCTCCACAAGATTTTAAAAGTGTATAGAAACTAGTCCTTAACTTGGGTGAGAATGGTGTAGTGAAAATTACACTACAGAAATATTATTCATTATTGGATAATCTCTAGTCTAATGAATGACTAATAAAAATTGTTAACATTTAGAAGATATTCACTTTTAACTGCGAATTTGTGCCCGAATCAGTATGAGCAAATTTTAAAGTTACTCTAATTCGCATTAAATTATGTAGATTCATTAGAAGAATACTGTATATAAATAGTTATATATAATTATTTTGTAATTAAAATAAGTAACTTTTCTATCCTTAAATGAAAACACTTAATTGAATTATCAGATACACAAACTAAATTGAATTCGTTCTTGGAACAAAAAAAAAAAAAAGTAATTGATGAACTTGTTGGGCAAGAAATATTTTCTCAAGTCAACAATACTAGGAAAGGCTGAAGTACCGTATACCATTTTTATTACTTTTGAACGCGTTTCTTACAGAAACTACAGCAATAGATTAGTCGTAACACGATGAGAATAGTTAATAATCTCGCGCTTTTGTGTTGTCACTAAGCCGGTTTGCTAAAATTGACACGATTGTAAATATTATGTCAAATAAAATACAGTATTTAGATGATAGTATTTTAACAAAAATAATATCATTTTAAAAAAATAATGCAATAATAATTCAAAACAATATATTTATGTTTTAAACTGCTCCTTTTTTTTTTTTTACGTACTGTGGGCAGCAGTGATTTTTTGAGGGGTGTATATTCTAATACACGTAATTTTCTTATAATGATTGGTTAATGATTTTGTATAACCTTTGATTTCATTATATTATATTATCAAATACTATAGAATTCAAATCTATATAGTTAGCATATTTTTTTAAACAGCTAATCCTGAAGAGATTTCAATAAGGAGAGAAATTCTAATACTGTATGCATAAGCTTTATAGTTATCAACTATGTGGTCTATAGTTTGTGCTTATATAAATCTGAGAGTGTTAAATTCTATTTTTGAGATTTATAATTGCAGTAATCATTGGTGATCCTGAATCTGTTGAAGAGATAGGAAAATCAAATCCAGTTGGTTTTATTGTAGGATCTGAAAAAATAAGGTTTGGAATCTAACATGAAACTCACTTTTTTGTGTCATAATTTTTCAGTTGTTTAAAAGATTTCTGTCTTCAGTTAGAAAAATCAGATCTATTTAATAGTTTTTATACTGCTTTTATGAAACATTTCTTCTGATATCTGGTATTGTTATTCCTTCCTAACATTATTTTACCAGAGTTCATGCTAATAATTTTATTGATAAATGTTTAGTTTTTAAGTAGAAATCTTATTTTCACATACTAATGTATATTATTTGCAGACGAGACCACAAGAATGTTTCATTTAGTTGTATTTCTAATCTATTTTGTTATTTTTTTCATGAATATGTTTATATCTTCAGGCTTTCAAGCCAATATGCTTAAGACTGGCTTATATATATATATATATATATATATATATATAGTTAAGTAAAGAGAAGGGTGGTATCATCCTTTTCTTATCAAAATCTCTGTCATGTGTCAAGGCCTGATCACTCTGCAGACTGCTGTTTAACATCTGATTGGCTGTCTGAGAAACAACAGTAGGCACATGTGAAAGACTAGCAACCTTTCAATTTATTACTAATTTAATAACAACATGCGATTTAGACAAATATTATTCACAATTTTTTCTATATTTTTGTAATACTTTTATTTGTAATTTGTAACTTCTATTTTATTTCTTAAACTTTATTTTTTCCTACCATATATCAAAACAGGAGACAAATTAATTTAAAAAAATATTTTAAATATAAAATATACTTTATTTAAGTCTCATATTATAAACATACATTTAACCCTTTGCATTACATATATGTTTTAAAGCATTAAGAAATTTTTTTATTATATAAGATAATAAGAAATAAATTTGTTTATCTGTGCTATCATAATAAAATCATAAAAAATTTTTTTCAATAGTATAAGTTAAAGTAATTTAAATAGCCCAACTAGATAGTAGTATTTAACAGATTATCTTAGACTGTTTAATATTTATTTGAAAAAATAAAAATTAATATTTAAATTAAAGAAGAGTTAATCTAAAGTTTATTATGTTTTAAATAGATTTAATAGATAAAGTTGTTTTGTGCTGTCTAAAATGATTAGTTAATTTAATTAGAATTTTTAGTTGTTAATTTTTAAAATAAATAATTTTAAAAATAATAGTTATGATTTTAATACCAATTTACATGAAAGTATTTAGAACTAAAATTTTAAAATAGTAAGTGACAGAGAGTAGTTCTAATTTTAAATGATTTTAAATGTTAGTCAGTAGTTAAATTTATTTTGATTATATTTAAAAATGGTTATATTAATGTGGATATGTATATAAGTGTTTGGAGCATGCATGTGAAATATTGAAAGTTAACAAGATCTATTAAAAGTAGTATGTATTTTAAAAAATTGGATACAGTCAATCAATTTTAAAACTATTAAAAAAAAATAAGCTTTTAAAATGATGCAAGTAAAAGAATAAATAAAGTATTTTTTTTTCATATGCCAAAGTGTTGACTGGGAAGCAAACCCAGGCCAGCTGCTTGGAAGGCAGCTATGCTAACCACTAGGCCACCAACACATGACTAAAGAAAGTGTATTTGAATTTTAAAAATGTTTAATTTTAAAAAAATCAGTTAATAATTTTAGTAAATAATTGCTTTGATAATTATTTACAGTTAATAAAAATTGTTAATTAACTAGTTCATTTATTGTCTAGATATCACATTGCTAAATTGTCTGGATTTAAAGTACAGAGTTCAAGGTCAGATAAATTAAATGTCAATAATGACTATTAATTTAAATATTATAATGTAGACCTGTAACTCATTAGTTTATTAAAGAGGTAATGAGGATTGATCTTGGTGCATGGATGGAAAAAAGAAGACACACAGACTAGTATAAAAATAGACATAATTAAAATTTAAAACACTTTTACTTCTAAACCATTAAGCATCACATGATCACATTTCCTATACTAGCACATTAATTGTTGATAAACAGCAAAACTCTCCATACAGTATTGCCACCTGTGCTAAACAGAGTAATCAATGGATGCCAGAAGGCTTGTGCATAAAATCACTATCTAATGCCTACTCATCCAATATCCCCAGACTAGTTTCTGGCTTGTGGCCTTCATCAGTGAGGAGCTTTGGATCTGAGCATTAGATCCTAAGATCTAGATGCAGTGCTCTCAGATCCAAAGCTCCTCACTGATGAAGGCCACAAGCCAGAAACTAGTCTGGGGATATTGGATGAGTAGGCATTAGATAGGGATTTTATGCACAAGCCTTCTGGCATCCATTGATTACTCTGTTTAGCACAGGTGGCAATACTGTATGGAGAGTTTTGCTCTGTTTATCAACTTTTACTTCTACTTCTTCATACTTCATTTCATTTAAATTTTAATTATATTTCAGTTTTGAAATAAATTGTTTGGTTTTTATTTAAATATATATTTTAAGTCAATGTTAAATTAAAGTTTTATTGTTTATCATCTTCATGATAGAGTTAAAAAACCAGTCAGTTATCCACACAGTGTTTCTCCTAAAAGCATAGAATTGACTAATTTATCAAACAATAATTCTAAAAGATGTTATAAAAAATTCTTGTATTTTCTCAAAGAAACCAAAGAAAAAATCATGTAAGGAAAAATGTATTGTTTCATTATTATAGCATTAGTTAAATTCTGAACTTTGCTATAAACCTATCTTTGGCCTATTTTAACTACTTGCTACTAAAATAATCAATCTTCATATGCTAATCTCAGATATAGAAGGATGAATTTCTGTATGATTTTTAAATCTATAAAAAGATAAGCATTGATAATTATTTAAAATTGTTTTGTAAAGTTATCATAAAAGACAAATTTATGAAAACTAACTTTTTAATTATTATAAAAAAGTCTGTTTTTAAATTGTTTTATGTTAAAATGAATAACTTACCTATTTATTTCAAATCCATTTATTTATTTAGTGATTTGAATAGTTGCTCTGATATTTTTCAAAATCCATGTTATATTATGCCTATGCATGTAACCTTTGATTGTTGAGCTAACCTCTGATAGTTTATATGGTTACATAGTGGGTTTTCAGTGACCAATGTGGTGAGCATGATTGTAAGGCTTCTTTTATGTTCTCACCATCAGTTGGTGATTAGGTTTATATATATATATATATATATATATATATATATATATTATTGTTTATTATTATTTGAAAGAAAACTAAATAAAATGTATGAAGTCTGGAAAAAATTATTGAGAATAAAAAAATGGTAAATAATATATCCAATCTATTCTTACAATTTAAGAAAGAGAATGCTCTGAAGAAAGTGCATTTTATTTATTAAAACACAGCTATATATATATGTTATAATGGCATTTTAAAGTCACTATTTACTTTGATGAAAAAGTTTTCAATCCAACCTAAACAATACAGCAAAAAATAGAGACCATTATTTCCAGACATTTAACAAATCTAATCAAGCTAGTTTTAATTATATACACAAATTTTTTGTAATCAAATCAATGATATAATCATAAATAGTTAACTTTAATCCATAAAAATATTTGAACTAAATATATGTTGTATATGTATGTCTTTTAATAAGGATATGTTATCTGCTTTAGTTATGGTTAGAAACAAGAATAAAGTGGCTTTAAAATATTTCCAGTTATCTAGTTTATACTTATCATTTAGATATATTCTTTATAGTTTTGTAAAGATTTTTCCTATTTTTGTATTATTTAAAAAAAAAAACACAGAAATAAAACACTGTTAATTCCAAATTATTGATTTTGAAAATTTTTGGATTTGTGAATTTTTCAGATTTTAAAATGAATCTTTTTGAAAACATTCTAACTTTAAAGTTTGTTAAGATAAAAAAAGCAATCTCATTAAAATTAAGCTTATTAATTTATAGGATTTATTAAATGTTTTTTCCTCTTTAATTTTGTTTCTAAACATATATATAAAGTATTTCATTTATTGTTAAAGTGTAAATGATTATTTTTGAAATTTTGTTTGAAAACAACGTTTTTTCAGTAATAGTTATTTGTATTCTTGTATCAATAGTGATTCCATAACTTTTAAAGCTTTTCTATAAATTTAAATGCAATTTTAAATGTGTGACATTTCAAAAAGAATTGTCATAATTATATAAACTATTTTATTATCTTATCATTATTACAATACATTTCTTATGTGTAGTAATTTTTTCTAAGGTTTCTGCTTCTTTGCATACATAGTTCCTCTGCATTCAGTGTTAGAGTCAAAAAATGTGAATTTTTAGAGGTTCAAAAAGCAATGTTAAATAATATTTTTAAAAATTTTCATAAGTAAAAGTGATAGCATTTGAATCTTAGTGAGTTTTACCTATTTTAACAACAGTTATACACAAGCATAAGAGGTGGTGGTCATGTGATGTTTATTGGCTTAAAAATATAAACATAAAAATATATTTGTCAAGCATTAGTGATTGAGAGGTCAGCACAGCCACTTTACAAGCAGTTGTTCTGGGTTAGAGGGTTCGCTTCCTGGCCGATGCTATGACACATGAAAATATATATATATTTCTTTTGAAAAATAACAGCAACAACCTCGCAAACAAAATAAAAGTGGCCTTTTTATAGAAAATATATATCTGTGTGAATTATTTAAAGTTTTAGTGAAGAAAATATTGAGGTCTAATCAAAAGTTTTGGATCATTCAGTCATTTTTATTCTTATATTTCAATCAGTTATTATTATTATTATCAAGATTATTATTATTATTATTATTATTATTATTATTATTATTATTATTATTATTATTATTATTATTATTATTATTATTATTATTATTATTATTATTATTATTATTATTATTATTATTATTATTATTATTATTATTATTATTATTATTATTATTATTATTATTATTATTATTATTATTATTATTATTATTATTATTATTATTATTATCAAGAAAGCAAGCCATATATAACATGACATTGCTTTTATAAGCTTGTATTTACAAAAATGTCATACATAGAGCATACCAATAGCTTAAGCAAACTCTTAATTGATAAGTGCAGTAAGAGAAAATATCTCAAACAAGCTCTTAATTGATAAATGCAGTAAGAGAAAATATTTAAAATCTCTATCCAGAAACCTCTTATCCCCAGACCAATTGTTTTTGAGCTTATGGTTCACCTCAGTGAGGAGCTAGAATATTCAGACACTAGATCTAAAATATCAACTCAAAACCCAGCACTTATTTTATACATAATATTTAAGTAGAAACTCTGAAGTTTTCAGACATGAAAATGTCATTTACTTTAGCTATCTAACTTAAATAGCTATATGGGACTAAACCTAATTCAGATCTATCATATATTAATAGCCTCAGCATAACCAAAGCCATAAAGGTAAAATTATAATTATCAATAAAGCAAGTCATATATAGTGTGACATTGCTTTTATAAGCTTGTATTTACAAAAATATAATACAGAGAGTGTACCAATAGCTCAAACAAGCTCTTAACTGATAAGTGTGGTAAGAGAAAATATTTAAAATCTCTATCTGAATAACTCTTATCACTAGACAATTGGTTTTTAAGTTAGATAGTTGGAGTAAAAGACATTTTCATGTCCAAAAATTTCAGAGTTTCTACTTAAATATTACATATGAAATAAGTGCTGGGTTTTGAGTTGATATTTTAGATCTAGTATCTGAAAATTCTAGTTGCTCACTGAGGTGAGCCATAAGCTCAAAACCAATTGGTCTGGGAATAAGATTTTTTCGGATAGAGATTTAAATATTTTCTCTTACTGGATTTATCAATTAAGAGCTTGTTTGAGTTATTGGTATGATCTCTGTATTACATTTCAATCAGTTATAGTAAAATGAAGATTACAAGTATATCTACTGTACACCATGGAAAAAACAATGGATGGAGTTCAATTAAGAATGCCATGTGGTTGTGATTAATAAAAATGAATACTAATCTTTAATTGTTTGAAGTACATATCTGAGTTTAAAATGATATGATAATTTTTAGATTAATAACTCATCAGTAATAACCATTAATGTATTTAACTAAAAGAGACAAAGTTCAATATGCGACTGCAAAAAATTTGACACTTGAATATCAAATTGAATAATTTGATAAATATTAAACAGTGGGTGATACCAAGAGTGAGAGATTGTGGCCTGGGTCAAATAAAGAGTGCTTCATCTTGAGAGTCATCTGTCTAGAGACATAAATAAAAAAATATATGCAATGATTTTTTGATGTGTAATTAGAAATTTTGATGTGTTGATTGGGAAAAAATGCTATATGATATACTTTTTAAATAAAATTTATTAGAAACTCTACATTTTTATTTTGTAATTTTTATAATCATTTGTAATGGACATTTTTTTTTCATACCAAATTTTAAGGAGGTTGCCATGACAACAGTTTGAAATTGTTGATTGTTATTGATATTGCAATTGTGTAAGTGTACACGGGCTTTGATGATATTTTGAGATATATACATAAAAATAGAAACAAAATTAAACATGATAGGACATGACTATGATATTTTTGTAAAATTATTTGTGATTTTTTTTCAAATAATGCATGTAAAATTGGAAGTTAATAAATAATAATTTCATGTGATAAAATGTAAAGAAATTATTTTCATAATAAAAATGTTATTGATTTGCTTTAATTAAATGTTACCAGGTAGTGATTTTTTACAGTTTTTAATATTTGCCTTGACATCTAGTCTAAAATAATTAGATATTCATTTACTGATGAATAAATGGATGGTTGTTTGGATTGGTTAGATATTAAAGTAAACCTTTTGGTAATAGAACAAAAAGTGCACCAAAAATAAATTTTATAATATACATTGTGTTGAGGTTTTTTTTCTACATACTTCATTTTTATTTTTAAAATCGTGAAACAGATAATAGGCAATATTCAAACCAAAATGAAAAACTTTCAATCAAGAAGTATAATTTTAAAAAAATTATAGCTACAGAAATGTTTTTATATTATATATTTTTACACAGGTTAATACTTTTTTTATATTAATAATATCAAAATTGGAAAGAAATAAAAATCCTTATGCTGCTCTTCCACAAAATAATAATCAAAAAATAATAATCATTCTTTACAACAGCTATATAATCAAACAATAATTTTATACATTAAAAAGCTTTTTTTCAGCACCTGCTTTGGCGCCTTTTTCAAATGTTACTAATCTATTTAATGTTAATGAATCACCTGACATAAAACCATCCAGTATCCAATAATGGAATTAAAACAAACAATAATAATATTTGTTTTAATTATTTATATTATTATTTGTTTTAAGTCCATTATTGGACACTGGATGGTTTTATATCAGGTGATTCATTAACATTAACATTTGAAAAAGGCGCCAAAGCAGGTGCTGAAAAAAAGCTTTTTAATGTATAAAATTATTATTTGATTATATAACTGTTGTAATGAATTATTATTATTTTTTGATTATTATATTAATAATATATTTAATGAGATATTTATTCATTAATTATCACTTTTTTCAGTTTCAAGTTTGTTTTTTTATTCAGGTTTTTATATATTTTGAATTGAAGGAAACAAATATTTTTTCGCATAGAAATTCAATATAATTGCTTATTTTTATGTAAGATTTTTGATTTACAATATATTTTAAGGGATTAAGACTTGGATACTCTATATGCAATATTAAAGCATTGGAAAAGTTTCATTTAAGAATATTCTGTAAAATCAAAGAAATTTCAAGGCAATTTAATGTATAGAGCCCATTATTGTAAAATCACACATACCTTCGTTAGATTGCACAAGCAAAATGAATGAACAATGTAAGACTTTTTAAAAGATTATTTATGGTAAACTTGAACATAGTTTTCATGGGAAAGACAGATTCTATCTTCAACCAAAAATTGTCTCAAAGTCACTTTAAAGAAATGTGATTGTTTCCATTGGCAATATATCAGATAATAGAATACACCAGAGAATGACAATTAAGCATGATTTTGAAGCATATCAGAAAGAAAAATGATCTGCTAAAAAGGTTAAAAGATAACATCACAAGATATCAAGTAAACAAAATTAAGCATGTGGATATATTTGTGATTTAGAGATTTGTCTAAATAACCACTGCCAAAATCATTTACAGCTTTGTTTTGTTTTTCCTTGGGGTTAACTCCTCTTACTCATATATGAGTGGCAGCTGTATCTATATTTATAAATATATACGGTAACACTGGGATATGATAGAGTGAATATAGTTGCTTTTAGAATCTCATTTATTATATCTATTTGCTCACAGTCTAAAACTAAGTTATCACCGAATGCAACTATTTAAATATAAAAAGTATAACACAAATTCAAAAATATAAAAATAGCTTATTTAACTTTTATATGTTATAGTACATAAAAACTTGAAAAGCTTAATCTTATCCTAAAAATTTTCCATTATAAAAATTCTTATGCATGTGAAAAGCATAAACAATTTTCATAAATGTTGAATGATAATAAGTTTTCTCATTCTATTTTCCAGTTCATGGCTAAAATTATATATGTAGCTTTAAAAAACACTTAAAACAAAAATAAACAAATAATTGTATTAAAATTGATAAATGAACTTTACAAATTGAAAGACTGAAACTTTTGTGTTTATAGTATGATTTTTATATTATTATAAAAAGTATATGTTGTAGCACTTGTTCATTTTAGAATTATTTATTATAGTATATTTTGCTATATATTTATATATATATCCAGTCAGATATGTTGATATTAACAATTCCAAAAAATATATATAAGATTGTAAGCTATCCTTATGCTATTTCAAGAATAACTTTTCACCCTTGAAAATAAATTTCTAAATTCTTTTTCAGTTTAGTTATCATAATTGTGTAATTTTAGAACATGTCACTCTTCAATTTTGGATCACCCTTCATTAGAGATAAATAACTTATTGTGTTACCATACTATTATGATTTTAGTTTCGTCATATTTTTGCTTATGTGACTTATTCTACTGTAAATATGATAATATTTGTACATAGTTTGTTGTTATTAAAGCGTTTTTTAATATTAAAAAAGTGAAACTTTTCTTATCATATAAACTGGAGGTTTTTAATACTGATTAAAGATATCCACTTGAACTTTATTTATCAATTTAGAAATTTATTGTTTGATTTTTCCAATGTTGAAAAACATTCACAAATTAATGTGATGTTTTCAATTACTGTCATGACATGAAACACATACCCTCCAGGGCAAAAACAATTTTTTTTAATTTTACAACTCATATGGATAGACAAATATTGCAATTTCTAAAATAAACATGTATAATGAATACTAATTGTATTACATGTACACAGAGGCAAAATTCTCCTTTCAGTAGCTCCATTCAGTGCATGACAGAGTAGTGGCACTACTGTATGTTTTGCCCCTGTGTAAACAGCTTGTGTACACATAAAGAATGGTGATCATGTGATGTATTACATGTAATGAAACAAATCAGATATGCAAGCACTATCACATTCCAAAACAAATGACAATCTATAAGATAATAAACAAGATATTGACTTATGATTTTATAGGTTTGCATTTACCTCGAAGAGCTCTAATTATTTATCTGATTGGTTACATTAACTTATAGTGCAATATTATTTATCATCCTTATTACTGTATAAATGTGGATGTTTCTTTGTTATATACAATTAAGCTCCATATGAAGAACACCTGTATTTCAAATATTACACATTAAGCCTACATCATGCCCATCCCTCTTCTATGTATTTAAATGGATAAGGTTCTATACATATGGAGTCAGGGTGACTTGAGGTCAACATGGGCATAACAATAATATTGGCATCAGCATGGCATTTGGGCATTCCATCATAAGATTTTCAATGGTATGGATGATTGAAGAATTGGAAGTTGGAGTAGATTGAAGCCTGTCCATTAAAGTACAAAGATTTGCTATCTTAATATAAACTGCACACTGATTATATATGTTTGTGGGAGATGATTATCTTGACCAACTGGTGAGTGCTGGTTCAGCACGTAATATGTATATTGGTGATTAGTTATCTTTTCTACATGTGTGTGGTCATGTGTATCAGTAATATGTGATGGTGTGGATAGTTGAAGGGTGCTTGAAAGTCTGTGTTCAAACCCCCTATATTTACAATTAAGCTCCAGATATATGAAGAATGCCTATATCTTAAATATCATATACAAAGTCAAAAATATTTCAGCAGACTTGATTAATTTTGCACAATTTCTTTTTTTTTTTTTTTGGAGAATTATATAGACTATGGATTTTTGCTAATTGTTTCAAAACTTTGGTAATTTGCAATTTAAAAATGTGTCACAATTATAATCATATTCTAATGACATCATAAAAACTTAAAAAGAGAGCAGCAATTAAAAAGTATAGACATTGGAAAATATTGGGGCCTTTATATTGAAATGTGTCCTGCATAAATGCAGAGAATTATAATTTTTCCATAAGCAAAGTTAAAAGTTTATTGTGTAAATATATTTTAAATTGATTAACTTTCATTTGTACCATATATTTAAGATGAAATACTAAAAGTTGATCAAATTCAGTAGTATAACTGATCAGAGTTATATTATTAGTGTTACTGCTGTTGATAACTCATATATTATTTTTTATATAGATAGCTCACAAACAAGCTCTTAACAAGCTTTGCAGAATATCTCCAATCCCAGATCGGTTCCTGCTACTGGCTTCCTCAAATAAGCTTGTTAAGAGCTTATTTGCAAGCTCTATAGATAACATTTGTAATACAAGCTTGTTAAATTATATCATGTGACATATCACTTGATTGTAACCATATATTATTATTTGTAAATAAATATGCATCAAAATCACGATCATTTTTATGTAAATATTTCATAAATGTATAAGCTATGGGAATAACTACATATTGCTTCAGTATTTTAAAATTTTAATTTAAATATATTTCTCATGTCATAAGCTAAATTTTTAAATGGCTCTGAAATTTTCCTAAACTTGAGAAAAACATGGCAGAAACGAAATTTAATTAATTTATCTATTTTATAAAGAATGTTAAAATTTAAACTATTATACATGACATTGATCACAAATATTAGTCTGATATAATCAATAGCAAAGTATTTCAAATCATCAAATTGACTTTTAAAATCTTCATTACTTTTCTTTTTTAATGATCATTTTAAATTTAAAACACTGTTTATTGGTTAGAAAAGAATTTACATCAATTTACAGGTTACATTAAAATATTTGAAAAACAGGCATTCAGACTTTCAATCACCCTTCAACTATCCATACTATCTCATTACACTGTTACACATGACCACATGCATGTAGAAAAGATAAATAATCACCAATAGATGTATTTTGTACAAAACCAGCACTCATCAGTTGGTCCAGATTATCATTTCCCACACACATATATAATCAGTGCTCAGTTTATATTAAGATAGCAAATCTTCATACTTTAATGGACAGGCTTCAATCCACCCCAACTCTTCAGCCAACCATACCATTGAAAATCTGATGATGGAAAGCCCAAATCCCATGTTGATGCCAATATTATTGCCATGCTCATGTTGACCTCAAGTCATTCTAATCCATCATGTATAGGACCTTATCCATTTAAATACATAGAAGAGGGATGGCAGGGTACAGGCTTAATGTGTAAATATTTAGAAAACAGGCACTCTTATCTTTTCTACATGTATGTGGTCATGTGTATCAGTGTAATGATATAGTATGGATAGTTTAAGGGTGCTTTAAAGTCTGAGTTCAAATCACCTATATTTACATTAAAATGTAAAAAGTAAAAATTTTGGTTTGCAATATAATTTTTTTTTGTTCCAAAATAGACATTATCGATAAATATATAATTTGATATGGCATAAGAATTGAAATCAAACGCCATTTTTACTGAAGCTATAACTATTAGAGTAAAATAAAAATTTAGAAGAATTCAGAACAAAGTTTGTCTGTAGTAAAAATAATTTCTTTTTTTAACAGTTATTAAATAACTGCAATAAGTTTTAGAAAAGTCTACTCTAATAATTTTAATCTTAGATGAATAATTTATAAACAATTTTAAAAATTTAATAACTTTTTCTTTTAAATTACAATTCATAATTTATACTAATTCAAAAACCATGTAGAGTAAATTTTTCTATGTATACAAGTATATATATTTTCATTATACAGTAATACATTTTCTGACTAAATATATAATTGATTAAATTAATAATTCTTTTGTTTTAAAATGATTAACATTTTTATCAAATCATTTATAATTATGAAACCACATTTTTATTTAATACTGTTTGTATTGGAGTAAAATAAATAAATAAATCATAATGTCATATTCATATTTTTTCTTTACTTCATTCTTTTTAAAACAAATAATTTTGATTTTTAAAAACTGTTAATTAAAAGTCTATTTGTATTGTTTTGTAAAAAGGAAATCAGCATTTGTTGTGTAATATTAATAGCATCATTTACTACATTAATTACTTTTGTAACTTTTTTTTATTTAAAAAAAAAAGTAAATATTAACTTTTTTGGTTAATATTAATTTACAATAATTACAATTTATTCAATATATCAGAAACAAATTACTGAAAAATATTACGAATTATTAAAGTAATACTTATTAAAGCTATAACCTTAAGACTATGCGCCTGAAAAAACGACAGTAGGGACCTCTGCAAAGCTTTAACACAAGATTTATTTAAGTAACGAGTAAGCGTTTTATAAATATAATTATTACAACTTTATATTAGCTTAATAGATTTCTAAGCATAAGATCTCAACACTGACTCGTTGTAAATCAATATGTGTTATAGAAATTGTAGACTTAATCAGTGAGGTATTAAATAGCCTTATGCTCTCAAATCAAAATACTTTAGATCCTCCTATTTATTTAGAAATTAGGTTTAGATGAGAATGATCGCTCGTCTTTTAAATAAATCGTGTTAAGGATTTGCAGAGGTCCCTACTATCGTTTTTTCAGGCGCGTAGTCTTAAGGTTATATATAGCCTTAATAAATATTACTTTAAGTAACGAGTATGCGCTTTATAAATATAATTATTACGAATTATTATATATTCTTTAGAGAATGTCTATAATTAAATATTAAAACTTGGAAAATTAAATTAAAATGTTTAAAAAGAGGACAGATGTATGCATGTTTAACGTTTATCTTACAAATGATAGATCACCAACTTCAAATCTGACTACAGAAGAGCCCAACTTTCATAAATAGGTTGATGAACATAATTTGTGCACAAACAGGAATATATGCCACATGGAATAGTGTTTTATACAGTATTACTTAAACAGATTACTTCAATAATAAGAATAATGTTAATAAAAAATAGTTAATCTTTCTGTACAGTAGCGCCACCCAGTGCAAGCCATAGTAATTAATGGATGCTAAAAGGTTTGTGTAGCAAATCCTTGAGTGGGTACTAGATAGGGATCTTGATGCATAAACCTAGAGCATCCATTGATTACTATGGCTTGAACTATGTGACACTACTGTATGAAGAGAGCTGATACAGTTTTAACTGCTGTTTAAATATAAGAATGATCATCATATGAATACTAGTAATAATGAAGATGCTGGTGTGATGTGTGTGTATGAGTGTAAGATAAAGAGAAAGAGTTCAAGTAATATAGTACATTAAAATAAAAATAAAATATATGTTCCACTCACAAAAGTCTTAATGTCTTTGAATAAAAAAGCAGATCTGTTACTGTAGACACTAATATATATTATATATTCATTAATCAATTTTTACTTTTCATTAAAAAATTGTAATTCATTTTAATACTTAATTATATTAATTAAAGTTTTAATTGATTCTAATGGGAATTAATTTGTCATGCAGCATAACTTAATATACTTTACATTACAAATTTGTTCAGTAAAATGCCATAATTTTTTTTCTAATTATCTGAAACTTTTAAAGTTAATGCAAGGGAACATAATTCAAATTTATGTAAGATGGGGGCCAATGTAACTTTTTCATAAATTTCTATCTTCTTATTATAACCCTCTTGCTCAATATCATCTAACATTATATTTCTTCAAGGCAAAACTCTCTCCATACAGTAGTGCCACCCTGTGCCAACCAGAGTAACCAATGGATGCCAGAAGACTTGTGCATAAAATCCCTATCCAGTGCCTACTCATCCAATATCCCCAGACTAGTTTCTGGCTTGTGGCCTTCATCAGTGAGGATCCTTGGAGCTGAGAGCACTGCACCTAGATATTTCTTCATTTAACCATTTTTTTACAATATATCTTTCATAATTTCTCTACTTCCAAGCACATTTATTTTACATTAATTTTATATCATTGATTTCATTTTCTCAATATATCTCTAGTATTTTACACATCACCAGAACTTTCAAACTTTTTTTTCTATTCTTATTTTCTGAGCCTTTGTTCCACATAAAGTTGCACTTCAAATGAAGCATTACATAAATCTTTTTCTAATATCAAAATTAAAAGTGTCACAAAACAACCTTTTATTGTTATTATTTTGTATGCTTTTGGAATAGATCTTTTTCCTCTACACCAGATCATCTATAGAAAAAATGAATAATCAATGGATATTAAATAGTAGTAGTAATCTATTTATTTCCTAGGCTAATTTCTATTTATATTCTTTATCTGAGAAGACTTTGGATCTAAATTTGGAATTAATGTTGTGGATATATTAAAACTCTTCCTAGATAACACAATTTTTATTGCTTCTTTGACATATTTTCATAAGTTAGCTGACTTATTACATATCTAATACTAATAATTTTCTTTCTAACTTCCTAACAAATTACCATTTTAAACTTTGTATTTTTTATATATCTAAATTTATTTGATCATCATAATAAAAATAATATTAGATTTTTTCCCACACTTTGATTAGTCTTATCTACTACCTTTCTTAATATCATCCAACAATTTATTTTTGCTTTTCTTATTACTTTTGACAATTTATTTCAACATATTTTTTTGTAATTCTTCTACACTTAAGCAGATATCCAATTCAATTTTCTTTTATTCATTTATTTTCGCAAAAAGATAATCTCTTTACATCTTTTGTATTTAATACTCTATAAATTTTACAAGCATAGTGTTTATCAAATATTAACACCAGCACCATTAAACAATATTTTAAACTGCAAGGATACTCTTGCTTCAGACACAAGATAAAGTCTTTAAGGAAATAAGAGCGGTGTCTTATTTCTGAACTCAAATGGTAATTTATGAGTGGACTTTATCTTGTGGTCTCATTTCTAAACACTTAAGATTGGCTCATAAATTACACATTTGAGTTCAGAAATAAGATGCCACTCTCATTTCCTTAAAGACTTTATCTTGTGACTGAGATGAGAGTATCCTTGCAGTATTAAGTTTTTGTTTAATTGTTCTGGTGTGGTTTAATTACCTTCTTTATAGTTATCTTTTGTATTTGCAAATACTGTCCATATTATTAATAGATCTGATTTTTTTTTCTATTCTAATTTTTCATTTAAGTAATATTTATTTAAAAATTTGCATATACAAATTATTTATTTAGAAATTTGCATATACAAATTTTTTAAGCATCATCTCTCTTCTTTTAATATAAATATTCCCTCTTCAAAATTTCCACCGAAACGTTCTTTTAGATTTAATAAAACAAATATTAACCTTTTCTTCCCTCTTTTTGTATTAATATACATATTTTGCCTTTCTAGCTTTTCTAAGTCCAAACTGTTTTTCAGATATAACCATGTGTAATGAATGTATTAAAACATCTTTTCAAGATTTTTATCAACATTTTGACTTTATGAGAGATTCAATTCGTTCTTTAAAAATCTTTCTATCCACCACATTAATTTTTACTCTTTTTTAAAAATGGTAATATAACTGTCTTTTAAATCTACTGACCACTATCTGCATCATAAATTATCTTTACAAATATTTAAATAATTCCCTCAAACTTTTTTCCTTGTAAGCTTCAAAACTTTAACTTACCCATTATTTTATCAATTTTTTGAGTTTTTCATTTTTCATTTTAATTATAGCTTTGCAATTTTCTTTTCTATTACTGTAAAATCTATTATATTTTCATCTTTTTCAATTAACACAGCTTAATGCTTGTTATTTATATTCTACAAATCTCTTTGTATATGTTTTTCATTTTTAAAATATATTCTTTTTTAAAAATATATATATCATTTTTAATATAATTATTTTTTTCATTCTGACTATTGATTCTTTCAGATCTAATCTGTTTTATTTTGTTATGTACTAAATCAACTATCTTTTTGTTTTATAGTTTCTTTCTCTAAATATAATTTTTAGGTGTTTTTTTTCTACTTTTATTAGTTTCATATTTAGTTTCTGTTAATTCTTCTACATGTTTTTTAAATTTTCTCTTTGTTTGATGAAACATCACATGATCACCATTTCTTATGCTTGCACATAACTGTTATTAACCCAGGCAAAATTCTTCATTAAGTAGAGATAAAATGTGGCTGTTGGCGGTTGAATTAGATCCCAAGATCTAAGTGCAGTGCTCTCAAATCCAAAGCTCCTCACTGATGAAGGCCACAAGCCAGAAACTAGTTTGGGGATATTGGATAAGTAGACACTAGATGAGGATTTTATGCACAAGCCTTCTGGCATCCATTGATAACTCTGGCTAGCACTGAGTGACACTACTGTATGGAGAGTTTTTATGCTGTTTTATTTCTTTTATAATCTACCTTCAGTATGGTAAATTCTTTAAACTTCATTGAAATAATTTTAATCTTCTATTTGATTAAACCTACTGCGATCAAAATTTAACTTACCTAACAAATTTGAAATTTTATTTCTAAAATCCCCTTTAATTTCTACATGATCTATTTATTTTTGGACTCAAATATAATCTTAATCTCACTATAATTAAAATGTGATCTGATTTACAAGTACCATCAGACTGAAATCTATTTTTATCATTCAGAATTTGCCATATTTTTTATTATTATATAGATCTTTCCATGATTTGTTTATTTTTAAAAGTTTAATAAAATTTTAGTAGTCTTATTTCTTACAACTAATCAATAATTTTTTTTAACATCTTCTCTTTCCTATTTACAATTTTATTTCAATTTTCCAACTACCATTACATAAACATTTTTATTTTTCTTGCCAGTCATTTGTTTCTATTTTTTTATATACGATTTCTAATCTGGCGTTGTCATTTTTACTTGCCATATATATCTGATTATTTACAAGTCTTAATACAATTACACTGTTACTTTTAAAATTTATATTTTATTTTTGTTTTTAACTTACTTTGTAAACAAAAATAGGGATATACGTATACTTTATTTACTTTATATATAGATACATTTAAATAAAAATACAATAATTATTATAAAGTTGTAATTATAAATTTTATTTACGCACATTGATTACGTAAGTAATATTTACTAAGGCAATAAACCTCAAGAATGTACGCTTGAAAATGCGATGGTAGGGACCTCTACAGGTCAAAGCGTAATCTTGTGGTTAAGACCTGTAGAGGTCCCTACCTTCGCATTTTCAAGCGTACATTCTTGAGATTTATTGTCTTAGTAAATATTAATAATTATTCTATAATGGTCATTTTATTATACATATGAAAACAATAAGAAGTATATAAACCAACTAAAAAATATATATAAATAAATAAAAACAGAACACAATTACTTTGTAAACAAGTAATTGATTTGTCTGTATATAAATAAAAATTAAAATAATCTTTAAATAAGCCACTAAGATTCAAACTCTTTTAATGGCCTGCTACAAGTTCAAAAATGGTGATCTATTGTAGCTTATTTTTATAAAATAATTAAATAATAAATCATGGCATAATAGGATTATATTATGATTTGTTTTTTTATATAAAAGTGATGTTTTTATTGGTAAGATAACTTTAATAATAATAAAAAAATTATTATAAAAATATTTTTTTAACAATTTGTTTCAAAGTGTTACCTGAACTAAATTAATAACTAATTTAATAGTTTATTTCTCAGGTGTTTATAAGAAGTTTGAGCATCAGATTTGAGAAATTGGTACCATAATTTATAAACCATGAACTTCAGAGTTCATGATTCTACCATTGTTATAAATTACACAAGTCAGTTGATTTAATAGCAGAGAAAAAAAAAGTCAAGCTTATTAAGCATTTAGATAAAATTTGAAAGTAATGTAACAAATACTTTATGATCTCTTGGCAGCAGCATTTCTGAATCAATTTATGAATAATCTAGTGAGATAGTTTAACTCTTCAGCATAAACATTTTAAGATGCTAACATATCTGAATCATAAGTTATGACAAGAAATGTGACAGTTTGTTTTGGACCTAAATTCACCAAGAAATAATATAACATTAAATTTAGTTTTAAATTGGGCAAAATTGGCCTTGAAACATTTGAAATGAAACTATGTTTGGCAATGAAGCCATAAGTTGATTAAACTGGAGGAAATTAATCGGTAAAGAATAATAGGCAATCAAAATATAAGCCATAGCATTTGGGAAGCCAGAATATATCCCAAGCAATGGAAGAATTTAAGAAAGAGCAGAATAAAGGAATAGTACAAAGTGCTCAAAAGAAGTGGATGGAAATGGAAAAAGAAAGTCAATATCACATGTAAAGTCCACTACATTTTATTTTCAGAGAAAATTTAGTTTGTGGTTGGCCTGACATTTATGGTACCATATGCCATGATCATTGATGATGGTTAGTATGCTTCAGAATCCCAGCATTACTTATGATAGATATTTTAGCTCTTCATAAGTGCATCCAGATGACTGTTGTATATCATGCCATATGCTTGCCATTGACCACTGAATCTCTTTTAAATTCAGTCACATGACTATTGTTTATTTTTGTTTATCACCGGTGATGCAGCTTATTAAGTATAATTGTCCCAGTGCTGATTTTCATGCTCCTTAAATATTTATTTATTTTATATTGTGATAAATGAGGATGATAATGCTTTTTTCCCATCTCACCATATTTTTCTTTTACATGCTGTACAAATGGAAAACCAACTGTGGGCCCAATGCTGATCGAGTTACAATGTTCAGTATACAAAATGGCCATATAACTTGAAACTAAAATGTAATTTTATTTTATCTGAGGAAAAAAGTCTATATTTTTATACAAAATTAATCAAAATATATAAAATGCGCTTGTGACAAGAGGATGGATGACGATTTATTGATTAAATTACTATAATTTGATTATAAATTATAAAAATAGTGATATTAAAGTATATATAGAAAGAATTCATATTTAAAATAGAATAAAAAATCAAAGCATGATTTGGAGATGTGATAATATATTGGAGTACTTCCATCTTCTATCGCTAATTGTTGAATGTAAAGAAAATGTTAAATTGTACTTGAACTTTTCAAATACAAACAACTTAGTAATAACACATAAATAGACAACACGGATTAGTAATTACAGAATGTTTTGAGTATTAGTATTTTTCACTCTTCTTCAAGTGTTGATAGCTGACCAGGGGCAATATTAGCATAGGAATTGAACTTACATCTTTAGATTCATCAATATCAAATTTTAAGGAAACATTCTAAACAACTGGGCTACTCTCTCAAAGTTAACAGGTAGTAGAAATTTTATATATTTATATATGAAGGTTGGTTCAAAACTTCCTGAGCCCTTCAATTTTTTTAAATACTTTTTTCTAAAAACAAGGTTAATTAGAGGCTTCTATACATTGTGTACTGTGACACAGGATTAATTTGTAGGATCATTTCTCATTGTCATTTGAGCAGCTTCCTTGAATTTTCTTCTTTGCACCTTTTTGTCTCTATCCAATATTTTAGTATTTTCCCAATTAAAATATATGGTCATTAATACATACATAGTCTGCTACTGTGGTCACATCTGTTTTTTCTCTTTTATCCATTAGTTTGTGTTTTTTCAATTGCTGTTCAACAGGGCAAAAGATCTCACCAATATATTTCCATCCACATTCACATGGTATTTCATAGATGCAGTTTTTATTCTTAAGCATTTCCAGTTTTGGCTTGATAGAAGTGATAATTCCTTGAAATGTGGTATGGCATTGGAAAACTGTTCTAATGTTATAATGACTGCAGATTTTCTTTAATTTGTCTGCCATTCCTTGTATGTATAGATATACTGCAGTACCAATAAGTGTTTCCTCTTTGGTGTCTCTTTTGTTGTTTATTAAAGATTTTCTTGATGAAAGTATGGATAACCATTCTTCATGAGAGTTTGTTCTATGTAAATCTTTTCATTTTTCAATCACTGGTTCCCAAACAAGCTTCATTTGCTCTATTTCATAGTAATAGCATAATTCCATATTTAGTGCTTTTGGTATGATTGGATATATATTCCAAATACTTTTTACTGAATGTTGTTTTTTTATACATTGTTGTTTTTACTTTGCCCTGAAAGAGGCTTCTTGAATTAAATTCACAACAGAATCACTGAGAACAAAAAGTGGCGAAGGCCATACGCCAGAAACTAGTCTGGGGATATTGTATGAGTAGGCACTAGATGGGGGATTTTATGCACAATCCTTCTGGCATCCATTGATTACTCTAGCTTGCTGTGTGTGGCAATATATATAGTGAGTTTTGCCTGTTTTAAAAAGTAGCATTCTTAAATGTGTATGACGAGTCTCTCCCAGGACAAAGTAAAAACAACAGTGTGTAAAAACATCACATACTAGAAAATACTTGGCATATACATCAAATCATATCAAAAGCACTAATCATGGAATTATACTATCTTTATAGAACAGACCAAAAAAAGGTTATTCAGAAACCAGTGATTTGGAAAATTAAAAGATTTACATAGAACAAACTATCTAGAGGAATGGTTATCCATCAGCAGTCATCAAGAAAACCTTTAATAGGCAACAAAGAAAAGACACCAAAATAAAAAGCAAGAATTGGTACTATACTGTATTCATGCATACCAAGAATGGCAGACAAATTAAAGAAAATATGCAGTCAATATAACATTAGGACAGCTTTCCAATTCTATACTGCACTTTGAGAAATTCTACTTCTACATACCAGGAATGACAAATAAAGTAAAGAAAATCTGTAGTCAATATAACATTAGAACAGCTTTCCAAACCTATACCACACTTCAAATGAATTCTAACTTCTACTAAGCTTAAACCGGAAATGCTGAAAAAAAACTGCATCTATGAGTTACCATGTGAATGTAGAAGTATATTGGTGAGACCTGTCACCCTGTTGGACAGCAACTGAGGAGAATACAAACTAATGATTAAAAGAGAAAAAACAAATGTGTCTACAGTAGCAGACCATGTATGTACTAATTACCATATTTTCAATTGAGCAAATACAAAAACATTGGATAGAATTGAAAAGATGCAAAAAAGAAAATTCAAGAAAACTGCTCACATGACAATGACAAATATTTCAATAAGGCAACCCAATGTGGCAATACACAATGTATAGAAGCATCTAATTATTCTTGCTCTTAGGAAAAAATATTAAAAAAAACTGAAGGATTCAGGAGGACTTGAACCAACCCTTATATATAAATATGAGAATTTTCTACTATATGTAGTCTTTAACAGAATAGCTCAGTTGGTTAGAATGTTGCCTTAAAATTCAATATTTAAGAATCTAAAAGTGTGAGTTCAACTCCTTTGCTAATATTGCAATGATCAGAACAGCAACACTTTTAGAAACTACATAAAATATTGTGTAATTATTAACCCAACCCATGTTATCTATTTATGTGTTATTACTAACAGGTTGTTTGTATTTGAAAAGTTTGAATTTAAAGTTTAAAATTTTCTATACATTCAACATTTAAAGATGGATGATGAAAATAGTTCAGCATATTGTCATATCTAATATACTATTATCACAAACCTTCATTCAAATACTATAATTTTGGAGATTGGATTAAACTTTTTATTGCTGGGTTTCATTTAGCTGTACCTTTTGGCACTAATAATTAATGGGAATTTTATCATTGTCTTGATGATACAGTGTTTTATGCAACTCCGTGGAGTGTTCTATCTCAACACTATACTGACCTACTTTCAAGTTTTTACATTTTTAATTATTTAGCATGGATAGTTAACATAGTCCTGTGATATGCTCCCTATCTTCCAAGTCTCAATGATAAGGAGAAAGACATTGCAATGTTTTTGCATTATTTTTTCTATATTGGATTGTAGATAGCTTATTGTGTTTAATTGGTGCAAACCTTCTGGTATTTATGCTGCATAATCCAGTGGCTGGATTCTGAATTCATGTCAAGATTATTCTTTATTCATTCTTTTGCTATCAGATGCTGGTCAGACCTCTGGAAAAAGTTTTTGAGGAAGTGGTTTGTTATATAAATTTCATTTTATAAAATAATAAAACTAATAGGAAACAAGAAAATCAATCACACACAGATGAGAGAATAGAATTGGAGAATAAAGCAACAGAAAATAAATTAGAGTAGACAAATACAGTCCAGTTCAAAGGAAGATATATTAGAGGCAATAATAATATTAGGTAATAAAAGAAGGTTGCATGGAGGGGAGATAATGTGAGGCTTATTTTATGATTAATATTTAAATAGATTTATATTATTCTGAAGATACAAATGATCAAATATTAGTTTAAATTTGTTTTTGTATAGAAGATAATAGTAGTATGGGATGGTAGGAAAATATTATTATCCTCACTGAATGATATACAACACTCATCTGGATGAACATACTTAAGTGCTAAAGCATCTACCATAACAAATCATTCTGGAATTCTGAAACATACCAATCATCTTCAATGCTGTTGACATATGTTACCATGAGGGTACAGGCCAATTACAAAGTAATATCTAAAAATAAAACCAAATACAATGAATGAACTTTAAGCATGATCTTGATCTTTTAGCTATTCAAAGAATTATCTGGATATCCAAACTCATACATATAAATAAATCAACCATTATTGCTTTAGAGCTAGCTCAAGATTCCACGGATCCTAGATACTGTGATTGCAAACAAGATAAAGTTAAGTGTACATGTATCTGATTAATGTTTTCTAATTTAAATAGTTTTACTGGGATCTCTAAAAGAATATGCTATAATAAGGTCATCATACAAACTGCCAATTTATAGAACATATAGTTGGAAGAATAGACATTAACACTACTACTTTTTTGAACAAGTATTTAATAAATCAACTAATAAATTAATTAAGAAAATTTAAAAAAAGTTGATAATTCCAAATAAAATACATTATCAATAAAATGTCATATATTAAGTAATATTAACATATTGATTCTAAATACTAAACTATCATTTACTTTCTGATTTATTCCCTCCTTCTTAATAATTAAAAATAAAAGCAATATCTCACAATTAAGAGATAAGGAAATTTTAAATTAACTGAATCCTTTTTTATAATTTTGGAGAAAATTAAATAAATAAAAAGCATATTTAAAAAAATTAATAAAAATTATTATTATTGCGAATTATTATTTATATTAGAATTTCTTTATAAATGAGCACACTACATTACCTTTTTACAATGGATTTTTTTTCTTTTGATTTCTTTTTTGGTAGTTTTAATAGTCAGTTTTCTTTCAAGTTAGATTCCA
Organism: Epiperipatus broadwayi; assembly: GCA_028023455.1. Classification (NCBI taxonomy): domain Eukaryota; kingdom Metazoa; phylum Onychophora; class Udeonychophora; order Euonychophora; family Peripatidae; genus Epiperipatus; species Epiperipatus broadwayi. Next base: position 8,089,087 of record JAQFVV010006207.1, read on the forward strand.
TTATTGAGTTTAAACAATCTCTTTTTTTACAAGTTTTCCTATTAACTTTTTTTTTTTTGTTGAGTCAAGTTTCCATTATGACAACTTCACCACTAGCATAAATATTTAGGGTAATATACACAGTTAAATTTTTCCATTTTTACAATATAATTTTAGGTTTCACACAGATGAAATTTTTTTTTCAGTCTACTAATTTGCAGGTCAAAATGAAACAGATATTTTTGATGGAAACAATGCTTGTTACAGATTTTTCTAGGAGTATTCTACATTTTTTAGTAAATGAACTACATAGTAAGATTTGATGATGCTCAAATTTTAATTAATATTTAGCACATGGTTTTTCTCTAATCAATTTAAAAATTCATTTGTTAAATTAGTAATGAGAATAGTTTTACTCCAGACTACAAAACTATGTCACTATTTACTTCACAGCTTAACTGCTGCTACTATTAAATCAAGAATGACTATTCCTTAGAAGACACCAAGGTCCATTACTTTAACCTGCACACATATTATTTATTTGGAACAATTTTGTAGTCATCTATTCAGATCATATCTCAGACATAACAGCATAAATCCCTGACTAATTGAGTCTATTTTTTGCAAAATGTTATTTTGTTACTTCCTCTTTTCTTTTAATTAAATAATAATAATTGTAATTTTTGAAATTCCACTTTAATTATTTCTTTCTTCTTAACACTCCCTCTCCAAAAACATATATTGGAGTTATCAATTATCTGAAAATTATTGCTTCTTAATTTAATGAAAATTAATAATTTTGAATTTTTTTTACATTCACATTGTTTAAATGTTGTACAAGCTTTTAATTTCTTTATATTTAATTTCATATTCTATAGCTAGCAACTATTTAAATTCTGCTTTAAATTTTCAAATTCCCACATTCTTATAATTAATTATTTATTCACAAAGTGAGTAGTTGTAAATTAGTTTATTTACATATTATGTCAATTCTTTCTTATTTTATATAATCTTTGATTACTTCTTTTGTAAATGTTTTCTCATAATTAGTAAGCAAATCAATTCATAAAGTCTCTTTTGTCAACATTAATGCTAATTTTGATAAATGCTTTTATCCAGTAGAATTTGGAGTATGATTTTTAATTTCTATAATCAAAAATAACTTTTCTTCAGATGCACTGAGAAAGGATGCATTCAAGATTAAGATATAAATACTATTTGTGAAAAGATAGAATATAAATGCATAGAATTTATATATTCAAGAAGCAAATTTATTTATTCTTTCTACTTTTTGTCATCATAATCCAAGTGCACTATTCTAAAAGGTCCAAAATGCTCATTGCTGATAAAAGCCATAAGTTAAACTCTAATCTGGGAATGTTTGGATAGACAGCACTGGTTAAAGATTTTCATCTACCATTTATTTATTACTAAAGCTTATCCTAAATGGCAAAAGAGTATATAGAATTAAAAAACCTCTTGTAAATTAAAGTTACATGATGTTGTGTTGATCATGTGATATTCAAAGAGTTTAAAACATCTTTGCTTTTTATATCATTTCAAACATCTATTAATTAATTTCCTAATCTGGAAAAACAAAATGTTTATCATAAATAAACTTTAAATTTCCAAAAGCATCTTTAGATAATTTTGGTCAGCTTATAGTATTTTTGGATTAATCAGTTTGAAAAATGTTAATATGACAATTTGTTAAACTACTAATCCATTATCTAAAACTTAAAAAAAAGGATTTTGTTATTGCTTTTTAAATTACTACATTGTTGATTGTATGGCATTTTTTCTTTGTACTAAACATAGATTTGTCCCAAATAATTTTCAATTGATTGCATTTACAACTATTTTTAATAAACAATTAATATCAATAGATTTACCTTTAAAAAATATTGTATAAAACATTAGTCAAAAAAAAAATATCAAAGAAAATATGATAAATAACCACATAACATGTTAAATGCATCTGTATCTTCAACTAGTAAAAATAATTTTAATAACTTTTCCATTATATGCCCATCTCATTAAACTTATAAATACACATCTTTTTTTTATTTAGTTGTTTCAATGATTTTATAGAATTATTGAAAATGTTAAACCTAATTGTTTTAAAAAGGAGTTTACATATTTTGACGTGATTTTTGAGCACTTGAAATAAATATGATTTAATCTATGAACAGAGCGATAAACAACAATTTTTTTTTGAAATTATTGAAAATGCTCAGATATTACAGCTACACCATCATAGGTTGCAATTGGACTTTTCTAACAATCATATTTCTTTAAAAATTGTAATCCATATTCAACCAACACAGACAATTTGTTTTGTTACTAATATTTATAAATTCTACATTTTATTCATGAATTTTTTTCCATTTAAATACTTCCTAAGTATAGTGCATAGTTTGAAATATTTTCAATCAACAGCTTCATCAAATGGAATGTTAGAAATCAAGTATTTTTTTATTTCATTATGAATATAATCAACAAGCCAACAGAAATTATTAAATCATTCAATTTAAAAGTTAAAAAAATATGCCTTCAGAACCTAAATGTCATAATAATAACTTATTGTCATTACTTAACAAATGCACAATATTGTCATAATTCTTTGTTTCAAAAAAGCATCTTCTCAATTTACTAAGAAATGCTAATTCATGTATTACCATAATTAATTACCATAATTAAATGTTCCAATATTTTTTGATATTATTTTAAGTTTCCATCCATCATGAATTAAAATATTTAAAGCTATTTGTGTATTTATAGCTCAAAAAATACAAACTGAAACAAATGTTTTAAATGAAATTCACATTTTTAGATTATTTAATGATATGTCATGTCTCTTTTGAACTTTAAACAAATTATGTATAACTTTAAATCTACTAAATTCCATATATTTTTTATTTGTAAAATCCACTTTTATTGCTAAAATAAGAAGTTGTGGTCAAAAAAATAAGTGTATCTTTGTTTACATCCTGGTAATCATGACATTGTGCTAGAAAAGCTGATATTGGAATGTCAAATATATACTCTTATTCTTCTCTTTTACTTTCTTTGCATATCTTCATATATTCATATATATACTTCTTATAATAATTTCTTTCATATAAACTTCAATGCAAACAAATTTTTTTTTATAAAACTTCTTTATTTTCCTTATAGTTTCAACTGTCCAGCAGTCTTCATCAGAGCTTTTTCAAACCTTCTCTGCTTTTAGCAGAGGAGGTTTGAAAAAGCTCTGATGAAGACTACTGCACAATAGAAACTGTTAAGCAGAGGTTTGAAAAAGCTCTGATAAAGACTGCTAGGAAAATAAAGAAGTATATTAAGAAAATTTGTTTGAATTGAAGTGTATATGAAAAAAGTTATTATAAGCAATATATATATATATGAATGTCAAATATACATTTTCATTTTTATATACAAATTTGTCATTTCTGATTTTGATTTTCTTTATCGTTTTTATTTTCTTATTAATAAAACTCAGAGCTTTAAATGAATTCCCCAGTAAACAATCAATTATGTAACATTTATTGAAAGATTTGCTCAAGTTATACCATTTAATCATCAGTAGCTGTAATTATATGCCACCTTATTTATTAACACAATTTATTCCAGTATCCCATCACAAATTTAGAGATACATGATAAATTTTAATGAATGTTACTTATTATTAAGATGCAATGAATTGTTAATACTGATTGTAAATCAGGAGAATATTAAAATAATTAAAAAGTTTGTGGTTAGAAAAATATTCACAAACATGCGAATATGTATATGTATTTTAACAAACTAGTCATATAAAATTTAATGACATGCAATATTGTTTCGTGCATCAGACAATATGTTCCATGTGTAGTTAACTGCAGCGGTAGAGAGTCATTCACTGGAATGTTAGATCCTCGGATCAATCCCAGTGCTGGTACGCCCGTTGCTTGAACTTCTTATACACTTTCGACCAATAGAGAGAATGTTTAAAAGAAAGGCAATTCTTGCCATTTCTTGAGCACTTTCATTTCTGATATTAATTTCTAGTATTCCATTGTTAAAGTTTACATATTCAGTATCCATAACAATTTAATATTATTAATTACTTACCTTTAAAAATCCCTACTAACAATAGATTTCTTAATTATTTTTCTTTTTTAAAGAATTAGAGTTCCAAATATATATATATGAAACTAACTTAAACCATTATCACAATTTGACAAATTTCCAACTTTTTTTTTTTAAATAAATGTTTTAAAAATGACTGTTTTTAATCCGGTTAGATATTTGTCAAGTTTTTAAAAAAAATGTCCAGAAAATTGAAAAAAAAAATTGTTTTAACAAAAAAGTTATTATTTTTAATAAGTTTTGTTTTATATAGGTCTGTATATTGTTCTATCTCATTAATTTACTTGATCAATTCTGTAATGTAAAATCAATATCCTTTCTAATCTGACTTTAAAATTAGTGCACAGTTATTGAATATTAAATGAAACACAAGAAAGTTCAGATTGATTGAACCTCTGCCGGTTATTAATAGAATTATTTTTAAAAAAAAGAAAGAAAAAAAAATCGGCTTATAAACATTAAATATTGTTTGGATGAAATCTTCAAGTCGATTCAGAATATATATATCATTGTAAATTGAATCTAGCTTCATATATATGTTTAGATTTTTAGCTAATAAAAATTAATACTTTCCTCTTAACACTACACACGGACATATATATATATATATGTATTAATCTGCAGAAAGATTTCTGTTCTTTTTAATCCAGTGCAATTATCGGTCTCAACATCCCATAATGCAATCAACCATCAGTGCAAAAATTCAAACCAGACTCTTTCATTATGCATGAATTTCATAAACAACTCTTTACTCATTGGGTGAGTTCTGATGAAGGCTATAGTTCAGTCGAAACTGAAATAAAAGCACTGTATTCAAGTGCATAAAGAATGTATTTTTATAGAGATTTTAAAGATATAAAAGTTATCTCTATTTATAAAAATAAATAGATATTATTTAATTACAAATAAAGTCATATGTCACATGACCTAATTTAACAAGCTTGCATTTGTGAGCTTTATATATGAGATATTAGTCATTTATATTTTGCAAATGATGTGTTTGTCTTGTGAATAATGATTTAGATATCAAAAAATATTATAAGCATTATCAAATAAAAACAAAATAGGAAGAATAAAGATAAATGTTAAAAATACTAAAAAAAATAACTAAAATTTTATAATAGTGAATTAGAAGCAATTAACAACTATAAAAAATACCTTGATCAAAAGAATTATAGAATTAAACATACATGGAATGCTTTGGTAGAAATAACTTTCTGTTAAAAATAAATATATCTATATGGTTGAAAGGAAAACATGTTCCAGTACTTACCCATAAATATGAATTTTGGACATTTACTAGAAGACTTATATAATTCAAAACAAAACAACACTCTCCATATAGTAGTGCCATCTTGTGCTAACAAGAGCAATCAATGGATGCCAGAAGGCTTGTGCATAAAATCCCTATCTAGTGCCTACTCATCCAATATCCCCAGACTAGTTTCTGGCTTGTGGCCTTCATCAGTGAGGAGCCTTGGATCTGAGAGAACTGCACCTAGATCTTAGGATCTAATGCAACCCTCCAGCACCCACCTTTTAACTCTATTTAACTACAAAACTATGAGAATGAAATTGAAAACACTATTAATATTTTCAATCCAAGCTCAATAGCTTACTATAGTCATATGGAGTCTGAACTCAATTCAGTACCCATACATTTTAGTGTCTTTGGCTCTTTAACAACCATAGCCACCACTATCCTATTAGGCAGGATTGGTGTTAAACCACTAAACATCACATGATCACTATCTCATACTAGCACAATAATTGTTATTAAACAATTCAAAACAAAACAACACTCTCCATATAGTGGAGAGCGCCATCTTGTGCTAACAAGAGCAATCAATGGATGCCAGAAGGCTTGTGCATAAAATCCCTATCTAGTGCCTACTCATCCAATATCCCCAGACTAGTTTCTGGCTTGTGGCCTTCATCAGTGAGGAGCCTTGGATCTGAGAGAACTGCACCTAGATCCAAGGCTCCTCACTGATGAAGGCCACAAGCCAGAAACTAGTCTGGGGATATTGGATGAGTAGGCACTAGATAGGGATTTTATGCACAAGCCTTCTGGCATCCATTGATTGCTCTGTTAGCACAAGATGGCACTACTATATGGAGAGTGTTGTTTTGTTTTGAATTGTTATAGCAATTATTGTGCTAGTATGGGATAGTGATCATGTGGTAGTGGTTTAACCTGTCCAACAGGGGCTATGTATTAAAGGCAAAGATTAAATGATGGGTACTGAGATTAGAGTTCAGATTATATGACTATATAAGCTATTGAGCTGGATTGAAAAAGTTAATAGTGTTTTCATCACTCCATTCATAGTTTAGTTAAATAGGTGGGTGCTGGAGGTTGCATTAGATCCTAAGATTGTTGCAGTTCTCTCAGATCCAAGGCTCCTCACTGATGAACAGAGTCTGGGGATATTGGATGAGTAGAGCACTAAATTGGGATTTTCTGCACAACCTTCTGGCATCCATTGATTAGCTTAGCACAAGATATGGAGGTGTTGTTTTGTTTTGAATTGTTTAATAACAATTATTGTGCTAGTATGAGATAGTGATCATGTGATGTTTAGTGGTTTAACACCAATCCTGCCTAATAGGATAGTGGTGGCTATGGTTGTTAAAGAGCCAAAGACACCAAAATGTATGGGTACTGAATTGAGTTCAGACCCATATGACTATATAAGCTATTGAGCTTGGATTGAAAATATTAATAGTGTTTTCAATTTCATTCTCATAGTTTTGTAGTTAAATAGAGTTAAAAGGTGGGTGCTGGAGGGTTGCATTAGATCCTAAGATCTAGGTGCAGTTCTCTCAGATCCAAGGCTCCTCACTGATGAAGGCCACAAGCCAGAAACTAGTCTGGGGATATTGGATGAGTAGGCACTAGATAGGGATTTTATGCACAAGCCTTCTGGCATCCATTGATTGCTCTTGTTAGCACAAGATGGCACTACTATATGGAGAGTGTTGTTTTGTTTTGAATTGTTTAATAACAATTATTGTGCTAGTATGAGATAGTGATCATGTGATGTTTAGTGGTTTAAGACTTATATAACAAAATTAGTTACATAGTAAAACCTCAAGAGATTTTGCAGAGGTCAATAAGGAGTGCAAATGAAATACATGAATAAGAGAATAAACAAGTACCATTAAAATATTGGTAAAATTAATATGATTTAAAGAAGTTAATTTGAAAAATGTCATTATAAAATATAATCTAAAATGAATGATTTAAAGATTTAAATAGAATCCCAAAAGATTATACAAAGAATTAGAAAATATATCATGTGAGATGAATGAAATAACAAAATTTTCTGAAATGATGTAAAGAAAATGTGAATCAGGAAATTGAATTAATTTCTGCAGTAATTGAAAATATGTAAATAAAGATTAAACTATGCTAGAAGCTAAAAAATAACCAATTATATCATTTTACTATATTTCTAAATTGTCATTTTGTAATCTCATAAGGACCAATGAGAAAGACATCAGATTTTTTAAAATTATATATATCATTGACAACTTCAATTCCTCACAGAAACTAGGAATTTAAAACTTGAATCTTTATATGAAGTATATTAATCCAACTAGTATACAATCATGGTAATTATAAGAAATGTTGGGCTATCATATCTAGAGAAAATATTAAAGTATTTAAATCCTTAGTGCATTGAAGGATATTATATATATATAACCATTAAATGTCTGTATTTTTAAATCATATAATAATAATTCAAACAAATTTATTTAACACAGTATTCAAATTTTAAATAATATATTCTTTACTGGAAGTACTTTCGATTGTATCACTGACAATCTTTATCAACCATTAATATAAATCTACACAAAATAAAAACTTATATTATTCATCATTCAATCCATTCAAATTTCCCACAATTCTGTTGTTTTTATATTAGCTGATTGTCTATTCATTAAACCTTCTCTATTCCTATATATTATCATTGCCTCCTTAATTTTTCGTTTTTCATTACAACTTTCAATTTGATTAATTTTCATCTCTATTATCAAATTTAAAACCATAATTACATGCTCTATTATGATCAAAAATAATTGATGGAGTATTCTCATACTTACTAAAGATACATTTTTTTTGTGCATATTTATGCAATATCTTATTATCATTATATCATTTTTGTAATGTATATTTTAATTCCTCTATATATTTCATTCCACAACCACACACACACACACACATATATATATATATATATATATAAAACAGAACTTAATTCAAACTTAGCAATTTGGGTTTTAGAATTATTTATCATATCATTTATATTATTTGAAGAGAAAAAAAGAAATCCTACACAAACCACTATAAAGTTTAATTAATTTAGCTTGTTGATTAGATATAAAAGGAATACAAATCCATTTATCACTTTTTAATTTATTTAATATTTTCTTATTATTACTTTTATTTTGATTATATTTTGTAATTGTATTATAAATATTATTCCTTCCATAACCAACATTCAACATATCAGTAACAAATACATTAATATTTTTAATTTTATCACTAATAAACTTACACAAAAAAAAATCATTTCTAAACAAAAATGACGTCAAACCAGCTAATTTATGACCCATATGAACTCTAGAATTATACGAAATATAACCCCTAATTTCCACAGGCTTTAAAATCATATTATAATCAAACACATTATTATTTCTTTTAATAAAATATATCTAAAAACTTAATAGAATTTTCTTTCTCTTCATTTAACACCCATTTTATATTATTAATCATATTTAACTCACTAAATAAATCAACTATTATTTCATTATGTGCACATATAAATACATCATCAACATATCTACAATATTCTTTAATTCCTTTATATTTTATGTAAGGTAATATCTTACATACATAACTAGAAATAAAAAAATTACAAATCTGTGATATCACCGAAAGACCCATTGGCCAACCAGAATTCATTTTATAAAAGCAATCATTAAAGGAATTTAATTAAAGCCTTTTTTGTAACAGCTTAATGTTATTGAACAAGGTGGGGGGGGGGGATTAAACAAGATTAGTTTATTTGTAGTGGTTTTAAAATTTTCTTCTCAATTTCAATTTTTAATGAATATTTAAAATGGATTATGGATATCATAGTTGATAACCAATTTTTAAATATTTAATATTTTATTAAGAGATATAGACTATTTAAATTATATAACATGAATAAAACCTTTATCTGAAAAAGAACTTATACCTTACTAATTCTAGAATACTTTTAACATATAAAATCATTGAAATAACAAGCTTTTTATACAAAAATAATAAACTATAAAAATTCCAAAATCATTGTGCAAATAAATTAAAATAATGTACAAATAAAGTGCAAATCATTAGTTACAATACAAAATGCTTGAGAACATGGTTATGAACCAGGACATTTAGGGATACATAACAAAAATTTAAATAATGATAAAAAATGCACACATATCATTGAATTTTATTTTAAGTTGTTTTTTGTTTAATGGAATCTATGATGTATTAATGTGAATTCATTGCATCTTTTGAATATATATGTGTATGTGTGTGCTGTCTTTCACCTTATTTATTCCATTGTTTTTTTAATCTTATTGGGCTATTCATTTACAGCAGTAACATATAAATTTGAAATAACAATGGTTATATTAACTACAAATACACTGTTAACATGAAAGATATGATTTATGAAAGTACACTACAAAGAAATATGCAAATGACAAAAATATCAAGCATGTAAAAGACATATTAATGATAAACAATAAATTTCTTGGTACTTTGGTATTATTCCTGCCATAAAGTATTACTCTGATACTGTTTATTCTATTGTGATATGCCTCCAAGGAATGTGAGGACAAATTTAACCGATAAAATTTGTCCATAGAGTCCACGTATGCATTATTTTAAATATATCGCAAACTTAAAATATGACAAAGAGGGTAATACATCATACTACATGTAATATGAAAGTTCAAATCTAAAAAAAATGGAGAGATATATACAGTATGAAAAAGGAAAAAACATATTATGATACTAAATAAAAACAGATAATTGTGAATTTTTAATACGATACTTATTATGAATTTTTATTATGATTCTTCATATTGTCAAAGCTATTGCGCCTCCCAGCATAATTCAGAACTTTGTGCCATCATAAGCGTGTAATACCAAACTTCAAATCTGAAAAAAATAACACACATCTTACTTCCAATGATGGAGATATATATATTCATTATGGAAAAAGAAGAAAAACAAAAAGAACCCTGAAATGTTCTTTAAGTGGTGAGCTGTAACAAAGTTGTAGCTGTAAATTTAATGTTGTATTTAAAATTAAAAAAAACAAAACATATAAAGTTTTAGCAAAAAAAAAAACAAACAAACACAAATATATAGTTATAGATGTAAATATATATTTGTAAATATAAAATCGTATTATTTACAAATGATGCAAGAGATGTATTATATTGTGAATGGTAAAAAAGTCACTATGACCGACTGAACCATTTAATATCATTTAAAATTGAAAGGAAAGGGTCAGTTCATTTTCCATGGATTAGTCATGTCAGGATTCTTGGTTACTATAACATCATAAATGGAAATTTTGAATAAATATTATTGGATGCAAACATAACTGGAGTATACATCATAGTAGGAATAATATCAAAGTATCAATTTCCCTTTTATAACTATGAAAAAAATAATAGCTGTAAAAAAAATATGTTTAAGATATTTTAATGTAGCATATAGTAACAATAAAAAGACAAGTTAATACCATCACCATTAGCCTATCAGTATAAAAATCCATCTATAAGTGGGTATTGCTTGACCATCCTGTCAAATATGACAACAAACATTTAATTGAAATAATCGTATCAAAACATAATTCATATATATTGCTTACAATAACTCCCCTCATATACACTTTAATGCAAACATTTTTAAATATAATTTCTTTATTTTCCTGACAGTTTCGACTGTCCTGCAGTCTTCATCAGAGCCTCAAAACATAATTAATTGAGCCAAAAATTGTACGTATATAATGTACATAATTTTTGATTAATATTAAACGCAAAATTTAAATTATTAAATATTAGCATTCTGCTAAAAAAAAATATAAGGGAATAAAAAAAGATTTGGATGCCAAACCAATATTGAAATAAATTTAAATTGCATCAATAATTTAAAATACAGCACGGTAAAAATTAAATAAATTTAAAAACTACACTTTCTAAATATAAAACGGATATTAAAAATATAAGGGACCTCATCATTTTGTATGGCAGCTTAAAATAATAAAGTTATTAATATTTTATTACGCAACTTTTAATAATATACGAGCTTATAAAATAAATTGTTTTGAAGGATTCACATGCAAAGGCAAACTACTTTAATAATAATTAATTATTATCACTTAATTAATTTAGATTCTAAAATATTTAAATCTATGTCTAAGCGGAACTTTTATTTTTCAACGCATTTTTATGTTTTACTCTGATATCGGAGAAATAAGATTAAAAATATATGTATATATCATGAAAATGAACGCAATGAAAATAATAATAATAACTCTATATTTAGATTGTTCGTTTTAAATGTTAAAAAAAAAAAAATCTTAATGTTTAAAAAAAAAACTACAACTTATTTTTCCACCTTGAATAAAATTAAAAAAAAAAAAGGTTCCTATTAAACCGAAACTAATTCATAATAAACCAATTCATTAACTTGCAAAAAAAACGTAAAAATGAGAGAGGGAGACGTTAATTAGTTTTGAATTAGAAAAAGCCTTAATCGCTCATTTATGTACTGTATAAACCTTCTCCTAGTCAATAAGAAACATGTAATTATTTTGAAAATATTTAATTTGCCTTGTCATCTTCTTTTATTTACTACTTGTTCATTTATCTAAAATTGTCTCATAAATTGAGTTTTTTTATTATAAAAAAAAATTGTGATACCTAAATTGTGTTTTAATATCAAATTACGTCATACGTGTTAAACTCACAATTAAATGTGATTAAATATGACTTCTTTTTTTTTAAAAAAAATCTTTTCTGTTTAGTGAATTGAGATATTATAAATGAGTAACTAATGTTATAAAACCTTCCCTCCCCCTCCATCACTCATTTTTAAAATTTTAATTAGAGGAGGGGGTCTTTATTAATCTTGAATATTGAGTTTGCGTTTTTTCATTTTGTGAATTTCTGTAAACGTGATTAGAATCAGTCATGTTTTCTTCCCGATGCAAACCTATATTCTATATATTTAATAGACTATTGGCATACGAAAAGTATTTGAAAATATGACATTTATTCCTTTATATATATATTTCCCTTTTATTTTGCTAATTATGAAATATTTTTAGCAAATAGAAAGCAAATGCAAATAATATATATATACTTAAATTTTTCACTCCAACACACATGTGGATAAAGACTCCTATAAAAGATAAATGATCCAAGACGTATTAAACTGAACAAATGATGAAGATGTGTGAAAGAGATTAAGACATAAACCAACTGAAGAATACTAGTTCTGCAAGAAATGCATCTGGGGGGGGGGGTATTAATAGTTTTTAGCTGTCTTTATTCGTATATTTCAAGAATGGGATTTAAAGAGAGATGAGACTGAATTATTCTATGAGTTTATATTTAATTAAAAACAGATAATCTTTAACTGAGATTTAAAATATATATCTGGATAGAATGATATGCTAATATCTATCCCAATAAATGATTAGCAACAATCATTATTAATATTAAGGTGAAGTGGGTGATGCCCAAGGTTGTGAGTGCAGAACAATTCACACTTGTGAATTAAATTCTAATTCATGATGGATACTAAGCATTTAAAAAAAAAAAATAGGCATCGGAAAATTAAATATTTGTTGACAGAAATTACAAAAAAAAAAAAAATCACTTGTAACTTAGGAATTGTAATAAGGAGTATAGTCACAAAATGAGGGGTTGTTTTTTTAGTCGGAATAGTAGCGGTAATTTTTTTTTCACTAATAAAAAAAATATATATATCATTAGAGAATTGAATATTTGTTTTAAATTCAATGTAACATGTTACCGCTCAGATAATGAAAGGTTACTTCATCAGTGAAAAGGGATAAATGTGACTAAGAAGATTAAAAAGTATATCCGTTAAAAGAAGAACTAATAGATTCTCATTCTGATATTTATTTTTTAACCTGTGAATGGATCAAAAACAAAGAGCATATGAAAAAATCATGTTTTTGAAAACTAGAGAGACAATTTGATCATTCTTTCAATGTAGGTATTATGCAGAAATGAAATTATAACACTGGTAAAAAAAATTTTTTTAAGGAGTCTATCTGATTGGTGATATAAAGAACCCATTTGTTACTGAAATTGAATATATCAAGTAGAATTATTTATACTCCTGATGGAAATCTTGAAACAGATAATAAAACATTGGAATAAAGACAGCATTGGCCCTAGAATTTTTGAAGTCAATGGCTTAAGTTACAGAGCAAAAAAATTTAAAATCATACTTTTCTACTTCATATGTTTTTTTAAGATAAAAATTAACAACAATAAGTTGATAACTAGATATTAACAAAATTAAAGATTTGTATGTTAATAATTTTAAGAATTACAATTATTTCTGGATCCCAAAAGACTGTAAACGACCTAGAAAAGAACATGTGAGATAGATGGATGTTATTGGAGAAACTGAAATAAACCTGGAATGTAATTCTTCAGCCTGGAGTGAATCAATAATGATTACATATTATAACAATTATTTCATAAAATTTATTTTTTATGTCTTTTCCTCAGCAAAATTGCTAATAACAGTAATTTAAAGTTGCATATAGTTTGTATTTAGTAGGAAAAAATATAAAATTAAACAATCTTTCTTAAGCCACTGAAGTTTTTAAGATAAGATTTTATATATTAATTTTAACTTAGAAAAAAAGAAACTAATTTCTGTTATATATATTTTAATATATAACCTATTTTATATTTGTAATTTATTATATAAATTTGTTGATAAATTTAGCATAGTGTGAAATGACCTTAAAACATAAAAATTTGAGTCTAATAAATGAGAATTTTATTTGTCAATAAATAAACAATAGATAAATTAAAATATTATTGCATAATTACAAAAATGAAGCCATTTTTAAAATCCTTACTTTTCAGAACAGTACTTTTTACAGTAACTCACAATTGTGCTAATCCTGATTTTATCTTAAATCTCCTATAAAGGTAATATAATTTTTAAAATATATTCAAAAAGGTTGATATCTCATCTATTATTCTTAATTTACCTAATTTATGCAAAATGCAGAAGTCTCTAAATTGCAGAACTAATGACAAATGCTTCACTAACCAGTGTTACTAATAGCATCCAAAAATGTCATGTGACATTAAAAAAATTCTGAAAAAAAAAGAATACAATTTTTTATATTTTTGGAAAAGTGGGGACTATTTTAAATAAGAATGTCTAGTATTAAAATAACTAGAAGTAACCAAAAGTAAAAAAGAAAAACTACTCAAAGGAAATCTTTATATATTATTATTTAACATGTTACAAGTTAAGCGGCCATATAAAATTAATATGAATTTGATTCAAAATACAATTTTTACAATAATTTGTTCACCTGGTGGACATATAAAATATTAAATGATATCACAAAGTTAATTTAACTTGAAAAGCAATAAAGCTGAAAAAATAGTTATTATTATAAAATACAATTTAGAGAAAAATTTTAAATTATTATTATTAATATTTATTCATAAATTGAAAATTTTGACAAATATTTTAACACTTTATGAATTGCTTATTATCAACACATTACATCATAATTTGTTTTTTATTATCGTTTTTTTAATGTATTTATTTTAATGAATAAACTCTTATTTTTTATTTTATTTTTCAATTTTTTAAAGATTTTAAATATTAACTTTTTAATAAAAAAAAAGTTAATAAATAGGTATAAAACCAAGTAAGTAGTTAAACAAAAGTCATTGTTTAAATTTAGTTTTCAGATTAAACAATGTATTTTACCAAAAAAATAAGTTTATTTAATACATATTTTTAATAATAATGAAAACTCTTTAAAATTAAACTTATAATTAAAAAAATTGACAGAAAATATTTACAATTCAATTTCTGTTTTATATCAGATTTTTATTTGACTAAATAAAATATAAACATAAACATCATGTACTTAGAGACAAATATTTAATAATTTTACAAAAAAATATATAATAAAAAATAAAACACATGAGTGACTTCCTATATTCTTTTTCTTTATCTTCAGTAAATCCTGACACTTAGGTATTTTAATTAGAATTTATAAACCACAAAAACATTTTAAAATTTAAATTTTTTACAATTAATAATTAAAAATAGATTCCTGACATTATGACCATATATTGTTGAATGTGGCATCAATGGATAGGTGATTTATAATCAACTGAGAGCTAAAAAGTTTTAGTTATAGTTTTACTATTACTTTCAAATTATAATTAAAATGTATATATAAAAACCTTTATTTATGATACTCCATGCTTCCAATAATCAAATAATGAAAATGTTATTTATTTCAATATTAGACTATGAAATAATTTAGAAAATATCTTGCATAGAACTGATAAAATTAATAAATCTGCTATTTCTAATATATTATTTTCACCTTTCTTAATTCTCAACAGCTACCATCAGTATATATTATCACTATAAATTTTCATATGCCATAATTTTATAGAATTTTTCAGCTAAACAGGTGTCCATCTCAGCCCAGCCCTAGGTATCTCTGTATTTTCCAAAAATCAAATTAGTTTGGATTTAGTTCACATAATGTAACTTTGATACTTTTTGGAGTTTAGTGATATTTCAGACCATTTATTTCAAATGTAAATAATTTTTCTCTATATTTTGCAATTAATGATTGTTTTTTCTACTTTTTGTACAAATATAATACTTCTGTAAATAATGCTTATGATAATAAAAAGCAAATTTATTTCATTATAATAACTGATTATAAATAAGCAATCATTTGATTTCAGTTAAAAGCTATTCCAAATAAAAGTAATTTTATTTTTCCAGTTTTTACAATTTCATGGTTATATTTTTAAATTTTTTGTGCAAACATTACAACACTTATTGTAAAAACAATATCAAATTTAGAATGATAATTATATAAAACAAATACTTTTCTTTTAGTAGCAGTATGAGATACTATTTGTAGCACTTACATTATAAAACTGCATTGTAGACATTGAGAGTTAAATATCAATATCACTACTATTTGGTTCTAATCATCTGCCATATCATTTAGACATTTGGTACACAATTTTTCATCTGATTCCTTTCTTTTTTAGTTACAGCAAACTTTGGATTCATATAAACCAAAAGAACAAGTTGAATTTAAAGTGGACTTAATACAATAAAATAAATAATAAACAGCCACTCATAAATGAGTACGGTTATTCCAACTCTTCCAAAATAGGATAGGAGAAACTATTCTAGAAATGAGTTTTGCAAAGACCGTACAAACTGATTTGTAAACCATTTGTGTGCCAACATATATAAAAAACTGATTTATTTTTCTGTTTACTTGATATTTTGTGATGTTGTCTTTTAGTTTTCTCAAGAGAAAACTTTTCTTTCTGAAATACTTCCAATTGTAGCTCTCCAATGTATTCTATTCTACATCATATCCAATAAAAACAATTAACACTGCACTTTTTTAGAATGTTTTTAAAATAATCTTTATAACACAAATGGGTTCTACCACTCCCACAAAACCTATGCTCAAATTTTAATTAAAAACAGACTTTTAAAAAATTTCCCATAGTTCATTCATTTTACATGTCAAATTCAATGAATGTATGGTTTTACACTAGTAGATTTAAGAGCACCACATCCATCAAGCTGGAACAAGGTATTGATTTATTTTATGATCTTGCTATTGTATTTTTAAAAAAATTATAAAGCATCTGTAAATGAAACTTTTCCAATGCTTTTAATATTGTGCCAAAGGATACTAAGTTGTACTTACATTCTATTAATTAGATAAAATAACAACTCTACACACAGGCAACTAACTTATTGGCAGTAGTTATTTTCTGTGTTGAAACATTCTATATTTTAATTTCTTAAAGCATTTGCAGCACATTGAAGTCTGCATTGGATCTCAAATTCCACATCCACCTTTCTTCTTATATATTTAAACTGACTTACATTCTCATGTTGATAAGCAATCTAACTAAAAATTGCAAAGGATTTTTTTACAGACCTGTAGAGGTCACTACTTTCGCATTTTTCAGACGCATATTTCTGAGGCTACAGCCTTAGTAAATATTACTTAATATAATAATGTGCATTTAAAATAAATTTATAATTAATGGCTCATAAAAAAACTAAAGTGTTTTTTAACATTAATTAACAAAAACACGATCTGTATCCATTGCATTCAAAACATTAAGAATATTTTGTAAATCATTTTTTGGAACTGACAACATTAGAATTATCAGCAGATTGTAAATCCAGAATCCAAGATGATGAAATTCATGTTTTTGTGTTTAATCACTTCAAATTAAAAATTCCTTGACCAAATCTGTAATACCTTGATACATATTTAAATAAACGGCCTATAAACAATTTCAAAAACCACTGTTATAAAAACAAAACAATGTTGGAACAAGAACGTGTCCTTGTTTCTCTTGTAGTAGTGACACTTCCTCTTTTTCCATGATGTAAAAGCTATATAATATGAATAAATTTTGGTAGACAACTAACTAAATTCAAACAATGCTGTGGACATGTTATTTTAACTGAAAAGCAATATATGAATCATTATTTTGTTTCAACATTTTTTTTCAAATTGCCTGGCAACAAAGACCATCTCTATAGTTCTTCTTGATGTTTTAAAATTACATTGAATTTCCGGTGTCTTTCATATATAATCAACAAAATTCTTGAAAGTACCTTCACTGTACATCACATGATCACCATTTCTTATGCTTGCTCATAATTGTTATTGAAACAGGCAAAACTATCCATACAGTAGTGTCCCTCAGTGCAAGCCAGAGTAATCAATGGTTGCCAAAAGGCCTGTGCATAAATTCCCTATCAAGTGCTTACTTATCCAATATCCACAGACTAGTTTCTAGCTTGTGGCTTTTGTCAGTGAGAAGCCTTCGATCTGAGAGAACTGCACTTAGGTGATGTTTAGTGGATTAATACCATTTCTGCCTAATAGTATAGTTTGTGGCTACAGTTATTAAAAAACCAAAGACCCTAAAATGTATGAGTACTGAACTAAGTTCAGACCTATATGACTATATAAGTTTGGATTGAAAATATTGTGTTTTCAATTTTAAACTCATAGTTTTGTAATTGAATAGAGGTAAAAGGCGAGTGCTGAAGGGTTGCATTAGATTCTAAGATCTAGATACAGTGCTCTCAGATCCAAGGCTCCTCGCTGATGGAAGCCACAAGCTAGAAACTAGTTGGAGGATATTGAATTAGTAGGCACTAGATAGGGATTTTATGCACAAGTCTTCTTGCATCCATTGATTACCCTTGTTAGCACAAGGTGGTACTAATGTATGGAGAGTTTTTCCAGTTTAAATACCTCTACTGTAGTAGATAATAATATTTCAGGATAATTATTGCAATTTTGTCTGTTCTCTTTGTTTTTAAAAATTGGAATAATAAAAGCATTCTTAAGATCAAGTGAACAACTTCATGGGTCACCCTAGATGCTTATTAAAAAATTACAATATTTTTGAAGCTATCATATTATCAATATATTTTAAAATTTCTCCAGATATTTCATCAGATCATTCAGTCTTTCCATTTTCCAGATTACAAAGAGCAGTTATGATATCATTAAGTTTGATATCTTTGTCCAAATCTGTCATTAAAACTCATCATCTCAATTTTTGTATCATTATTTAAAAGATGTTCAAAATAATACATCTTCCACCTACCTGTTCAAAGTAACCATTGTCATCATATAAGAAAGTGTTATTGATAAATTTAATAACATTGTGATACTATTTCTGAGGTCCATCTGTTGTTTTCACTGTATCAAAAAAAAAAGTAAAATGATCATTGTCAGTGAATGTTATATCTTCTCTATTTAATCCAGCAATCATTTTCACCTTCTTATCAGTTGGTGAATTTTTGTCTTCAAGCTTTTATATTTATTATGAAATTCAGCACTTAATCTATTATTCTGTTAAGCACAAAATGTCAAGTTTTCTTTTATTTAAATCACTAATAATAAGAACATTTTCAGAAAACCAATTATGATTATTCTTTTTAGTGAACCCATGAATAAATTTACTTGCATCCAGTGTATTTAATATTTAAAGCTATGAATTTTAGTATGTGTAGTAGATTATTCTAAAGAATGAACATTAATTTTATTGGGAATATGACTAGAATATCTATTTATAATGCACTAAACATTACATGATCACTATTTCTTAAGCTTATTCAAACTGTTTACACAGATGCTAAATTCTCCATACAATACTGCCACCAGGGCAAGTCAGAGCAACCAATGGATGCAAGAAGGTCTCTGATGTGATGCAATGTGACTTCTCCTTATACAGAGTCAGAAATCTCTCAGCAACTATGCCCAGATAAACCTGTTAGCCACTTTGACTTCCCCTTCCATTCCCCACCCTAAGCTTTCCCATATTCTTCTTTATCATGCTATATCCTATTTCCACAACATAATTGTTGTCAACTCCATGGCTTTTATATCTAAATCCTCCTTGTCTTTTTCCAAACCCAGCATAAAATCCAAAAAGCCACTTTCTGTATAATCACTTTGTTTATACTTATTCTTCCACAACTTTATTATTTGTACCCATTCTGCTTTCAGGCATTTGCATTCAATTAACAGATGCCTAATATTTTCTATGCCTTCCTTACACAATTTGCAGACTAAATCACCCATATTTTTCATTTATGTGTATATTCCCTTGTTGCCAAAGATGTGTACAGCTCCATATAGTAGGTCCACCAGTGCAAAACAGGATAATCACTGGATGGAAGAAGGTTTTCTGATCATTTTTAAATCTAAAGTTGGAGCATAGGCATTAATAAAATGAGCACTAGTACCATTTTGTAAAATAAGTTTTAAGATCATTAATATTTCATTAATATCATAAAAAATTGAAGCAATAGAAAATACTAAATTTCCACTGCCATGCTTTCTCCTTTTACTGACTGATTTGACCTGCTTTTCCAAAATCCTTATATCTATCCTTCTGTTCTATTAAACTTCCTTCCTCTGGGAATTAAGATTTGATAAGAATAGCTATACTGATCTTAAAACTTGACAGTTCCTTGAGATATAAGTGAAAGATACCTGCTCTGGTCTTGAAGACAATAAACATCACGATTTTGCCTGGTCTTGAAGAGTTTGTATTAAGTAAAGTTCATACATTTCACGTACCTATATTTATAAGAATATTAAATTTACTTTATACTACTACTAAAGTTATTTTTTTTTGTTACTTCTGCTGAAATTAAATAACCTGACAAGTACAACACTCTAATCATTGGCCATTTTAAGCCACATTTTCTAAGCCCTTCTACCTGTATTGTAGTTAGTGGAATCTCTAAATAAGCTGTCTAAATGTATAATCTTTGCCAGCTTAAGATCCAGTTTCAGATTGACTTATTAGTGATTATTCTGACTTAAGCAAAGATCATAACTAAGAACTGTCAGCCTATATAGCTTTCTCTGTCATTGATTTCTTAATTCTGAAGAGAAAATTAAGAGTCAGAAAGAATGAAAATGTTGGGTGCACAAATATACAATTCCTATATATGTTTAGTATAACAAGATAGCCAATGGCATGAGAGTTTATAACAACTGAATTATACAATAAAAAGATGGAAAAATACTATTTGTATTGGAAACAATACTTACCTTTGATGAACCAACATCCTATCCTACAAGGTCATAGGACACAGTTTCATTTTGCTATTAACAGTTGGTCTTATAACCAATGGTTATTTTCATTATCTGCTACCTGTGGAGATCATTGGCAGCCTGACCATAGCACCCAACAATTGGTTACATCTAATTATTAAAAGAAACAGAAACACCTAAAGCATATAAGTTGCCATTTTGCTTTGGATCTGTAGATTATGAAAAGAAAATTTGACCTTTTAAGCATTTATGTAATGATTAGAGCTTTGGACTATCAGAATGTACACCAGTGTTGTAGGTATATTTAAAAAAATATTTATCAAAATGGGACAGTAATAATTATATTAAGATGATGACACTAAAAAGATGTATGATACAGTAATTTTGTACCTTCACATATATAATAGCATATTATGAGAAATCTTTCATGGATTATAATGAGGAAATATTGGAATACAAATAAGTGGTGGTTATTTAAATCATCAAGATTTTCATATTTTTTAGACATACAATGCTTCAAAAATATATACAAAAATTATCAGAAGAAATTTAGACAAATATTAAAAGTCTATAGCACTATTGAATGTTTTTTCCACAATAAAAAATTGATAATCTTGTATTAGAACTTAACAAATATAAGTATCTTGCTCAGATTGTTATTACAAATGAATGAAATTAATCATAAAATTAAACTTGGCTGAAATACTTTTGGTAGAATCTAATATTAATAAACAATACAATAATATATAAATGTTGATCTGAGATGTGGATATTTAAAAAAAACCAGAAAATTCAGGGACTTTATATCACACAATAAAGCAAGAAGAAA
Organism: Epiperipatus broadwayi; assembly: GCA_028023455.1. Lineage (NCBI taxonomy): Eukaryota > Metazoa > Onychophora > Udeonychophora > Euonychophora > Peripatidae > Epiperipatus > Epiperipatus broadwayi. The sequence goes on from JAQFVV010006207.1 coordinate 8,110,990, forward strand.
TTATATTCAGGTTAACAAGATCAGATCAAAAATGAAATACATAAGTGATACATCGAACAAATATCACTGAGGTCATTGGCACAATTAAGAGGTTACATTGGATCTAGTCTGAATATATTGTCAGAAATGATATCATTAAATGTTGGTTGAAATCTTAATTGAGTCCCAAGAGATTGTAAATGACCTAGAAGGAGACCATGTATAGGATGAATCATTAAATAAAGAAGTTATTAATGAATGTGGTAAAGAAAAACTATGCTCAGAGAAATTTAATTAAGCTTAGAAAATGATACAATAATTTTTAAAAAATATATAACTTATAATTTGAAAATGCAAATATATAACTGTGAAGTAAACACAAATAATTTATGTGCAGCACATATTTTTATGAGTCCAGATTACTAACTTTTCATGAAATGTAATTTTTTCTTTTGGAAAAACTTGATATAATAATTTATTGGAGCCTTTAAAAATATTTATATCTTATTACAGAAAGATTGCTCTTAACTGAAACACACATGCTTATTATATACCTGGGGTTATATGTAATATGTAAGGTATATAATAAGCCTGTGTGTTTCAGTTTTATATAGTAGAGATGTCTGCCCATCCCTTGTATTAAATGGATTATGTCCTGTGTATGAGGGGTCAGACTGACTTTAGGTCAACATGGGTGCGACAAGAATCTCGGCTTTAGGGTGGCCTTTGAGTGTTCCATCATCCGATTTTTAATTGGATGGACGGTTGAAGAGTTAAAGGGTGGAGTAGATTGAAGCCTGTCCATTAAAGTATGAGTATTGGCTATCTTAATATACATCTGAGCACTTATAACATATATGTGTAGAGATGGTAATCTGGATCAACTGATGATTGCTGGTTTAGCATGAAATAGGTATATTGGTGATTATTTATCTTTTCAACATATATGTGTTCAAGTGTATCAGTGTTATGAGATAGTGCACAGAGTGGTGGACCATGTGAAAGTCTGTGCTCATATATCATATATATTAAAGATTGCTCTTATTAAAAAAAAATTCATATATTTGTCCAAAGAAAAATGTAAACAAACAAACAAAAAAATTCACAAATTTTATGATATTTGGCAGCCATTTTTCTTTCTCTGATCATTTTACATAATTATATATATTAATCAAATTTCTTCAATTTATATTGAAAACACATAAGATTTCATTCATCCTTTATTATCCTTTCCAAATTTAATGTGCAATATTTTGTATAATAAAATATTTTCTGAGAATAATACTAAAAGTTTTACAAAATTTTACAATATATTTAAAATTAATATTGATTTAAAAACATTAAAATAATTAGAGAAATCATAATTTCTTAATTAAGAGACTATGCTATTTTAGTGTTTCTATAAGAGAAAAAGTTATTGTACAAAAAAAAAAAATATTGACTAGAACATATTTAATGTGATGAAAGTCAGATATTTCCTTATTTTCTTTATTTTAGAAATAAAAATATGGGAATTTTTGATTATTTCTTCAATAAATGAATGAGTGAAGACTCACTCAGTAAAATATATGTAAGTTCCCTTGATTTATTATTAATAAGTATATCATTATTTAAAAAGTTTTGTTTATACTATAATCTTGATTTAGACATATACTATACATATAAAAAGCCTCCAGTTATATATGTGTGTGTTGAAAAGCACTGTACATCTTGCAGTTCAATAATCAATACATTTTCAATTCTAATAATTGTTTATCAATAAAATGTGAGCTTTTATACACTATAGACATTGAACACAAGAAAGGCTGGGGACAAAATATAGTATAGTTCACAGTTTCACTGATACTGAAAAATATGGCTACTACTGCTGAAAAGCTTATTAAAAAGTATATGAAATGACATCATTATATGTAGTTTACACCATTGTTACATTTTTTTGGGGTTGTGGTTAGGAAAAAACTTATTGCTTTAAATGAAATAGATGTTTTTTTGTTGTCAATGCTAAATAATCAGTCTTGCGTTGTTAGCCGAGAGGTATCGCAACCACCATGCAAGCAAGTAGTTGGTTACAGACGATTGTGAGACGGTTGTGGGTTCGTGTCCCAGCCTGATGCTATGACCTATGAAAAAAAAATTCAAAATAATCATGTATTAGTCTGACAATAAATTAAAATTGGCTAAAAAAGTAATTTTACAAAAATAGTAGACTCACCTTAAAAGCTATAATTGCATTAGATTTAAAAGAAAGAAAGAAATAGTACAAAAAAAAACTTGTACTAATTAAGATATTAGTTTTCTGTTAAAGCAGTAATTAGTTTTAATTATATATGGGGAAAATAAGAAAATGGCTGGGGGGAAAAGGAAGTAAAAGAGAAACATGGATTTAGAAGCATTTGACAGAATAGTGGAAAAGCTGTTTTATGCTTTTTTATGAGAGAAGCAATGGTGAACAGTTTTGCTTAGTAGATGGTTCAGTTTGTATAAAATGTGGGAATACTAATACTGTTCTACAGAATGTTATAAAAAATGTTTTGTATAGTCAAAGTAGCTGTGGCTGTGATTACACATATTGAAAGTGGTGGACAGATTTAAATTTACCCATATCTGGATTGATAACGAATGAACATTTATTTTTCTTAGTTTTCATGTAAGATTGTGCAGATCTATATGAAGTATTGTAAAGTGTAAAATTACTAATTCATTGTTTGTCTTTTGCCTTCATTTGCCTATGTCTAAAAAAAAATTAATAAAAATTATATTTTTTCACTTATTAGAATAATATTATCATAAAATGCTTTAGTAATTTATTCGTTTGCAATGATCTTCCCATCCTAAACAAAGAGATTTTGTCATTTTCTTTAACAACAGAAGAATAGTTTTAAAAGACCAAAGTTTTTAAATGTTGAGAGTGCATTCTAAAATGAAGATTCATACTCTTTAACTGTAAATAGAGAATAGAGCTACATTTGAAAAGTATGTTCAAAATTATTTAGACTATGAGTGTAAATAAAGTATTAAAATTAGCAAAATTGGAAGTAGCATATGTAACACCAAAAGATTGCATTTAGAAGAGGTACTCTTTAGAATGCAGGAAGTGTTTACAGTTTATTATTTTCCTTGATTACTGTCTATTAACATCTTACAGCAATTTTTCTAATATGAAAATATAACAAATATTTCCACATATTAAAATATTTAAATAATTATATCTATTAAAAATTATTAATTTATAATATCTACCTGTTTGGTGGAACTATATTATTTATAAGGAATATGTAAAAAGTTATCTTTCTTTAAACTGTAAATAAATACAGTAGCACTTTAATATCTATATAATACCAAGAGATGGCATTTAGAGAAGATATTCTTTTGAATGCAGAGAGCATTTACAATTTATTATTTTCATTGATTACTGTCTATTAACATCTAATGATAATTTTTCTAAAATGAAAATATAACAGATATTTTTACATACTAAAATATTTAAACATATTTGTTAAAAATCTATAAAGAAAATATTTATTTGGTAATAAAGGAGAATAAATTTGACTTTTTTAATTACTTTTTAAAAAGTAATCTTTTTGTTTACATATATATGATAAAATTGGGCAAATTTCTTGTCACTTGCTCTCCCAAATTTGGTTTATTAACATAAAACTTAACAAGGTTTTTATGACTAAGGCAAATCAGTTCTTATGGATTATTCAACCGATGACGTATTACCCTGAAGGCATATCAGTCTGATCTTGCAATTTTGAAGATAATGTCTCCAAGTGATCTACGGACACATGTAATTGCTAAAATTTGTCTGCAGATCACGTGAACCCGGTATGTTAAAAATCGCAAGATTAGACTAATATGCCGGTACTTCTGGATTATTCAACTGATGACGTATTACACTTACCAATTTCCCTTCTGGTAGACATCTTGGGCTTCTATCATTATAGTTAACTAAATGGGTAGAAGGGGGCTGCTGAAGGGTTGAATTAGATCTTAAGATTTAGGTTTAGTGCTCTCAAATATAAGGTTTCTCACTGATGAATGTCACAAGCTAAAAACTAGTCTGGGGATATTGGATGAGTAGGCACTAGATAGGGATTTTATGCACAAACTTCCTTGCATCTCTTAATTACTAAGGGTTGCACTTGATGGCACTATTGTATGGAGAGTTTGCTACTATCATAATTTCTTTATAAATACAAATGGTTAATAATGCGATGGAAAATAGTACAAAAGTAAAAAGGATAGTGAAAGATGTGAATGGAGAATGAATGATAAGAATAAGTTAGAAGAATATAAAATAAAAGTTGATGAAAGTATGGGAGAGTTGGTTAGAAATAAATATAAGCTCTGGTGTGGGGAAATAGAAAAAGTGGCAAACAGGGTTTTAGGTGTGAATATTCAGAAGAATAAAAGTAATAGAAAAGTGAGAGTTAGTAAAAGAGAGGAGGAAAGCATGCAAAGAATATAAGTGTGCTATAAAGAACAAAGAAAATGAAAAGATGTTAATGGTAAATGTATTTAAAAAAGAAGTTGGCCAAAGTAGACAATCATAGAGAGAGAATGAAATTAAATAGTAAATTGTTGGAGGATATGGAAAGGCAGGAGGTTTAGATACATGGGTAGCAGAGATGGTAATGAATTTAGGACATAGAGCAAAATTAAATCTATTATCATATTTTAATAAGATGGCACAGGAGATTTTCAGATAGTTGGAGTAATACAAGAGTAAGGTAAGTGTAAGAATCATAGAAAGTTAAGTAATTATAGACTGATAGTGGTAACATTAACATTATATGAAGCTTAACCATATATGGTGACTGGAAGGGTGACAAAATAGATGGAAGAAAATAATATAATGGGAGAAATGCAAGAAGGTTTTTGAATGGATAGGTGTATAGGAGATAGTTTATGTGTAATTACACAACTTTAAGTAGAAATACAGGTAGACAGTTATATATGGTTTTTATAGATATAGAGAAGGCATATGATAGAGTAAATAAAAATAGAATATAGGTAAGTTTAGGAAATTTAGGAATCTTATTAGAAGATTGTATTACTATATGTATCAATTAGGACATACAGAATCAGTTAATGTTAAAAATGGGGTGGGACTAAGGCAAAGATGCTTTATGTCACCTATTTTGTTTTTGTTGTATTTGAGAAAAATGAAGAAAACAGTAGAAAGATTAGGAAGAGGGTAGAGATATCATTAATAGGTGGCAAGTGAGTACATACATTGTCAGCTCTTTTATTAGTTGATGATGGTGTCTTATGCGCAGAAAGTAGGAAAGATATGTGAGTTATGCTGAAAACATGTACAAGGATTGGTAAAGAGATAGGAGACTAAATTTAGTGAAGAAATATGCACAGAAAGTAGGAAAGATATGCAAGTTATGCTGAAGACATGTACAAGGATGGGTAAAGAGATAGGAGACTAAATTTAGTGAAGAAAAATGAGATAAATGATGATTAATACTGGGAAAAGAGAAGACAAATAATTTTTATTGGAGAAAATAAAGTTAAGTGTGGTAAATAGATATAACTATTTGGGAATCATCTTAAGTAATTAGAGAAATTGCTTGGATGAATGGGAGAAAAAATTGATAAAATTAAGCAAAGAAAAGGACTGATAAAGAAATTAACAGTGTTTTTACATAATAAATGTGATGTAGTTAGAATTGTATAGAAGGGAGTGGTGGAAGCAGGGTTAACATATGGTAATGATGCTTTATGTGTTAGTAAAGGGGTGTTAGATTACTTTAAAAAAGGACAAAGAGAAATAGGAAGATATGCATTAGATACAGATGTGTGGATGCAGAGGAGGCAATTCAAGGAGAAATGGGATGGTCATGTTTTTATATGAGAGATGTAAAAAGCAAAATGAAAATGTTCAGTAAATTGCAGTTTATGGATAATAAGAAAATAGCCAAATAGTATTTAATAGAATTATGAGCAAAAGGCAGGTAACAAGATGGGTGAGAAAGGTAGTACAGTATGCAGAAGATTTGGATAAAGAATATGTCAATATACTTTTATAAAAGGTGGGATGATTGAGTTAGGAGAATTGTTGAGTGTTATAGTGACAAGAAATGGCATAGAAGAATAGATGCATTAATAAAGAATAGGGAGATGGAGAACTAGTATTAAGTGTAAAAAGAGTTTAAATATATAAACAGAATATTGGGTGTGAGTTAATTTATGATAATAGCAAGGAACAGAATTTACTGTTTAAGGCTTGAATAGGGTCTTTAGCAACAAGGGAATACAGTATATGCATAAATAGGAAAATGTGGGTGCTTTAGTCTGCAAGTTGTGTAAGGAAGGCATAGAAAATATATCAGGCATATGTTAATTGAATGAAAATGATTGCAAGCAGAAAGGGTATAAGTAATGAAGTTGTGAAAGAATAAATATAAATAAAGTGATTATGCAAAAATGGGTTCTTGTTTTTTATGTTCTGTTTGGGAAAAGATAAGGGGGATTTAGATATAAAGGCCATGGAGTTGACAAATATTATTCTGTGAAAATAGGCTGAAACAGGATAGAAAAGAATATGACAAAAAATTAGGGTGGGGAGTGGAAAGGGAAGGCAAAGTAGGTAACAGGTTTCTCTGGGCATAGTGGCCAAGAGATTCCGGACTCCGAAAAAGTGCATCGCATTGCATTACTGCTATTTTACTTTTATTATATAAAATACCAATTCTGCATTTTCTACTATTAGTGTTGACTTTTTACAAAAAAATCTACTGCTTAAAAGTATTCATTGAAAAAAAAAAATAACTAAAACATTTTACTGTATATCTCAATAATGATTCCAAGTTAATAATTCATTAATCAGCACCAATCTTATAAAATTAAATCAAATTTGCTAAATAATTTCCATTCATGCGTAATTATCTGTACAAGGATTTCAATTTTTAATATATTATTGGTAGACTTTCATCTCTCACAATATTCTTTGAATCTCATAAAAACTATCATAGAGAAATGGATCAAGACATTTGTTTAAGCATTTAAAACTTCTAATACTATATAAATAACCTTTCTGATGGAGCCTGCTCTTTCAATATTTTTTGCCATCAAATAATTCTAACTTTATGCTCAGGCAGCCCGCCCCTTTTCCAATTTTTCAATCATCTTTTTTTTTTAGAAATCATAATTTAGTGAGAAAGGAATCAAGGGTTTAGTGTCTGACAATGTTTCTAAGATTTTGGCTTTCAAAGTTGGGGGCAAGGCTAAATCCTTTTATTTGAATAAAAATTTCACTTAGTTATAATAATTATTATTAGAAACAACTCGAATAACTACTGAGAGTAAAAAAAGAGAACACTAAAGAGTAAGAAATTAAAAATAAATTATATGATCATTGAGCAGTTAAATGTTTGCCTATATCACATATTGCTTTTTTCATCAATTGTTTTGATATTTTGTAATGCTTTTTTTTTTTGCAAAACTTTTAATATATTATCTAATTGCAGGTCTCTATTGAAATCTATTCTCAACATATCCTCTTAATGAAATCAATAAATTTTATGCTTATTTAGAATGCAATTGTGGCATACTCTTAATGGATTCTATTTCTATCATGAAATTTTTTAAAAAGCTTAACACTCTTCAAACACTTTATATGTTCAATCCAATGAAAATATACTTTTATAAATATTAAATTCGACATCATCATACATAGCAAGCTCAAAAAACATACTAATTGATCTTATCTTCTTATCATGGTTCAGAATCTTAGTCTTTAAATAAATTTTTTCTAATTCTTTTATGTATCTATGATATAGAAATTTATGCCTCACTTCTATATAATAAATATGAAAAATTAAGTCCTCTATATATATAAATCACTTTAATTAAAATATAGTATATACAAGCGTTTTAAAACTCTGGGTGAAGAAGCTGTTAATGGCAAACAAAATAAATCAATATAGGCTAAGCGCTTTCGAGGTGTTATCCCTCATAATCATAGCCAAAATAGATTTTAAATCTTTGTTGTGGTATTGATAAATGATAATGTATGCAAATGCTTATGTAAATTAATCAACTTGTCCATTTTCTGGAGATAGCGAAGTATGTGCCGCGTCTATTAATAGTGTTATTGTCATTGATGATAAAATACACTTCTTTTATCTTCCTTTTGCAGTCATTAGTTTCACTGTACACAATTTTGGGGTTGGAGGGTTAGAACCTATGACCGGCCTGCTTCTCATGTTCGAGAAATATTGTCGTTGTTCTTTTCCACTCTTCTGTATGTTTACATGCCTACATTGATTTATTCTGCTTGTTAGTCATTAACAGCTTCTTCACCCAGCATTTTTAAATGCTTGTATATACTTTTATGATTATTGGAGAAGTATACTAAATTATTTTTATATTACTATAATAAATTATTCTATAGGTAACTTGTTAACTGCAGCAGCAAAAGTACATTGAGTTTTGTGTTGCACTTTTACAACCAAGCCTACCTTTCTACTTAATAGTTTTTCCTGATCACTATTAATAATAGTTTCTAATACTAATATGTAAAAGCATATAACATGACAAAACTTCAATGGACATTCAGCTAATTTCAAATTTAAAAAAAAAAACTTGATAGCTTTTTAATTGATTCACATTCTTAAGCTAATAACTATCAAAGCTAAAAGTTGCTGTATTTTATCCACTACTGATTTATAAAGATTTTATATTTGATTATACAAAAGTCTTTATGGATTATATTCTCAATATTAAGAGTAATCTATGGATTATTCTTTAAAATAAAAAAAAATATATAGAACAATCATGAAGCTCTTACTTTGTTCATAATCACTACAACTAAAAATTTTACCTATCAAACATATCTTGCATCTTTATGCCTTCTATTAGTCTGTTCCAAAGACCAGTCATAAAAATAAAAAATGAAGTTGTGTTTGGAAAATATCATTATCTTCATCAACAGTTTTCATTTCAAATGGCTGATTTTTTAGAAGTACTATTAATAATTTCTCTCATGCTATCGTAGAAACTGTGCAATGTGAAAAACATTTCAAAGATCATCTAGCTAATTTCAAGCATTGTTTATGCTCATAACACTTTTTGTGAATTTGTTTGTCAACAAAAAACACAGTAATCATTCTCTGGTAACCATGCATCTATGACCAGAAGCATCCTATTCAATAAAGTTCTTGTACCTTTGCTGTCACTAACAAATAGTCTGTGATAACTATTGCAATCTTGTCTATCATCTTTATTTTTATAAATTGTAACAATAAAATTTTTAAGTTCATTTCCTGAGTACATATATTCCCAAGCAATTCCAACAGTTTTGAAGCTGCAATACCATATTTTAAAACTTTACCAGAAAATCCATAATACCATGCAGCCTTTCCATTTTTAAAATAACAAAGACCTGTTTTCATTAAAATAAATATATGAATATTATATTATATAATAAATATGAGTATATCCCTAACAAACATCATCTGAATTCTTACATATTTATTCAAAGGGTGATCAAACTATTGTAACTATCATTTAAAAAAAGCCCATTTACTGATCTAACAGAAATTAGATAGTTGCTTCCAATGTGAAAACAAAAAGATCACTAAATTATTAGCTCCTTTGCAATTTTAATTCACCAATCATTCTGTAGTGTTCTTGCAGTCACTGAATTTCCATATTTAAATCCTTATATTCCAAACTTGAGCAGTTTCGATGGAAGCTCAACTGATCATTTCTAGTGCTTGAACATCAAGAATCTACCGAGTGATTAACCCATTCAATTATTAATTATTGTTCATAAAGTTTCATATCCATTTTAGAGACACTATCACAAATCATTTTAATTAAGATACTAATAATATAATCATTGCAACAAAAAAAAAAATCAGAATACTTATTCATTAGTGAACCCAAAAACAAGATTACTCACATCTATAATATATTCTTGAAGAGAATTCTATGACTCAATAATACAATAAGTTTGAAAATCCAAATTAGCAATGGTAAACATGAATAAAAGTTGCTTCTAAACAACCAACATTATATAAGAAATAGTGATCATGTGATGTTTAGTGGTTTAACATTATTTGTACTAATATTATATTTAATTAAAAGGGTTTGAACCTAGACTTTCAAGCTCCCTTCAGTCATTCACTCTATCTTATAACCAATACACAAGACCACATACATGTGAAAAAGATAAATGATCTCCAATATACTTTTTTGTGATGAATCAGCAGTCGTCAGTTGGTCCAGATCATCATCTCCCACACACACATATATAATCAGTGCTCTGTTTATAAGATATCAAATCTACAAACTTTAATGGACAGTCTTCAACTCTCTCCACTCTCCAACCATTCATATCATTGTAAATCTGATGACAGAATACTCAAAGCCTTTAAAAGTCTGTGTTCAAATCTCCTTTAAATACATCTAGCTAAAGTATATAAACTATACTTATATTCAAATATTACTATTGTAAATCTGATGACAGAATACTCAAAGCCTTTAAAAGTCCGTGTTCAAATCTCCTTTAAATACATCTAGCTAAAGTATATAAACTATATTTATATTCAAATATTACTATAGTTGAAATAGAACTAAAAAAAGCATTATTATTTTAATCATGGAGCATTTGATCTATTCAATAATCTCTAGTGATGAACGCTTGTGAAACATTCTGAATGCTAAATATTCCGCAATCTACAAGATACCATTGTTTTGAGCATGAATATACCAGTGATATTTCTTGGTAATTAATCTATATATCAGCAAAAATCTAATCACAGCAGGCCATTTAAGTTAACTCAGTCAATACTATTATTGTCAATAAGGTTCAACCAAAATTAGCAATTCTGTATTAAAGCTCCGAAAAGAAAAATATCAATCTATTGATGAAATAACCTTATCCAACAAAGAATAAAATATTCATTTCTGTGAATTTTCTGAATTTAATACTGGGGGGTAAATATTCGATAAAAATGGATGCAGTCAGGTTTTTAGTATAATTAGCCTTTCATTGATATATCTAGAAATTTCAATAATAGAAGACAATGAGTGATAATCATTCAAGAAACCTGCATTCTAAATGAAATATTTTATTTATTTGAAAAATCAAAATAATTCATTGAATGACCAAATCATCTTTCATTCACAAATGTGATAATCAAGAATATTTCCTGTATAGCTTAGTCCAAAAAGTCTTGCAAGTTATAATCAAATTGATAAATAGTATTCCCACACCATTTCAGACACAGAAATATTTTTTTCTCCCAAGAATTTCATTCCATATTGTTAAATTAGACAATAAAAAAATCTATCTTCACCCAATTCAAGCATGTTAATCCTCATTTGTAAGATAGACTACAACAAACCTGATACCCATTTAGCTCTTTATAATGTTAGAGTCCTCATAAATGAAATATTTGAGACTTTTACAATTACTATAAATATAATTTTCACTCTATGCTTGAATTAATGGATATGAGATGGATCCTCATATCAATTTTTAGTTAAAAGCCTGAAGTAGAAAAAAATCTTAAAGTTTTGAACCCAAACCAATTCACTTTCACAATTATATCGATTTGATATAAAGTCAACTTCTACATATTTTAGAAATCTGTTTTATGGTAACATTATACACCCTTTTATTCTTAGCCTGAAAACTTAATATAAACAATATCACATAACTTTCTCATATACTTTTCATTCTAGAACCATGTGTTTATAAGCTGGAGTAATCATTAAGAACCAGATAGTATAGAGTTATAATAGCCTGAACTTAGTTTCTGGTCCCTGCCTTCATTAAGTTTACAGTAGATAGCTCTAGAGTAGAGTAAAAAAGTACTGTTCTTATAAGCATACGAGATATATTGGCAGTAAATTTTCTGGCTAAAGGGTAGAAAGAAGTATAAAGTTATCTAAAATAGGTTTTTAATATACTTAGAAACTTCACCTGATGTTAGAGTTATATAATTAAGTTTGATTGATAGTTGCTAAGTAATAAATGTTTCCAACTTTGAATCCTAGTCCTTGCTTATGAAGACGAGTCAGAAAACAGTCTGGGGCTATCATAGCACTTTATCATCTAATGTTCATTGATTATTCAGGATTTAGAGTTGAGTGATAAGTATTGCTTTGAAAGTATGCCGTATCTGCAGGGCGATTATATACAAAAGATGTCAGTCATTTATCAAAGGCTAACAATCCATTTCATCTATTTCCCAAATTAATTTTCCTTTCAAAATGCAAGAACATAAGTCATTATAAGAATGAATTATAAACAAAGTGCTAAAGCTTAATTTCATATACGTGAGAAAATATATTCTCAAACATCAAAACTAAAGTTGCAATTTAATTTTCCAAGAATCCCTCTTATCTAAATCAAACTTTGAAGCATCACTTGATTCCTCCATCTGGTCAAATTTTATAACTGCTTGACTCAGAATTTTTATAATATGCATGAAATCAGCAAGCAAATAATTTTTGCAGTTAATAAGAATTCAAGTTCATAACTTGTTCAAGATGTTCACCTTATGTTTACACAAACTGTTAAAACAATAGTAATTTTTAGCAACTTTCCAGCATCTTTTGAAAACTGCAACTTGCACTGATACTATTGGGTAAAAAAAGTTCCTACTGTTTTGTCCTGGTCTTCACGGTAAGATAGAATCTTTACAAGAATATTGCTGAATAAAAATTGCTCAGGGATAGAGAAAAAGGTTTTCTGATAACATAGGAAATAGTTTTATCTGTTAAAAAAAAAGAGAATAATTGACATGATGAATCTTTCTTCCAAACATATGTGTCCATTAAATAAAAGATGACAATCAAAATAGTAAATATTATAGTTCTTTAAATAGTGCCTTGATTATGTGATTGTGATTAGCAACGTGGATGGAATTGTATTTAAGCACCCATAATAGTCATATTTTCAATCTTGCAATTTAAGATGAAGTAAACTTGGATTTGTTCCATAATTTTTTCAGAAAGATTTATAGTAAATAAAATTTAATTTTCAATAATCTCCAGCTTGTGAATGAAGTCTTCACAAATTATTTTATCTGAAAATTAAACAAGTAGTATTCACAAATTATATTGTAATGAAGAGAAAAAAAAGTTTTCTATACATATGGATTTAATGTCTGACTGATAAGAATGTTATTAAAGTCAATAACATCTAGATGATATCCAAGGGAATCTTGACCGTTTTCATTTTGCTCAGATTCATCTACCTGACAAATGCAAGCTCAGATGACATAATATACAACTTGGAAACCAGAATTTTAAATATTGGTTGATATAGATGCCAAAGAAATATGAGATACAAGTTAAATAATTCCAATGTTTATTGTAAATTGCTATAAACAGCTTTTCCAAGAGAATACTTCTAATTTTTATTAGTCATTCATTAGACTAGAGATTATCCACTTAGAATAATAATTCTGTAGGGTAATTTTTCATTACACCACTATCATACATTCTATCCACTTTTAACACCTTGTAAAGAGGTGGAATCATAAACGCATAATCAAAGACATGTGAAAAATATGTATGATCCCCAAGATACACATTTCATGCTGAACCAGCACTCATCAGTTGGCCCAGATCACATTTACTGCCCTCACAATTTTGATTGATGGAAATATATTAATAATTTATAATAGGCATTCATTAGACTAGAGATTATTCATTTAAGGAGTAATAATTCTGTAATAATTTTCACTACACCACTATCACGTAAGGTAGGGACTGGTTTCTAAACACTTTTAACATCATGTGAAAGAGTGTAATCATAAGAGTGTGACCAAAGAAATGTGATATGTAGGATCCCCAAGATGCCCTCCACAAGATATTAAAAGTGAATAGAAACCAGTCCCTACCTTGCATGATAGTGGTGCAGTGAAAATTACATTACTATTATTTATTAAATGGATATCTAATCTAATGAATGACTAATAAAAATTATTAATATACTTCCATAAAGTAGTTTGTGTCAAAGTTGTGAAGGTACAAGTGTGATATTTAACAATTTAATTGTAGTAATTTTGTATCTATATATACTCAACAATGATAAAAATATGTGTAATAGAATGTAATCTGGGCCAACTGATGAGTGCTAGTTCAGCATGAAATGTGCATCTTGGAGATTATACATCTTTTTTATATATCTTTGATTATATGTTATTAAAAGTACACTATAGCATTACTATTCATTAAATGGATAATCTCTTGTCTAATGAATATCTAATAAAAATTAATATACATGCATCAAGTAGTTTATGTCAAAGTTGTGAGGGCAGTAAGTTTGACACATCAATTAAACTATAGTAATTCCCTAACTATATATATATTGAACAATGATAAAGATATATATAAGAGATGATCTGAGCCAACTGATGAGTGCTGGTCCAACGTGAAATGTGCATCTAGGGAATTATATATCTTTATCACTTGTCTTTGGTCATATGTTTATGATCCACAAATGAAAACTAGTTTGAAATCAGTTCCTACCTTGCATGATAGTGATGTTGTGAAAATTACATTACATAATTATTATTCATTAAAGAGAGAATAATTCTGTTTTGAATTGATATATGTGTTAGGATTCTATTTCCAGAAAATTATTTGTTTGAAGGCTATAACGCAAAATACTGTAACCAGCAGAACTACCAAACTTCAAAGGCCTTATTAAATATAAAATATTACTTTGGTTTCAATAACTATCCTATAATACAAAGGACAAAAGGATGTTTCAATTGTGAATATTAAACATAAATATATCTGACTAAATAAAATATTTGAAATGGACTAAATTAGAAATATATATTGATTCTTAGATGACAAATGCAGTGCTGGATATAATTTGATAAGACTGTAAGCTATATAAAGCCCTGAGGCCCATACCATTTTAAATTATACCAGTTAATCTCAGAAAAACTCTAAAATATATACATCTTTTAAATATAGGGATAAAGGAAATATATTGTCATTTAGTTTTTACCTGAAGAAATTTGCAAAATCACAGAAATTATATTGTATAATCCTCTAAAAGGCTCTATGTTCCAGTTTAAAAACATTTTTTTTGATTTCCCAAATGCAAAATTCTTGATTATGTCTTCAAAAAATATGCTGTGTAACATGTCACTTTCTACACTCATGCAGACAATTTTTCTTGAGACATAGTTGCTTAATTCATTTTGTTTTCTCTTTAACTGTGAAAATGATCTTTCTCCTTAACAATTTGTCACCATTAGACAAAGAAATAGTCATTGTTTCAACATTAGGGAAAAATTAACTCAATCTTGTTTTGAAAGATGATTTGATTTTTGTATTGAATTTATTCTTTTTCAAGATAATTTTGGTTGACATAATCATGGAAGTCTCAGTTCACTTGTGAGGTTAATATCAACATCGTGTGGAGACTCATTTATTAAGGTATCTACTGTTTTATGTAGCTGCCCCTCTGAAGCTTCTAAATAAACTATAAATAAAAATTTACTTGCAACATAATTATAAACTGTTGCTCTTATTAAATTTGTCTGTTGATATATATCAAGATGATTATTTTATTCAATTTAAATAGGGTACAAAAAGTTAAAATAAATAAAAGCCTGAGATAATATACCCAAAATAATATTAAATCACCAAACATTACATGATCACCATTTCTTATGCTTGATCCTAACTGTTGCGGCACTACTTTATGGAGAGTTTTGCGTGTTTCAAAATAATATTAATAAAATTAGAACATTTCTAGGGAAGGGGGTGTTTAAATATTGCATTTGTGAAAAAAAATAATGACTGCAAATTGTGAGGCCCTAAGCAGTAGCTTATATCTAAATCCGGCACTGACACATATGACTATTTCTCAGCTTCAAAAAAAATAAAAAATACATTCTTCAGCTGGCCTTTCGGTGTGTATTTTATTTTTTAAAAAAGAAATGATAGGTGTGTATCGTTCTCAACATGTGCATTTTATGTCCATCATCAATAACTTAATCACAGGAAATTTTTGAACTAGTTTTATTATTTGTTTTTATGGCTAAATTGTAAGATATTAAATATAATTTATGGTAATTTAATAGTTATTAACTAAGTGGAATATTTTATATGATAAAGCTATTAAAATTTATTGTTGTCTTTTGTTATACGTTATAAATATTATCCCAAATACTTTGTTCCTTCTCTTAATTCTATCGTTATTACTATTATACCATCACAAGTAACAATATTATTCGTTATTTATAGCAATATACTTTATTACAAATTTGTTAGCAAAAAAAAAAAAAATTACACATTTAGAAATCTCTTTATAAAAATATTAGTGATCTTTGACATAAACGTTTGTTATAGCTTATGAATGATTCATAACAATGTAAAGAATTTATTAGTAGATAATTATTTTAAATGTTTTACTTTATATTTTTTTTTATTAGTGTTTGAATAAATTTAGTACTTTATTCTTCACTTGCTAATTAAAATAATTTCTGCAATTAAAATAATTTGTTCAGCATTTTTACTTATGCATGAATATATACATATTATGTGAAAAAAATTTAAATGTTATTTTAATACTACTTAGAAACAGCTTTCTACGTAATTTTAAATATTTTATTATAATACATTGCCCAATTTAACGTAATAGTTTACGGTAACATTTATTTTTTCAAAGACCACGAATTCATGAGATATGATCATAATTTATTAAATATAATTCGATCTTACTATTTTAATTTAGTTTTAATAATTGGGATCCTTTATTTTTCCGGTTTCTATTTTTTTTTTTTAAGGCTCTTAGCTTTATCCACAATAATGTAATCTCAAGTGTCAGATCTTCTATTCATGCACAATGTTGTTGTAGGCCTTGTTGGGTTTAATAACGTGAATTTTCAATGCACACACACAAAGAAGCGTAAAGTTAACGGAACACTCCGCGGTTGACAATCGTCTCAATCATCAACGAAAGTTAAAGCCAAATAAATTAATTTTCAATGATCCAAAACGCGCGCACCTGTTCGCCTAATCAGTTCAGTGGAGCCATCATTTGCACAACTTTATAAAGAAAAAAAAGTCACTGAACAAACACATTTTTCATTGTCAACGACGCCGAGAAAAAAAAATTAATCTATGGACGGCTTTTTGTAGCAACATGAAAAGTAACAATAATGAAAAGAAGAGAAAATATTTGTCAAATAATTTACTAGGGATAATAACACTAGTCAAGCATGGCTTCAGCAGTCAAATTCGCATATTAATGAGCTGATATAAAGCGTTTACTTTTTGCGAACACATAGAAGAGCTTATGGATCGAGCTTCTTTTCCAAAACTATTGCGATAAATTCTCAAAGAAAAAAAAATAAAAACCTTGACAAAACTATCACCAGATAACGCTAGAAGAATCCTTTTAATACGTAAGGAAATGTTAGTGAACTCAAATTAAAAACAAGCGATGGAGAAAAACTTAAAAATGATAAAACAAAGCATAATATTCCCTCTAACAGTTTAGTTTTTTCATTCTCAAGCGGATCAAAAAATATTTTATTATACGGAGACTAAAGTAAAGAAAAATCCTTCTCCCACTATAAAGTGGTCTTACCCAGAAAGCTTTTATTCTCATATGAGAAATTTGTTATCCCTCTAAGAACTGGGGTCGAGAGTTTGCAGTAAAGCAATTTGAAATCTGAAATTAGGGATTTTCTATCATGCGGGCAATGTGTAAGGTCACGTGACTTTGTGGTCTCTGGGGATAGTAAAGGTATAAACCCTAGCCTTTTCATTAATAACTTTTAATAACGATTTTGCATTTCAGAATGTTTTTTTTTTTTCTATACAGTATTACTAATATGAATAGTTCTTTCGTTGAGTTATATATCCGCATACACATGTAGTCAGCCTCATAAAAATGATTTTTTAAAAACTTCTGTAGCCCTTACATCGTGATATGATGCAGAAAGAAATATCAGTTGTAGCATTATCCAACACGATGGCAGCATCGTTTGTTCTTATTACTAACGCTCCATTGCAAGCCGCACAATCATGTCACTCCAATCAATTACACCAAACTTCTTTCCATTTTGACCCATTAAAATCAGTCGCTGAGTGCAGAGGCCGAAGTCTGGTGCAACGGATTAGGAAAGGACAGACCGTATGTTACAAAAGAAGAAAAAATATTTGTAAGTCCGTCGGTTATCGTAAAAAAAAAAAATAATCAAGCCCACCAAAAACTAATCCCCAAAAAAAAAAAAAGAGAAAGATAGAACTCCCTTAAGTCTTGACCCGGAAGTACTTAGTTTGACTTTTGCAGGAGAAGTTTACTATAAATTCTCTTTGTCCATTGATGAAATATAACTTCCGTTGATGTAAGCAAACCAGCCATCAATCTTTCAGTCGCAAAGAGAACTAGTGTCCGCCTTCCTTCTCTATTCTAAGCGTTTTGATAACTAATGTGCAAGACGTTAAACGAAGAGCAGTGGGGCGAGTACGCGGACCAAATGAGAGAAAAAATGTATATATATTTTGCTCCTGACTTTTAAGTATTGTAATTATTTTTTAATTTTACTATACTAAGTAAATACAATTAACTTGGTCTAAATAAAACACTCACTCTCTGTATATGATCTAACTATTCTCAGAAAATCAAAAAGAAAACTAAATGCAAACGTTTGCTAATTTTTTAATAATAATTCATTCTTTATAGTATTTTTTGGTTTCTTTCAAAATATTTTATTGCACTCGCAAACACATATTTCTTAAAAGTAAAATCCCCCCCCTTTGCTGCTACCTGAAAGGAGCTCTTTGATTCCTCTTTGAGGCCTTAAATAAATCGAGCTGGGCAAATTTCTGTTCACTCTGTATCTTCTTATTGTTGCAGCTGTTATTACTATGTGATTATTCTACACAGTAAACGAACATAGATTGGTTGCTCACCAACATGCATAAGCCAGCGTTGTGAATTTATTGGCTTTTATATCTGAATGATCTTCACAGATGCCTAATAGTTCTTAACTAAAACATCACATTGAGTTTTCTTGAAGGCAGGATGAATGTGTGTAAGAATTAACTTTTTTAGATATTTGTAATCATTACAGACGAAATCAAATTGTGCCCCTTATTTTCGGGTATAAAGTTGTCAGCTGAAGCTGCCGTTGGTAGTTGAAGGCAGAGAATGCTAAGAATTACTTGATTGTTGACCCAAACTGCCATTTGACAATGATTTTTTATTTAGCTATCTGCAGCTGCAGATTATTTTTATGTAAAGGAAAATTACATGAAGTAGAAATAAGAATTATGTAATATTGAATGGGACATTATTGGATTTTGCAAAGGTAGAAGAAAGGATGAAAAGAGAATTGATTTTCAAAAGTGCACAGGTACTTTAAACACATAATATTGAAAATATAAGTGGCTTTAATTAAAGAACAACACTGTAGAAACTGATGGTATGTCAGACAGGGTGGCAAAATTAATAGAAAATATAAATGCATATAATTTAGATTTATGACGAAATAGAGAATTTTTATACAGAATTTTTTAATATAGCTGAACACACTTTAAAAATAGTCATTGGATGATGGAAAAAAAAATGATTGAAAGCTCAAAGTTCTATGGATAAATGTGATTATGATGGCAGAAATGAGAGAAGAATAGATTTGTGGAATTTGCATCAATATATATATATATTATGAATTCTTTGAGAAAAATATTAATAGAAATGTACATGGAAACCTTCAAAATGAAGGCACAAAAAAATTGAATCATATTTTGAATAACAGAAAATATGTCTTTCAGGATTACAATGTTTTAAGCCAGTAAGCATCACATGATCACCATTTCTTATGCTTGCTCAAAACTGTTATTAAAACAGGCAAAACTCTTTATACGTATTGCCACTCAGTGCAAGCCATAGTAATCAATGGATGACAGAAGGCTTGTGCATAAAATCCCCATCTGATTCCTACTCATCCAATATCCCCAGACTAGTTTCTGGCTTGTTGCCTTTGTCAGTGAGGAGCATTGGATCTGAGATCTGATCATTCATTAGTATTGAACTGTGTTAATGCAAAACTAGAGAGATGAAAACTATTAAAAAAGATAATAGGTATTAATAGTGATATTCCTAATCTTCTGAAACATTACAATGTATTTAAATTGAAATTTTCTAATTGTTTTAAGATAGTGACAAATTTTGAAAATGTTCAAACTTAATTGAGATCAATAAGAAGGTAACAATAGTTTACAAAGAATTGTCAGTAAAGATGATAGTTTACATACTCAAACAAAAATAGCAATTCACCAGTAAATGATGGAGTAATAACAAGAGAAGGAATATGAAAATATTTTTAAATAATTTATTAAGAAGAATATCTGGATTTTTGTAAAATGGTAAGCAAAGTTATCAAAATAAATAAAAGTTTCAAAAGTAAAAAGAAAATTTAGTATTAGAAGAAAAGTTATGTCAGCAATCAGAAGAAGAAAAATATAACTATTACTAAAAGGTGAATGGCATCATGAAATGTGTGGGAAAGTTTTACAAAAAAAATAAGTTTTTTTAAATGAAGAAAAACAATATGCAATTAAATCTACAATGAAAGGGAAAATTCCAGAGAATAATATAATTATTATTGATATCTTAAAAGAAGTAGGTGAAGGAATAGAAAAGTTGTATGCCAAATAAATGAGTAAAATGATAAAGAAGTAACAAATGATTGGAAGAATATATCAATAATATCCATATTTAAGAAAGAAAATATAATTTTTTACTAAGATAATTATAAGTCATTTACAATAGACTTTGAATTATTAAAACAGGCAAAACTCTCCATACAGTAATGCCACTCAGTGCAAGCCATAGTAATCAATGGCTGCCAGAAGGCTTATGCATAAAATCCCTATCTAATTTCTACTCATCCAATATCCCCAGACTAATTTCTAGCTTGAGGCACTACTGTATGGATGGTTTTGCCTGTTTTGATAACAGTTATGAGCAAGCATAAGAAATGGTGATCATGTGACTTTGAATTGTACCATAAAAAATAAGCTGAACTTAAAATTGTTTTTAGCCTAGTGGATCACATCCAATTATTGAGAGACGTTATAGAAAGATCCAATGAATTTGAATTGACATTACATTTTGATTTGTAGAATATAAAATCATTTGATTCTATAAACATTTTCTAGTAATTAAAGTTGTTAACTACAGTATAGACAGAGGATATTGTCATATTCTGAAGAAATTTATTAAAATGTAATAGCAACAATTAGATTACATTGTGACATCAAGAAAACTAAGACTATTAGCATTGATAAGAATATATGACAAGGTGATTCTGCATCTCCAAAACTTTTTACGGCAGTTTTGCAAGGAGTATTCTATGATTAAAATAGAAAGCTACGGGAGTAAAAGTTAAGATGTTTCAAAGTTTCAAAAAATGTAGCAAGAAATAACAGATGAAAATAAGAAAATAGAACTAAAGATAAATGCTGAACACACTAAAATAATATTCAGTGGATTTTATCAGAAAATGAAAATAAAGATTGATAATCATGATTTAGAAGAAATTAACAATTACAAATATCTTGGTCAAATTATTAACATAGATGAATATGTAATAGATAAAGTAATTCATAAAATGCTTTTCATAAAAAAAAGTGCCAGTATTTGAAAAGAAAGGGTTTTAGTAGATGTGATTGATCAATTCTTACTTATAGTTCTAAGATATAAACATGTAATAGTATACCAGTACAGAGACTTAGAATGCTTGATGATATATGGAGAGATGTATATTAGGAGTAAGAAGAAGGGATCAAAAGCAAAATACTAGGATGTTGGAAAAAACAGATAACATTAATATTAATGAAAAGTCTAAATGGAGCTATGATACATATAGTGCTAGAAGAGATTATTATAGATGATTAGTTGAAATATTACATTGAATCCTAAATGATTACAAAAGATCTAGTAAGTAATCATATGTAAGATGGATGAAATAATGAAATTTATTAGAGTGATGCGCTTAGTAAATCCGGATTAAACTTGGACATTCTTTCATTCTATAGTGGACAAATATTGTTTGAAAAATGAAGATGATGATAAATCTGATAGATATTAACACATACTTTGTAAACAAAATAATGACCATATTTATCTTAATATTGGATAAGAGAGATTACGGAGCAGTTTAAAACTTGAAGAGACCTTCATAGACAATGTTTAAAAATAATGATGATCTGTAGTTTTTAAACAAATAACTGTAATACCTGTCATCAAATATTTTTGGATATTATTTGAGATCAGAAGAAAAACTATATACCAATGTAACTTTTTTTTTCTGTTTAAGGATAGGACTTTAAGCAGGTAATAAAGAGCATCTGACATGAATTTTATCCCTATAAAAATAAATATCTTTAATAGAATCAAGTTGTTAATGTTCTAACATCTGGATCAGCAATGTTTAAAAATGCTAAACGACTTAATATTTCAAAATTGATGATCTCAATGAAAATAAAACTTACTAAAATGTGGATTTTTGCCAAAATATCAAATCACAATTGCATTAGTTACTACAAAAAACATAATATAAGTGTTGCATTATTTATAAAAATAGTTCTTAAGCCAATAAACATCACATGACCACCTCCTCTTATGCTTGTGTATAACTGTTGTTAAAACAGGCAAAACTCACTATATATATATATTGCCACACACAGCAGGCTAGAGTAATCACTGGATGCCAGAAGGATTGTGCATAAAATCCCCATCTAGTGCCTACTCATACAATATCCCCAGACTAGTTTCTGGCTTATGGCCTTCATCAGCCTTCTGGCATCCATTGATTACTCTAGCTTGCTGTGTGTGGCCATATATATAGTGAGTTTTGCCGGTTTTAAAAAATAGTTCTTCACAAGATTTAAAAAACAGAGTATTTATGGCAAATTGCTATTTCAAAGTCATGTTTTCTTATATGAATGTTGTATGTAAAGTTAGAATAGATATTACAAGCATAAGAATTAGGCAATAGATGACTAGAAAACATGTCATATGGTAACATTTCCAAGCACTACAAAGTTTATGTCTGTTGATTACTAAAAGAAATCTATTAATCAAATTGCTTTTCTAAAACATAATTATGAAATCAGTAAAATTTCAAAGCCTTTATGATATTTTTAATACAACTATTGCTTTGTGCAGATACATTACAGCTATGGGAACATTTTGCCATACTAAATCCATTCAAAATTGTTTGCATCCCTTATGCATAACATAAAAATTAAACCTTAAGTAATATATATTATTTTAATCAAAATTATCCCAAATTCACAACTCAACCAGACTAGCCAAATAAAATAAACTCTAAAACACAACCATTGGGTTCACTGCTGTAAGTAGACATCTCAAGCATAAAGGACTATAAGATAACATCAAATTTACCCTCAATTCCACTTACATCACACACACACTATTAAAATTAAAAGAACTTTAAAATAAGTTAATTGCTTCAGAATCATGAATTTTTAATAATGAAGATTCTTTAATTCTTTTTATTTTATTTCCTTCAAAGAACAAAATCTTAGACTCATCAAAACTAATAGTGTGGCCTGTATCTTTTTCAGTGATACAAGTCACATGATTAGTTTTGATGAGGCTAAGGTGACAATGTCTTCTTTGAAAGAAATGAAATGGAAAGAAAAATTAAGAAACTTCATTATTAAAAATATATGATTCTGAAGCAATTAACTTATTTAAATGTATTTTTAATACTAAGGGTGTATGTGATTAAGTGGAAGTGTGGGTAATATTTAGTATAAATTCATTGTTATCTTGTAATCCTTTACATTTGAGAAGTCTGCTTGTAGCAGTGAACCCAATGGTTGTGCTTTAGAGTTTATTTTCTTTTGCTAGTCTGGTTAAGTTATGAATTTGGGGTAATTTTGATTATTTTATTGACTAGTTTTGCTTTAGGCTTTTAATGTTTATATTATTTTCTACATTAAGAGATTTAACAAATTTACATTTAATAGAGAATATATTTAAATCAGATAGATTGCTTTGGGTTATTGAAGATCTACTGCTGTGTAATAATAAAGATGTTATTAAATAATTTTTATAACAATTAAGTCTTTTAGATATGCCTCCCTCTCAATGTAGCAACTTCATTTATAAATAAATTATTTAATTCATTTAACTGAAAAATAAGTGGTTTTGTAAAATCATTACATTTTTAGAAATTTTTTTGCTTGTTGATATTTTCAAGTGAAGAGAGTAATTTTTTTAAATATAAAATAAAGAACGATTGTAATTTTGATTTATAATTATATCTACCAATGGATAATAAGTATTGATTTTAGAATGCTGTTCAGGATCTGTAATTGTTTAATAATGAATAATATTTCTGTAGAATAATTTTTACTACACCACTCTTGCAAGGTAGGGAATTTATTTTTCACATTTTGTAGAGGGATGTAATAATAAACATATGACCAAAGCCATGTGAAAAAGATGTATGCTCTCCAAAATGTACATTTCATGCTGAACCAGTACTCATCATTTGGCCCAAACCACAATCTCTTACAAATATGATTTGCTATAATAGTCAGACTAGCATATTTGACAATTTTACATTTTTTCTATTTATTTGTATATGTGATTGATGTGATGTGATGTATTTGGCTTCTCCTTAAGCGAAGTCAAGAATATCTCAGCAACTATGCTCAGATAAACCTATTAGCCACTTTATTTTCCATTCCCCACTCTAAGTCTTCCCATATTCTGCCCCATCCCATTTCCACAACATAATCTTTGTCAACTCTATGGCCTTTAAATCTAAATCCCTCTTATCTTTTCGCAAACCCAGCATAAAAACTACTAACTCACTTTCTGTATTGTCACTTTGTTCATACCTATTCTCCCATAACTTCATTATCTGTACCCTTTCTGCTTTCAAGCATTTACATTCAATCAACAGATGCCTAATATTTTCTATACCTTCCTTGCACAATTTGCATGCTAAATCACCCATAGTTTTCCATTTACATGTATATTCTCTTGTTGCTAAAGATCCCGTTTGAGCCTTAAACAATAAACTACTTTCCTTACTATTATCATAAATTAACTTGCTTCCAATATTCTGTTTACTTCTATATATATTTAAACTCTTCTTACCCTCCATACTACTTCTCCATCTCTCCAACTCCCTATTTTTTATTAATGCTTCTATTCTTTTATCCCATTCCTTACCACTATAACACTCAACAATCCTCCTAATACAATCATCCCACCTTTTATACAAGTATGCCGATATAAATTCTTTATCCAAATCTTTTGCATACCCGCATTACCTTTCTCACCCATCTTGTTACCTGCCCTTTACTCATAACCCAATTAAACACTATTTTGGCTATTCTTTTACTATCCATAAACTGCAACCTACCAAACATTTTCATTTTACTTTTTGCATCTCTCATATAGAAACTTGACCATCCCATTTCTTCTTGAATTGCCTCCTTTGCTGTCCACATCTCTGCATCTAATGCATGTCTTCCTACTTCCCTTTGTACTTTCTCTAAATAATCTAAAATCCTTTTACTAACACATAATGCATCATTACCATATGTTAACCCTGCTACTGCAACTCGCTTCCATACAATTCTAGCTACATCACATTTATTATATGAAAATACTGTTAGTTTCTTTACCAAACCTTTTCTTTTCTTTGTGTTTTTCTGAAGGTTTGTGATGATGGTGTTCTAGCTGTATTTTTATATTGGTGAATTCATTTACCAATTTTTTCTCCCATTCAGCCAAGCAATTTTCCTGATTACATAAGATGATTCCCAAATACCTATATCTATCCACCACACTTAACTTTATATCCCCCAATAAAAAAACTACATCCTCTCTTTCCCCAGTATTAACCATCATTATATTTGATTTTTCTTCACTAAATTTAATCCTCATCTCTTTACCCACCCTTGCACATGTCCTCAACATAATATCCATATCTTCTCTTCTTTCTGCACATAAAAAGATATCATCTGCAAAAAAAAAGACCCGACAAAGTATATACTCCTTTGCCACCTATTAATGGTATCTGTACCCCTCTCCCTAGTCTTTCTATTGCTTTTTCCATTTCACAGTACATAAATTACACAAGCGTCACCTGGCTTTAGCATCAGGAAATAAAATTACACATACATATTTTAAAAAATATTTTTTTCAGTGTAATAATATAACCATTACACAGCCCTATTTGTAATGCTGGGCTAAATCATGAAGAACATAAGTTACTCCCAATGAATGATGGTTGACCATGCAATCTTATAATTTACAAGTGTACTTATTGACATACAATTTATTTTCTTTAATAAAATTAAGAAATCATGTAACAATAATGTATTTACAAAGTATAATCATTAATTGATATACAATTTGTTTCTTTAACAAAATTCTTTAATCTTTATGCTTTGTAATATCAATATATTCATAGATAAGATAACACATTTACTGTGTTCAACCTTGTCTTCAATAAACCTAAATACAATTCTATGCATGTATGAATCCATAAATATGAACATTTCTTTGACTCATAGTTCTCCTAGTACTTACACATACATAATATGCTCTGTATGGGATAAACATCAATGCTATCTTAATTACAATAATCATAAGGAATGGCCTTTTCCAGATCCTATTCCTAAACATAACTGCTTATATAATAATAATTAGTATAAAGGCATGACCTTTTTGGTCCTAATCCTAACAATAAACTTTCTATATAATAATTATAAAAAGTGGCCTTTTCGTTCTAAATCTAATTTAATACACCTACAATTTATACAGGGATGATTATTCTGAGATCAATCCCTAACTTGTTTTTTAAACTAATAGGAGTATTATCTTCCATATGGACGCAAACACGTGCAAACTATTAAACATTGAACAAACAATTGCACACATATAAAATCATCTACATAAAATCCAATTTCAGTAATCTTATATAAATGTAAATACAAATAAATAAGACTAATGGAAATAATTACATCATTAAAAATGATTATTTGTGACAGACGATTTATGTGTACATTGTATTTACATTATTATCATTATTTCTTTATCTTTTTCTCTTATTAATAACTTATATAAAATTCAAAGGTTTAGCATGCATATGTGATGTATAATAATATTTTTAAAAAAAAAAAAAAAATTTTAACAAGTAAAAAGAAATTATTACAAATTCATTTCTTTTTTTATATTTTAATTGCCAGCTTCTTTTAAAATAATATTCATATAATAAGCCTTATTTAGAAATCCAAATTATTTAAAAGAAAGTAGAAATCACTCTTTAAATAAAAGACATTCATTTACTTCTTTCTGACAAATATTAACAGTCCATTTAGTTGGTAATAGTGTTGTAATTTTTAGCCATCATTTTGAGCTTATTTATTCATTTCAACCAGAGTTTTTTAAAGTATGATTCAAAAGTGTTCCACATTAGATCCAACTAACTGTTAATCATGTCCCTCCTTTTTATTTACAAGGCATAGTAAAATCCTAAGATTGAATGAAGTAGTATTCCAATCTGATCAAAAGAGAAGAAATAACTGATATCAAAACTTAGTTTCTTACTTGAACCTCTTTTTTTTAAAAAACAAAACAAAGGCAATATCTTTTTTTTTTTTATTGAAATGAATAATAGATTGTTAATTTTATTCTTGAACTTAAACACAAAACCAAAAAAACCCAAAAATGATTGTATTTATTAAAAGTTCCTTTTGGATGTCTATTGGGCATTTTATAAGCTGTTTATTCAATCATCGGTCAACCAAATAAGATTGTTTAGGTGTAGTCTGATAATAAAGCCTATCTGGAGGCTTTTTTTTTCATGGCAACTGTGGACAAGAAACAATGGGTGTAGGAAAAAATATGTTTTATTTCTTTCCAGTTGTAAGTAAAGTTGATGATCAGTAAAATTCTTCTTGTGCATAATTCTGTAAAAATATAATACATCTGTATAACACATAGACTTAATGTTTGATTGATGATTGTGGATTTCTTTATCCAATAGATTAATCAGAATGAGAGGCAAATTTCATTTTGGTTTTCTGTTAATAGTGATTCTATTTCTTTCTGGGGATGAAGTAAACTTTGCCTATTATTGTATTTCTTTATTCAGCTGTGAGATTATGGTTGGCACTTGATATAGTACATCATATTCTTTTGTTCTAACTAACTTTTTTGAGGAGCTTTGGCATATCTTCATGTATCTGGATGTTTAGTTTTTACAGTTTCTATTTGTTTTCAATTTCTTTCAGTAGTTTTAGGTCATTATCATCTATTTGTTTTAGTTCAATAGGTTCACCTTCTGTTATTTGTTTTATATTTGAATGTGCATGCATTCAATTTATACATTTTTGTCTAATAGTTTTGGTTCAGATTCATTTAAAAGTTCATCACATATTTTGGGTTCATTTTCTGATTTTAGAAGCAATTGAGTCTGTTGATTCTTCATGATTTCATCCATAGTTTCTTCTTAAATTTATAATTACTTCTATTTTTTGTTCAATATCTATTGGTTTTAATCATCTACTTTTTGCTCTGATTTAAATGGTTTGCAAAAATTATCCATCCATTTTTGCCTTTTCAATTCTATCTGTTTTAGATTATCTTTAAGCCTCAATTCCATCTGTTTTATCATTTCTAAATGTCTCTGACTCATTTTTTTTTGGGGGGGGGGGGGCATCTTGCATCTATTTTTGAATATCTTCCAACCTCAAATGCATCTGTTTTTGACTATGTTCCATACATATTTGATTATCTTTCATAGTTTTTGCCTGAAAGTTTGGGATGTTGGTGTATTAGATGTCATAATATGTTGGACTATTTCTATTATCTATTAGTAAATGTTGAACGTATGGAAAATTTTTAACTTTATTTAAACTTTTCAAATTTAAAGAACTTGTTAGTAATAACAACATAAATAGACAACGCAGGTTAGTAATTACACAACATTTTGAGTAGTATTATTCCTCAGGTGTTGCTGGCTTGGCCTGGACAATATTCACATAGGAGTCAAACTTTCACCTTAAGATTCTTGAATATTGAATTTAAGGCAAATGCTCTAACCAACAGAGCTTCTCCATCAAAGGCAACAGTTAGCATAAATTGTGTATATATATATATGAGATAAGGCAACAGTTAGCATAAATTGTGTATATATATATATGAGAGGTGGTTCAAACATTTCTGAATCCTTCAATTTTTTTTCTAAGAGCAAGTTTAATTAAAGGCTTCCATACATTGTGTATTGCCACACTGGGTTGACTTATAGGATTATTTACTACAGTCATACGAGTAGTTTCCTTGAATTTTCTTCTTTGCATCTTTTCCTCTATCCAACATTTTTGTATTTTTCCATTAAACATATGATCATTAGTACATAGATGGTTTGATACTGTAGACACATCTGTTTTTTCACTTTTAACCATTAATTTGTGTTCTATTAATTGTTGTTCAACAGGGTGGACAGGTCTTATCAATATATTTTCTTCCACATTCATATGATATTTCATAGGTACAGTTTTTGGTCTTCAGTATTTCCAGTTTAGGCTTGGTAGAAGTAAGAATTCATCAAAGTGTAGTATGGCTTTGGGATGCTATTCTAATGTTATATTGTCTGCAGAATTTCTTTAATTTGTCTGCCATTCTTGTTATGTATGTTATTTTGGTATCCCTTTTGTTGTCTATTAAAGGTTTTCTTGACAATCACTGATGGATAACTATTCTTCATAAGAGTTTGTTCTAAACGAGTCTTTTAATATTCTAAATCACTAGTTTTCAATCAAACTTCTTTTGCTCTGTTTCATAGTGCAAGTATAATTTCTTGTTTGGTGTTTGGTATGGTTGAATGTATATACCAATTACTTTCTAGTGTGTGTTGGATTTCTATACACTGCTGTTTTTACTTTGCCCTGAGGGAACCTTGTCACAAGAACATCTAATAATGCTAATTTCTGTTCTCATTTCTATTTCATTGTGAATTTAACTGAAGGAAATATGTTGTTGATATGCATTGAGAATGGCTGTAATTGGCCCTCTCTATGTGCCATACCACAAATATATCAACATAGTGAAACCACACTTCTGTGTTAAATGTTGCTCAGCCAGGGTGATAATGATGATCCCATGGCAATCCCTTGATTTTGTTGGATTTCTTAGTTGTATTGAAAGTACATTGTAGTTATGCAGAGTGTTAATCATTCCATTATACTATCAATCGGTAAAGTTGTTCTAGTTTGTAGACTATTTTCATCATATAGCATTTTCCTTATAACAGACAAGGTCTCATTACATGGTATATTTGTAAATTCATGTTCCACATTAAAGTTTACCAATATGTCACTTCTTTCCATTTTCATCTCCCTGACTAATTCTACAAAGTGCTTAGAATTCCCAATTAAGAATTGTGTGTTGTATGCCAATGCACTAAGAACTTCAAGAAGAAATCTCAACAAATTTTAACATGGTGAATTTTTAGAACTAACAATAGGCTTTAAAGGAACATTGTTTTATGTATTTTAGATAGTCCATACAGGTGAGGAATTTTGTTGAAATATGAACTTAATTTCCCTTTTTCTGAATCGGTATACCTGTTATGTTTCTGGAGTAATGCTTGGTAATTTTACGTCCGTATTTGGAATTGGATTTTTTGCTACTTTTTGTATTGGTCTGCTATGAGAAGTCCTTGTATTTTATTATCATAATCTGTTTTATCCATTACAACAGCAGTGCTACCTTTGTCAGCTGGAAGAGTGATTATAAATGTATCCCGTTTGAAAGATTTAGCAGCTTTCCTCTCATCATATAAAATGTTTGACTTCTGCTTTCCCACTAGATGTATGTCAAGTGACCTTTTAATTCTCCAGTGTAACTCTTCTGCTTCTTCCAGGGCAATTTTTAGGTCACTTCTTCAGTTGTTGCCATTATATCCAATAATGGAACAGTAGATGGTGTAAGGATAAAATTCAAAATTTCTCTAAGAACAGACAATTTAGCATCAATAAGGTGTTTAGAATTAAGATTTTTCCCCCGACAAAGCTGATAAACTAATATACCACAATCACAAACCTTCAGTTAAATACTAAGTACTTGGTATGGACTCAATGTTATATTGAAGTTTAGACATTACAAAACATTATGTTCAAAACTTACTAAAGTAGAAAATCATTAACTTTCTTATGTAAATGTAAATCAGAAGGGATCTTTCCTAAGGGTTTGCAGTTAAAACTTCCTATTTCCTCCAAGAGAGCTGAGAAAATTATTCAGAGAGCAAATGAGATCTTATTGAGAGAAAGTATAAAGGTTCAGTGGTTTTCCAAGTATCAAACCTTGCATTCCATTAGAAATGTTGTATGTTTTTTTAAAAAATAAACTTACAGATGAAGATTTCTCAAGAATTAGTTAAGCAATGAAAAGAGCATAATGTAAATTACATGGAAGGATAAAAAACATCAGAAGAAGAAGCTTGTAAATTTACATGGGCAAATCAAATGTCATACTGCAACTAGTCTATCAGTATCATCAATGAAAAATCTTAGTTCTAAACAGTTTTCTGATGCTACATAAGTCTGGTTTTGAAAAGAATTTGGACTTGACCATTACATCATCGGCTGTTCTACTATTGGATATAATGTCAGCCTTTGAGAAAGTTACCTAAAAAAAATTTTCTGGAAGAAGCAGCAGGATTATGCTGGAAATTTAAAAGGACCTGTGAAAGACATCAAGTGCAGAAGTATTTCATGTGATGAAATGAAAGCTACTAAATCTCTCAAACAGGATATATCTATATCCTGCTGACAAAGATAACACTCCAATTGCAATGAATAAAATTGATTATGATAACAAAATACAAAGACTTTTCACAGCAGGCCAATACAAAAAAGTAGCAAAAAAATCCAATTCCAAATGCATATGTAAAATCACAAGCATTACTCTGAAAGCAGCAGATATATTTCAGTTATTCAGAGAAAAGCAAATTTACTTTTTATTTCAGCAAAATTCCTTACTAATATGGACTACCTAAAATCCATAAAGACAATGTTTCTTTAAGGTTTATTATTATACTGCACTTCCAATGCACACTAGTGAAGCTATATTTTAATTATGTTTTATTATGGCTTAGTGCTTTCAGGGCATATATTCTCCCATATTCATAGCCTGTGTCACTCTCAATTTTATGTTATTTTTAGTGTATGAAAATATATGCAAATTAATCAACCAGTCCATTTCTTGGAAATTGAGAAGCACGAATCTCATCTATTGATGGACTTTGGGTCATTTACAATGAAATATGCCTCTTTTATTTTGCATTTGGCATCATTTCTTTTCAAGTACACAATTTCAGCATTGGTGGGTTAAAATTGTGATTAGTTGATTTTTGGTATTCTGTATTTGAATCCCACACTTATTAAATCTTTGACATAGCATGCAATGTTAGTTTTCATATCTACTTCAAACTTACACAAATTCTAGAAATTCACCATGCCAAAATTTGTGGAGATTTCTTCTTGAAGTTCTTAGTCCATTGGCATACAACACATAATCCTTCATTAGGAATTCTAAGCACTTTGTAAAATTAGTAAGGGCCATGAAAATGAAAGAACTGACACAGATCATTTTTTTCCTCTATGTCACAGCTGAAGAAACACAGCAACATCTTTTCTATCTTTGTCCAGCACTAGATAGAATTCACTATATCACGACAAGAGCCTATAGACAATCTAACACAACCCTTCAGACAATCTTTAATTTATATTACAATGGCTCTATCCTATCAGTCTGTACAGCCATTTTTTTGCTTTATGCATACTTGTGCACTAGGTGCATATTCACCTTAGATAACAACACAAGGTGACATCCATCAACATTCAATATCAAACTGACAAAATTATGAGCCAGAGACAATAAAATTACATATCCAGACATTTTTGCACCAACCTGATCACTGATAACATAACAATCAAATCTCTAAAATGGCTCCATATAACTTCCAATCTGTGCTATTAACCAATATTTTTTTCAAAAAGATGTAACATGAATCTACAAATAAAAATACAGGAAATGTTGTCTTTGACTGCATACTATTGATATAGAGGACTACTGGAAAACAAACTAAACCCAGCACTGCAATAGATATACAAGTCGATGTTTGCAATTGAACAGTGACAACACAAGACTTTTGAGAACTCAGATTACAACAAGTAACACTCACTAATGTAACATATACATATGAATTTGCATCCCCATTAAAGACATTTGCATAAAACATATCCAAAGAGAAATTAGTAAACGAATAGACTAAACTACTATGCCTACCCCAAAATTCATAAAAACACATTCAACAAACACAACAATGTTTAAATATCTTTCCCTCCTAATTTAGTTTTATTGTTGTTCCATCACATATACAAACTTAAACCTGTTCCATTCACTAGCAATGTAAACATATGTATATGGAGTGGCTTATAGCAAATATAACCCTATTGTCATCAATAAAGGTCTTTCTTTGAAACACAATAATAATAATATGATGATGACATTTAAGCATCAGAAGATATAAATTAAGCTTCATTCCAAAAATCCCAGCATTCAATTACTGTGACCAAATAATTTTTTTACTTTGCTCATCCAGAAATCAGCCCCAAGAACATTTATCTTGTGATTCTCACCACTTCTATAAGCCATAAAGAGACAAGAAACTGAAAACTAGGTACATGTTAAAATGCTGTTTGTTGAACTGTTTTTGTTTTATATAAAATCTATTGCTTTGGAGAATTTTGAATGGCCAAGTAAACAATCTTTTTTTTTTGGAATGATGTAATGAGAAATGAGTTAGTAATAAATGTGTAAGTTATACAGAATTCTAGACCATATTTTTGATTGATAAAGATGAAGGTTTACAGAATAGAGAATGGATTTACCAAACAAAGGATAACATAGCTTTGCCTGCTTATTTTCACTATCTATATGGCGAGCAGTATTCCTCTATAGATTTAACTTCAGATCAATTGTTATAAACGTGTGTAATCATTAGATATTAGATGGAAATACTTTATCCAAATCTCTAAATTAATTTTTGATTATTGCCTTCGTCAATGAGATGTGTTGAATAGCACATATTTATCTAGAAAATATCATCATACTTTTCAAAAAATATCTAAGCTAATAATCTGAAATTCAGACACCTTATGATTTTAAACTCCAGCCTGACTGCTTGTAAAACTATGTAGATCAAATACCCGGCAGCAATTACATAGATTGTTAAGTACTAGGATATTACATTCAGATGTTATAGTCTCTTTGCTTAATAAGAGTACTAGATAGTGCAAGATAGTTTATTGAGTAATTGCAATTTGTGTCTTGAATTGTACTGGTAAACTCATAACAAAGAGTATAGATTTCATTATAATGTGAACGTATGTGCATGAATATATATATATATGTTTAGTGCGTGCCAGATACCAGTTTGAGTAAGTAAACCAAGCAATAACTTTTAATAACTGTCATATTAGTTTGCATTGCTTACTACCCCGCCTCTTGATATAGTTTATTATAGCAGTTCAATTTTAGATCTATATCATAAACTTTTATGAAATCTTATAGTACATGTTGTATATATTTATATGATGCTTTTTCATTTTTTATTGCTTATGACTGATTCATCTTTGAAAACAAATAAAGTTTTTTTAAAAAAAGAAAAAATCAGCAACCTTTAGAAAACAGAGTCACATTTCAAAAGTAATTACTGTATATAAATAATATTCCATCTTTTTATACACTATGGTTATTTGATCTGCTTGTTCAAAGTTGTATTATTTAGAAAGCTCTTGAAATGCTGTTCCATCTCATAATTGTTTTTATCTATTATTCTTCAATAATTCTTACAGCGTACTGAGAAACAAATTAATTGCATTATAATTAGTAGACTGTGCATAAAAACGATCATTTTTGTTCCTAATTTTTGTTGTTATTTTAATTTATTTTTAAATTGTAAGCAAATAAAATTGTTGTTGATGTTTATTAACTTTTTTCTGATTTGACGTAATGCTTGATGGGAATTGTTAAATCTTCTTATTAAAAAAAAGAAAAGAAAAAAACTAAACAATGGGATAATATTAGAGTACCAATTTAATTAGTTTTATGTTCATTATTCGTTTAAGATTTTAATGTTTAGCATTTTCAGTAATTTTTATAATTGTTAATAATTTTCTTTCTTTCTTTAGTTCTGTCCCACTCAAATTTTACATTTTGCAACGCCTGTCCTCTGTTGACACATATAATGGCCTATTAGATTCAATTTGTAATCTTTTTATTACTGTTTTAACTTTCTTTTAGATTGTGAATTAATTAAATTATAAATATCTAATAACAATTTCACAAAAGAAGTTATTTGTTTTTAATTAGCAGTAAACAGTGATAAAAAGTTGCGATATGATTATACTCTTGATTTAACTCTTCTTTTAATAATAATTAATCTAAAGTTGTGGATATAAAAAATAAATTAAAGAGAAGCAAATTTAACTTCAAATTAAAATTCATGTATATATGTGTGTATGCATAATAATTGGATTTAGTAGTAAGAAACTCCCGCATAATACTTGAAATAATCCATGTTTATTCTAATGCAAATTACGACAAAAAACATCCAAGATTATGTGCTGAATCCAAAACGCTCTACCAACACCAAAACACTCTACCAATTTTCATTTGATAGTCAAGCGTTGTTAGCCGGGAGGTCATCGCAGCTGCCTTGCAAGCAAGTAGTTGGTTGCAGATGGTGTGGGTTCACATCCCGGCCGATGCTATGACATATGAAAAAAAAAAAAACTTTCATTTGATAGTTTGGGAGAATATTGCAGGATTTTATTTTATTGAAGAATTGATTGTTTAATAAGTTTAACTACATATATATAATGGTATGCGTATGAATATGAAATATTTTGTTGATATCTCAAAAAACAACAACAACAGTACCAACCAGTGCAAACGATTATAACTTTTCAAATTCTAAGAAATGAAAAGATAAAATAGTAGCAGTAGTAATAATGTACTAGAGAATAGTTTTGTAATGACTACACAAAACAATTCGTGAACCCGAGTATATCCATATACAGAACTCACAAGTCCATTTCTCTGTAATTTGATGTTTTGTAAGCCGTCTTAATTTCTTTTGTAGAAAACTTTTCTTTTTGAAAGATTTCACCTACTGGTAATTCTCTATTGTATTTTATTCACAACTATATTTTTCAAATGAAAGCAATCAAAATTGTATAACATAAACAGGGTCTAACTTTCTTATGCTCAAATACATCATAAAATGTTTTGTTAGAAAGTATGTTATTGTTCTCTTGTTTTGCTTGCCAAATTCAGCAGATGGCGTGATTTTACAATACTATGTTCTAACAACAAGATGGTTGAGAAAGGTTAATACGGTATGCAGAAGATTTGGATAAAGAAGTTATATCAGTATACTTGTACAAAAGTTGGGATGATTGTGTTAGGAGGATTGTTGAGTTATAGTGGTAAGGAGTGGGATAGAAGAATATATGCATTAATCAAGAATAGGGAGTTGGAGAGATGGAGAACTAGAATGGAGAGTAAAATGAGTTTAAATATATATAGAAGTAAACGGAACATGGGGTGTGAGTTAATTTATGATAATAGTAAGGAAAGTAGTTTATTGTTTAAGGCTCGAATGGGATCTTTAGCAACAAGGGAATATACACATAAATGGAAAAATATAGGTGATTTAGTCTGCAAGTTGTGTAAGGAAGGCATAGAAAATATTAGGCATCTGTTACTTCAATGTAAATGCTTGGAAGCAGAAAGGGTACAAATAATGAAGTTATGGAAGATTAAATATGAACAAAGTGATTATACAGAAAGTGAGTTATTGGTTTTTGTGCTAGGTTTGGGAAAAGATAAGGGGGATTTAGATATGAAGGTGGTGGAGTTGACAAAGATTATGTTGTGGAAATGGGATGGAGCAGATTATGGGAAAACTTAGGGTGGACAATGGAAAAGGAAGGTAAAGTGGCTAACAGGTTTCTCTGGGCATAGCTGCTGAGAGATTCCTGACTCTGTTTAAGGAGAAGTCACAGCGCATCACATCACATCTATAGTATCCCATCTAGCAAACTAAAGAACAATATTGGCTGATATTATGAACTTGCCATTATATTTTTAGAATTTTACAGAGCATTTTAAATAGATTTTTTTTTAATGCCTCTCTATTATGATGATAGAGAACGCAAATCTCACTATCAAAAAACAAATTGGGAAAAATAACACTTCTATGGTATACCTAATTTAATTGCAGTAGGTATATCTCGCAATGGAATTTTTTACATATTAATACCTTAAAATCATCAAAGCACACTGAAGTCTATTTTTTATCTCAACATCTAAGTTCACCATTCTATTTTATAAGCTATCAAGATATTTGAATTGGCTCACTTCTAGTTGACAAATAAAAAAGTTAAAACATTCAGAAGATTTTTCTTTCATCCCTGACTGTAAATAAGACTTGTAATTTTTGAACATTAATTAGTAATCCCAAATCTTTACATAGTGCATTCAAAACATTTATGTCAAGCGTTGTTAGCCGAGAGGTCATCGCAGCCATCGTGCAAGCAAGTAGTTGGTTGCAGACGGTTGGGGATTCACTTCCCGGCCGATGCTATGACATATGAAAAAAAAAAACATTTAGTACATCTTGTAGATTGCCCTCCAAACTGTCAAAGATAACACAATCATCAGCATACTACAAATTCAAAACAAAAAATATTGGAGTTCTTGTTTTTTCTTTTAATCAACTCAAATTTAAGATTTCACTTATCAAACATGTATGACATCTTTATCACTGTAAAGCTACCTATAAATAATTTCAAAGACCATCATATAAAAAATCAAACTAGAAAATATCCTTGCCTAACATCTGTTTTTATTTCTAATGCATTAAATTTTCCACCTGCAGTAATAACATTTTCTTTCACTTCGTCCTACAAAAACTGTATAATATGAATGAGGATTACATTTCTTTAAATTCTAGAT
Source organism: Epiperipatus broadwayi (assembly GCA_028023455.1). NCBI lineage: Eukaryota > Metazoa > Onychophora > Udeonychophora > Euonychophora > Peripatidae > Epiperipatus > Epiperipatus broadwayi. Next base: position 8,149,067 of record JAQFVV010006207.1, read on the forward strand.
ATAGATTTTAAACCATCTTTATGGTCTAATATCTTTGAATATTTACAAGATTTGCATTATATTTTTGTATTGATAAAATTGAGTGCATGAAAATTGAACATGTGAGTAGTGCAACTTGGTTTGGGTTTTCTTTCATTATTGTTATACTGTACATGAAATTTACCAACAATTTTCAAAGCATCACCGAAGCTGAAGTTAGTACAAAGAAATTGTGATATGTTACAAAGCATGTGAAAATACATAAAGCACTATTATATAATAATCTTAAATGTATGCATATATAACACAGTCAAAGATCTCATGACCAGGATAATCTGCTTATGAATACTAATAAATGAGTCATTCTTTTGATTTATTAAGGTAAAAGGGTTGATACTTCATGGATTTAGAACTATCCCAAAAATAAGAATCTATAAGACAAACTTCTGAACTAATGTTACGATTTACAAAGCAATTCAAAAAATCAGAAGCATGAAAGAAACAATCATATGATGTAATTTATAGCAGTTAAATTATTAGAAAGTTTTTGATTTCAAAAGTTCCCATATTATAGCCTAATTGGTCAATGCCTATTAGCAATTTTAATAGATTGTTTAAATTTTCCACAGATCTAGAGATATTAGCCAAAGATTTTCATTGTTACATGCATAATGCTCCTAATATATATTATATACTATTAAATATAATCATTTCGAAATAATAAATGTAAATAATACTATTCCCATTTCAATATTCGACAATAGGATAACAAGAAAATAAATCACTTTCTTATTGATTCTCTTTGTATATAAAAAAGATTATTTTGACTATTTAAAACAGAGAATGTGAATATTAATCAATCTAATTAATTATTGCAAGATATTTATTAAACAGATTTATTTTTATTAAAAAAAATAAAGAAATTCCTTATTTTTTGTTCCTTAACTTTGTAATGAACATTTAAAGATCTATATGTCATAAAGTAAGTTATAGTGTGACTATATATATAACATTAATAATAGATACTCTCATGTCAATATTCAACAATATGATAAGGAGGATTGTATTTTATGTTATCTATATATATGTGTGTGTGTGATTTACTTTATTAAATGTGGAATATTTAAATGTTTATTATACAATTAAAAAAAAACAGAATTTCTTTAGTTTGTCAAAAAAAAATCAATCTGTTTAATAAACATCTTGCAATAAATAATTAGGTTGATTAATATTCATACCTTTCTCTTAAATATTAAAACAATTTTCTTTATGTACAAAGAGAACCACTAAGAAAGCCATTCATTTTCTTGTTATCCTATGGTTGCATATTGAAATGGAAATATATATTATATACTATAACAGCATTTACTATTTAAAAATAGTTCTATTTCATGTTATAGATGTATATGTTCAGGTTATAATTTACTTTATATATGAGAGTGAACCAAAAATAACTGGAATTGCATAATAAAAAGTTGTTTATATATATATTTAAGTGTCATAGCATCGGCTGGGACGTGAACCCGCAACCCGGGCAACTGCCTGCAAGTGCAAGGCAGTCGCGCTGACCTCTCGACCACCAATGCAAGACAAAATTAATTTCCTTCAAAGTACTGTCAATTTAATAGAATATTCTATTCTAAATATTTTTTTTATTTTTCAAAGTAGTCTAGAAACACTTACAAAGTAAAGCCTTTTAATGCCTGTGACATCTCCCCCACTCACTACCATTTCTAAGTCAGCAAAAAAAAATTGAAGCATTTTTTCACTCGAGAGAATAAAAAGTAACATGGTTAGAGATCAAGTGAATATGAGTGATAGATAAGCTGGGTTGTGTTGATTTTAATTAAACTGTGCAGAGTCTTTGTTATGGTGAAGCTTGCACTCATCACTGTGCCATAAAATGGGATATTTACATTTTACTGCAATACACAAACATTTTAGAATGTGTAGATGAAATGTCTGACCATTAAAAACTAATTTTGAGAGAAAAATGTCATTTGCATCAATAAAAAATAGCATTATCTTGACAGCAGACTTCACCCACCACCTTTTTGGTACATGGAGAATTTGACAATTTCATTAAATCATTTGTAACCTTGTGTTTTTCCTAAAACAGCTTTCATGTAATCTGTTTCAAGCTGTTTTTCAAGCCATTTTCCCTAAAGAGAATAGAATTTTTACATTAATGTAATTTTTTAACCAAAACAAAATATTGCCAAATATGTGAAAGACACTTTACAAAAAAATATGCTACATGGCACCACAATTTCACATGCTAACAAATTTGGCATATTAATGCAAAATGATCCCTGCAAGAGGTAAGTAACAGCATAAACATGTATGACAACAGAAGCACTTACTAGAGAACAATTATTATTTTTGGGTGCCCTCTCGTATAAGTAAATTTTATGAATAATTCAGAGTTGAATTTTTAGATAAACATTATTATCCAAAGTTAAGCAAAATAACGAACTGAGAGGATTATCTTTATTTGATAAGTATTATATCCCTCACTATTATCATAAAAAGTTATTAGGTATGAAAATCTTGTTAATTTCCAGTTTCATATATCAAGTTACATGTTTAGCAGCTGGAAATATGATGGAAAGTTGCTGTTTATGGTAATTGGGATGTGGTAACATTTATTAATGTAATTCAACTAATGTTAGTACTAAGACTAATAAAAAATGTCTGCTAAACTGTATACATGTTAGAGCAGATACACCCAATCTGTAGCTCATGAATCCCATGTGGCTCATACAATCTTTTATTGTGACTAATTTTATGAATGATATGAATTAAATGACAGTAGATTGAAGCAGTTCTATTTTTGTACCATTGAAGTACAGATGGAGTTTTCATTACTGAGAGAGCTGTCATGTGACTTATTTTGCAATATTTTTTTTACCCAAAGCAAATTTTTGAAGTTGTACAGCAACTGACAGATGGTTTCAGCCAAGTATAAAAATATCTGCTTGCTCTATGCATGTTAATCACTAATATATTAATAATTATTTTGTAGTTATTCTAATTATGTCTAAACATGAACCAGAGGGAGAAAGAAATGTATATATAATTATTATTTTTGTAAATAATGGGAAGAGGAATATTTTTTATTTATTTTTAAGAACAAGTGTATTTGTTTGATATGTGGTTCAACAGCTGCTGTGGGGGGAAATGCAACATAGAATGACATTTTACAATAGTTCATAAAAGTCATCATCATCATCATCATCATCAACCATTATCAAGCCACTGCAGGATGAAGGTCTCTCCAAGTTTAATCCATCTTCTCCGATCTTTAGCTTCTCTTCTCCACAACACCCCTGCACATTTTCTTATTTCATCCATCCATCTCACATGTGGTCTCTTTCTGGGTCTTTTACAATCTCTTGGAATCCAGTTTAAAATTTCAATTGTCCATCTATTATCATCTCTTCTAGCAATATGTCCAGCCCAACTCCATTTCAATCTTTTAATTTTTTCAATAAGGTCAGTAACACCTGTTTGTTGTCTTACCCATACATTGCATTTTCGATCTCTTCTTGTTACTCCCATCATACATCTCTCCATACTCCTTTGAGTGGTCTGAAGTCTCTGTATTGCTCTTCTATTAAGTGTCCAAGTCTCAGATCCATAAGTAAGAACTGGTAAAACACATTTGTTAAAAACCATCCTTTTCAAACACATAGGCATATTTCCTTTTAGTATCAAGTTATTTCTACCAAAAGCACTCCAACCAAGTTTAATTCTATGATTAATTTCCTCCATTATGTTTCCATCTGTATTAATAATCTGACCAAGGTATTTGTAACTGTTAACTTCGGAATTCTTCATAATCAATCTTTATTTTCATATTTTGAGCAAATCGATTAAACATTACTTTAGTCTTTTTAACATTTATATTTAGTCCTACTTTTCTACTTTCATCTGCTAACTCCTGCAACATTTCCTGCAGCTCTGAAGCATTATTTGCAAAAACAACTACATCATCTGCGAAATCTAAATGACTTAAATACTCTCCATTTACTTTCACTCCTTTAGTTTCCCATTTTAATCCACAGAATACTTCTTGTAGCACTGCTGTAAAGAGTTTTGGAGATATGGAGTCACCTTGTCTTACACCTTTCTCAATGTTGATTTTTCCAGTATCATTATTTAATCTAATTGTTGCTGTTGCATTTTTATAAATATTCTTTAAAATATGACAATATCCTGGATCTATACCTTGATGATCCAATGCTCTAATCACTGAAGAAATGTGTATACAATCGAATGCCTTTTCATAATCTACAAATCCAAAACATAATGACAACTCATATTCGTTTGTCCTTTCTATGACTTCTCTCAATACCTGGATATGATCTATTGTACTAAAACCACTTTTAAATCCAGCTTGTTCTCTTGGTTGGTGGAAATCCAAAGTTCTCTGTAGACGAGTTGTAATTATCTTGGTAAAAATTTTATATAAAACTGATAAAAGGCTGATAGGTCTGTAATTTCTAATATCTTCTTTATCATCTTTTTTAAATATTAATATTATTACTGCATTCTTCCAATCTTCCAGTACATCTTTATCATTTAGACATTTGGTATATAACTTTGCTAAAATTGTTTCTATTTCTTCACCTGCTTCTTTTAATATATCAATTATAATTCCATCATTTCCTGGAGCCTTTCCTTTTTTCATACACTTAATTGCATGTCTCACTTCTTCATTTAAAATTCTGGGCAATTCGGAAGATGTAATAGATATAGGATGTACTTGTTCTTTATTACTATACAATTCTTGATAAAAATCTTCTATCAATTTCATGATGTCATCTCTCTTTTTAGTAATAATTCCATCTTTTTTTCTTATTGCAGATATAAATTTTCTACCAATACCAAAATGTTGTTTAACATTTTTGAGACTTTTATTTTCTTCTACAGCTTTTTTTGCTATTTCACAGTTATACTTTCTTATATCATTTTCAACTCTTTTCCGTACCATTTTACAAAATTCGAGATATTCAATTCTTTTTAATACATCATTTTTGTATATCTTCATATTTCTTCTTTTCTTTATAAATTCTCTAGTCTCAGTAGAAATTTTATTAGTCAATTGCTGCTTTTTTCTACCAGCTATGTTTGTTGCAGTTTTTAAAAGTGTATCAGTTATTTTCATATTAATTTCATTCAAATCTGTATCATGTTCAAAATCTCCTAACACTTGAAACCTATTTGTAAGTTCTAATTTAAATTCATTAGAATGTTTCTGAAGATTAGGAATATCAACTGTAAATAATGTTTTTCTTAATAATTTTTGTCTTTCTAGTTTTACATTAACACGTAATTTACACCTTACTAATCGATGATCACTTCCTGTGTTAAATTTATTAAGAACATTACAATCTTGGAATATGTATTTTCTGTTAGTCAAAATATAATCCAATTCTGCTGTACCTTCATTTGGATGCTTCCATGTCCATTTCCTTTTAACATTTTTCTCAAAAAATGAATTCATAATATAAAGTTTTTCTTTTTCTGCAAACTCCACAAGTCTATGTCCTCTCTCATTTCTATTACCATAACCAAAATTACCTACAGCAATTTCATCTTTCATTTGTCTACCAATTGTAGCATTAAAGTCTCCCATAACAATTTTAAAATGTTGTTTACTCTGATCAAAAGCCTTTTGTACATCCATATAAAAATCTTCTACTACTTCATCACTATGAGAACTTGTTGGGGCATAAACCTGAATTATCTGCATTTGGTATCTGCTATTAAGTTGTATAACTAATCTTGCCACTCTGTCCACTACACCATCAATCTCCACAATATTGTTCTTCCACTTTTTATTTATAATGAATCCTACTCCACTTGTATTTCCAATATGTGTGCCTTTATAATAGAGTATATGTCCACTTTTTAAATCAATTGTTTCTTCTCCTTTTCTTCTAACTTCACAAAGTCCAATAATGTCCCATTTAATATAAGACAGTTCTTCTTCTAATTCTTGCAATCTTCCTTCACTTGAAAGTGATCTGCAGTTGTAAGTACCTAAATAAAAAGTCGTCATCAAATGGCAGCCTGGGTCTGCAATCAGGGGATTCTTAGCATCCTCCGCCTTTGGCCACCAACTGCTGCCTTGGTTGGTGACTTTACAGCCTCCTGGGAATAAGGGCCATGCTTTATTTTTGTCTGTCATAATTGTATATATGTATTGGAAAAAAATTATCATTTACACAAACATTCATTCTGCCTTATCAGGCACTGAGAAGAAAGACCATGGTGTTTCTTGATCTTAAACTCAGAGGTAAAAAGCCAATAAACTCACCATGCTGGCTAATGTGTGTTGGTGAGCAGCCCATCCATGTTCGTATACTATATGAATAATCACATAGTAATAACAGCTGCAACGACAAGAACGTATAGAGTGGACATTAGGAATTGCCCTGCTCGGTTCCTTTAAGGCCTCCAAGAGGAATCAAATGGTCTCCTTTCAGTTAATAGCAAACTCCTTTGAATATTCTTCTAAAAGAAATTTAAATAGTCAAAATAAGAGTCATAGATCACACGACCCTATTCTCTTAAGCTTGTAAGTTATAAACAGTGAGGATTGCCAATTCCTCATTAAGCTTTATAATAAATGTTATTTAATGAAATCTAAAGTGAAAGAATTAAAAACTGCATTAATTGCTCAACAATCAATGTTTACCAGAACCGTAAATAAAATAAAAGCTACTACAATTGCATCATTTAAAGTTGTACATATATTTTCAATGCATCAAAACCTTTTGAGGATGGTAAAATAATCAGAGAAGTAATGCTTGCTATATCAAGATATCATTTCAACAATATCAAAATAAGAATGAAATTATGTCAGCTATCTAAGAAGTTCAATTATCAAGAAATTCAGTCACTCATAGAATAGTGTTTGAAAATATCAGAGCATAAGTAAAAATTATTCACAAAAAATACGTTTGTCTAAGTTTATAGTGTGTTGAATAAACAGACATCTGCAATATAGCTCAAACAAACATTGCTCTAATGGTGATCTTTAAAAATTGTTCAGTAAAAGAAAATATACTGCCAGTTTTGCCATTAAAAGGAAATACACACAGAGAAGACATACACAACATTATTAGAAAATTTATTAAAGAAATTAATTTCCCACTTTAAAAACTTGTCTCTACAACAATAGATGACACACCTGTCATGTTTGTTTCTGACTTTGACTTCAACACATTATATAAGAGTGATGCTGAGTTTCAAAACTTTTTTCACTACCACTGCACTGTACATCATCAATAATTAGGTACAAAAGTGCAGCATTATGAACACATCATAAAAGTTTTTCTAAAATTATAAATCAATTCATACCAGACCACTTTTCAGAGCAGATTAGTCAAAATACAGCTCAAGAACTTGATGCCGAATATGGAATTTTAGTGTTACATTCTGAAGTTTGATCTTAGCAAGTGTGAAGTCCTACAACAATTTTTAGAGCTTCTTCCAGGGGTAAAACAATTTGTATAAAATTTATGAAAAACTTAGTGATCAGAGCTAGAAATCTGATTTATCTTTTTTCACAGTCATAAAAACAAAAAATAATATACTCAATTTTGGAACTTCGGGGAAAACAAAAAAAATATTATTGAATTAATAGAGAGTGTAAATGCACTTAAATCAAAATTGCACTTGTGGATATTCCAAAAATAGAAATGTAACTTTAATCACTTTCCAAGTTTGGAGAATTATGTTAATAAATATAAGAAAATCAAAACAGAAAAAGATTTTGAAAATCTTGTTGAACTTAAAAATAATTTTGAAATTAGATTTTCTGATTTTCTTAAAAACTCAAACTAATTACTTTACTCATTTTAAATCAATTTGTTGATATAGATAGTTCTGAAATATCACAACAGATTGCAAATATGAGAAATAAAAATGCCACTAATTTAGAAATGGAAATAACTGATTTTTAATCTGATCTACAATTAAAAACAAGAATATTGCAAACACATTTTTGAATATATAATAACAACATTTCACTCTTCTTACATTTTAAAACAAAATATATTTATTTATTCTTTATAGTTTCAACTATTCCTAGAAGTCTTCATCAGATCTTTTTAAATGAAAAAAAGCAGTTCTCATATAAAAAGATCTGATGAAGACTGCTAGGAACAGTCGAAACTATAAAAAATAAATATATTTTGCTTTAAAGTGTAAGAAGAGTGAAATGTTGTTATTATATGTTATATAAAAAATACAAAAATAAAGAATGAAAGAGAAAGTATTGAAGATTACATTTTTGAATACTTATAAATGAGAAAAAATATCCACTCTTAAATCAAACTTTTCAATGGTTATACTCCTGTTTTAGTTCAACTTACATTTGCAAAAGTGGTTTTCAGTGATGAACTTTTTAAAATCAAAGTTCAGATCCAGAATAATGAATGAATAAACATCTGAATGTCTGTGTAACTTTAGCCATAACATTGTATATACCAGAGTATATTAAACTAGTAGAAAACATGCAATGTTAAGTTTCACATTAAAAATATGTTTATCCTATACTTAATTTAATCCATAACAAGTAAAAGTATAAGAGTATATAATTACATTTTTTAAAATCGTATTAAAATTTTTTTATTATTTATGTATGAAGTACATTTAAAATTGAAATACTAATGCAAAATTTATTTGTGACGCAACTAAAAATTTTAAATTCTAAATTGGCTCAAACTAAATTAAATGTTGGGTATCATTGGATTAGAGTATAGAATATGCAATTTCAACACTTCAAGATCTTATAATGATTTAAACACTGATAGTCAATGCCTTGCTAAGAGGATTGTTAATATTTTTATTAAATATTATTTAATAGTAATACGATATTGTTTTTCAAGTCCATATGTTTCTTTCATTATGACAAAAAAAAATGATTTTAAGTCTTTACAAGAACATGTAAACCTTTGATTGGTTGATTACATTTTTTTTTTTAAATGTAGGGAGCTTAAATTTTGTCTTTTTGGACTTAATAAAATAATATTTATATAATTACAAATAGATATTTTAAAAAATATGATATTGAAATATTTTTAAGATTTTATTTTGGGCTAAAATCGACCAACAAGAAAATTATGTTGAATATATATATATATATATATATATATATATATATATATATATATATATATATTATCTGAGCATTAAAATTTAACAATAATAGACTCAATTATGATTTGAACAGTGGCCAAACTCTGAATGATCAGTTCCGTTTACCTCAGTGGCTAAGTGGCAGTCTCAAATGATTAAATAAGGCAGATAACAGTTCAACTCCGCTATTTCCATTGCTTAAATGTTACACAACCTCCTGAATAACAAATCATTTAATTATTTCTTATAAAGAGATTTTGCTATAATTTTTATAGTATCAATATCCTGAAGAATAACCAACATCGATTTAAATCCAAGTAAAAAAACATATCTCAAATATATGTAGCATTGCAGGCTCTGGCTAGAATTTGAAACACAGCTTTTTCCCAAGTTAATCACTAGATATAGTTGTCTATTGTCAGAAGGAGCCTAAATCTTATTCATATTGAATTTCTATAATATTCCACATTATTGTTTTGTAGTTAATGGTTCTCTAACATGTTTATTTACTTCTTTTATAAAAGATAATTATGATATTAGATTAGATCTATTTTAATTAAGATTCTTGTGACTTTCAATAATAAAAACATATTTTACAAAGTATCTATACTTCCATTTGAATTTTCAATATACACATAGGGCTCTTTTTATGCAGTAGATAGGTTTTTCAAAAACCCGCATAAAAAAATCACACAAAAATAGACTTAATCTACATTGAAAAGTGTGGATACTTTCCATAATTTTCAAAAATCGCATAAAAGCAAAGCAACAAGGCAAAATTACTTTAAAATTTGCATAAAAAATAAGAAAATAAAGTATGATTAATAAAAAATTTCAAATATTTGAAAAAAATTGATCCAAGACCAATTTTTTTATTAACTATTTAATTTTATTCAAAAACAATATGTTTTTATGTGTAATTTATTTTACATTTTTCAAACATATTTTAATCATTATTGCTATTTGACAATATGTGGGTATGTTTGTGAACTGATAAGAAATCAGATTTGTCACAAGAGGAAATACAATTAGCATCAACTTCAGTCTCTTGCTGTGTTTAATTAACCAAACAGGTGTATCAACTAAAAATTTTTGTTCATGGCTTCAAGACATTCTAGAACCATCAAGTTTTGCATTATCATAGTGAATTTATGGTCTTTTTAAAGCTTTTAAAATATACTGTAAGGCAATAATTTGTTGTTTCTCATTTTGAACCAAAAGGAGTGCTTGACAAGAATTTTGACAGCTCCAAGTTCTTTGTTTTGATATTCAAAATGAAAATGTATATTTTAGAGTATTTTTTTTCATGTTTTTTTTACATATTGTAAATTATTTTGATAAAATATGCTGAAAATATAATTATTTTAAAAAAATAGTTAAGATTCATACAACTTCTCCCGCCCCATTTTTTATTCTCACAGCTTCGCTATGAATATGAGGTAAAGGACCTCGAAAGCGCTTAGCGTATTTAATTACTGTATCTTATTATAGCTTCACATTCAAGCGTGACATACGCTTATTTTGTTTTATAAGTTAAGATTTTAGTAAAAATTCTTTACTTTTACATGAATGTAAACTGAGAAAGAAATCAATGATGTATGCAGCATTTTCTAATAGGTTACGAACATTCTTTTTAGGTTCTCCACTATAGAATATTTTTATAATTATAAATAAAAAATTATTTTTGAAAAAACTTTCATTCACTTTCATAATCTGACAAATTATTAATTTGCTTTTTACAAATGAATCTAGTATTAAAAGACGAATATATATTTATTGCTGATTCTGTAATTGAACCAATCAAATGTTTAAAACTTTAATTCACTCAGCCAATAAAAAATTTTTTTAGTCTAAAAGTTAATGGTTTTCTGTTGATAATGTAATTGGTGATTAAACTTTGAGACAATGACTTTTATAATTGTTTATGTAACTCACAATATCCAGACATATAACTATTTAGCTCTCATTAGAATTTAAAAGCTCATTCATAATCCATGTCATTAACAAGAAAATGATTGTACAATTGATTAGAAAGTTGAAGACTTTCTCGAATCATTTTTGCTATGAAACGAACAGGTTCCACTTCTGTTTCATTATCTTTTTCTAAATCTTCTACAATATCTAAATTTATTGCCAACCCTTTTTCCAACAGGCATTTAAAATATGTAAAATATAATGTGCATATATAAAATGGTGAAATCCCAATTTTAAGTGAAATATGAACTTCTTTATCACATAAAAGAAAACCGCATAAAAAGATATTAAAAAGAAATATGAATAGCATAACTTAAAACTCACATTTAAAAATCCACACAAAAAGAGACTCATATATTACAAAATTTGTCCCATAATGAAGTTGTCAGAAAAGTATGTTTATTGGAAAGTAATTTAAATAATTTCCAAATATAACAGATGAATTTTATTTTATAATATGTACCTCACCTTTGATATGAAAAGATCAAACAAAGCTTCTATTTCAAAAGATAAACATACAAATCTTGAAACTACTTACATAGAATTTTGTTGTGACATGTTATTTGTTCAGTTTTTAAAAATAAGCCTATATTCAAATAAAATGTAATGTAATCTGTCATTGCAACTATTATAAAATTGCAACAATCACAATTAACATCCACTTATGTATAGTAGATATACTCACTGTTTACTTTCAAATACTAATTCATGAATATTTCTATAATTTTTCTATTGAGAATTGCAAAATATTTCTATTAGACCACTAAACATCACATGATCACTATCTCTTACACTAGCACATAATTGTTATAAAACAAGGCAAAACTCTCCATACAGTAGTGCCACCCTGTGCCAATCAGAGTAATCAATGGATGCCAGAAGGCTTGTGCATAAAATCCCTATCTAGTGCCTACTCATACAATATCCCCAGACTAGTTTCCAGCTTGTTTTTGGCTCTCAGATCCAAGGCACCTCACAGATGAAGGCCACAAGCCAGAAACTAGTCTGGGGATATTGGATAAGTAGGCACTAGATAGGGATTTTATGCACAAGACTTCTGGCATCCAATGATTACTCTGACTGGCACAGCGTGGCACTATTGTATGGAGAGTTTTGCCTTGTTTTATATTCCTATTAGAATGATGGATTTTTACAGATTGTCATTTAAGTGAAATGTGTAAATTTTCAGCTGTTGCAACATTAGAGATTTTATTTATGATTATAATTGATATGGACATTTTATTATTAGCAAGTATGTGCCATTTTTATGTTTTTTGAAGCTTTCTAATTGTTTATTATTCCAGAAATATATATATTTTTCATTCTGTCATTCTTACCATCAGAGTGTTTTTAGCCATTAAATTGATTTCAATATAACAAGACTTGATTCAGCAGTAAAACTGGATACAGAATTGTCACTTTTGGGGAACTATCTGCAATTTTCTTATGTAAACTAGCCCAATTACTGATCACTTTAAAAGCTCAAAACAAAAACTATATAAAATAAGCTGCTGATTGGAGATTTAAATATATGATGTTAAGTTGGAAATAATGTCAAACTGACTTGAGGAAATTCAAGTAACTTAGTTCATATAGATAGGAGTGAGGGATTTTACTTTATTGAAATTGTTTTATTTCTAAAGATAGAGAATAGACTAAAGATAAACAACATATAAAAGTAGTAAGTATATAATGTAAAACTATCAAATGCTAGCTGTATTTGCCTTATTACAGCTAGCATTTCAAAAGTGATCACTTCACTTATTATGTGTGTACTGGTATAGAAATTTTAAAAGTTTTATGAATGGATCTGGTTTTTGATTTCTCTATTTCAGATGTAAGTGAATATTTATTTGGCCAGTTTTTATAAATAAATAAGTATTATGTAATACAATTTTATATTGATACAAGTATCACTTTGTAATCATGGCAATCCATTACATTGATAAGTATGTGAAATCAAATGTTTTGAGTATCTTAAATAAGGTATTTTGTGGGATTATAACGTTTTTATACTTCATGTACATCTCACTTTTTTTTATTTCAATAATTCCAGGTGGTATTTAAAATGTCACTAAATTGAGCCGTCTTTGAGCCACAAATATACATAACTGATATTTCTATGATTAACAGAATAAAATCTTTATAATGTATTATATAATTAATTATAAATGTAAACTTGACAGATTTTTAGCAATTTGTTATAAATTATGAACAGAGGTACCAAAATTTTAGCTTTATAAATTATAGTCATTTTAATTGTTACAATTTATATCATTTTAAATTTGATTATTAAATATAAAGTTTATACTTGTCAGCTACTCTGCCAACTATCTGAAAAAAAAATCCAAATTTCATCCTGCCCAAATTCAAACTCTAGATGGTTGCCATTGGTAGCTGAATGCAGTGTCCATTATAGTTTCAAATACAATTATATAGTTATACTTTGAGACTGACATCAGGGCAGAATGAATGCAGTAGGCCTTATGTAGAACAGACTGAAAATTATGCAGAGCTTTGCGAAAAAGTTATTAGTGGAGTCACCAAAATATTTTCAAAAAAAGATTTTTTGAGAAAAACATATAAATTTTATTACAGAAAATTTACAAACATTGATACATGTAGTAGTTATCACAGAAAACAGACTATGCCACAATACACACTGATAGTCAACAATTCATTTTGAATTCATTGCATTACTTAAGCACTGTCGCATTATGATGTGCAGATCCCAAAAAAGATTATTTACAACCAGTATGCTATTTTTTTAATTAATTGATGCGAACATAAACTTGTTGAGATTATATTTGTGACAATGCTGTGCAATAGATGTATATTATGTCATACTGATTTGAAATTATCCCTGATATTTTATTTACATTTTCCAGGAATTTTAAAATATTATTTGAGTATTTTAGTGTCTTTTATACTGGCAATAAAAAAAAAATTAATTAAAATATTTACCGTAGTAATACATCACGGAAACATCAGCAATTCCACTATCAAATATTCTTAGAATATAAAAAATGTGAGGTCTTATTGAAAAAGAATCCTTGGTATGATGTCTGAAAAACTGAAACCTGAGTCAGCCTGCTGTCATATAAAATTGCTGCATATGTGCCCTGCAAAATGAAAGTGTTTGTGACAGACGAAAAAAAGAATTAATAATAATAATAATAATAATAATAATAAAAAAAAAGAATTAAGTAGTAAAGAGAGTTAAAAAAAGTGTTAAAAATGAAATAAATAAATAAATGGGTTTATTGCTTGGGAGATCAGAACATGTTCGAATACAGGAAGTGGTTCAACTGGGTATAATCCGTGATTAAGTTCCAGAATCCATCAATTTATCACTGCACAAAACAACACAGGTTAGTGAAATAAAGTAAATCTTATTTCTGTAAGGTGATTTTTATTACTTTGTTTCATTTTGGTATGTTTTGCAATAAATATTTATCTCCCTTTTTTTTTCCATATGTCAAATGCGTTGACCGCGAAGCGAACCCGGGCCGGCTGCTTGGAAGGCAGCTATGCTAACCGCTAGGCCACCAACGCTTGACTTTCTTCAAAAATTTGTCAAGCGTTGGTGGCCGAGTGGCTAGCACAGCTGCCTTACAAGCAGTTGTTCCGGGGTTCGTTTCCCGGCTGACGCTTTGACACATAAAAAAAATTTTTTTTACCATTTTCAGAATAATAATAAAACAATCAAAACAAGACTTTAGATAAAAGTAATCCCAAACAGATTTTAATTAAATTTGTATGCTTTTAATTTCCACAATTTATTAAGTTAGAATATCAGTTTAATTTATTACCGAGTTACAAAATCTCGTTCATTTTATTAAAAAAAAAAGTAAAATTACTTACCATTGTTCATATTTTGTCTAATTTAAACGAACATTTTCTTTACGAAATGAATCCAAACTTTATTAATAGCTATTATTGATATTGCCTTGTTATTTGTCTCTGCCATTGGTTTCTGCTGTTATTTCGTTCTTCTTCAATAATTAATTGGCAATGAATGATTTGTGAAAAGTATTTCTTGGCTCATTTTCTTTTTAATAATAGTCAGCTAATCTTTTTTGTTTTAGCCTTTTAATTAAATTAGAAGCTGCATTTAATTCTACATACTTCATAGATTTAGAATTATTAGCGTTTAATTAAAAATTCAATTTATCATTTATTTTAATGAATCTTATTTATTACCGTCATCTATATTTATACACACAATAAAAAGTTTTGACTTCCAATAGTTTAATCAAAATGTGACAACTTGAAAAATAAGTTATCATTATATATATATTATTCTTTTATACTATATATATGATGAAGAATACATATATAATTTTAAGACCTAGAAATATTATAGTATTTTTTCATCAGTTGTCACTAATTCTTAACTTAAGGTCAGTTGGAGTTTTTTTGAAAGCAAATTAAAAGTGTGTGTGAATAATAAACAAAATTCATATATATTGCTTATAATTTCTTTCATATACACTTTAATGCAATTTTTTTATTATAAAACTTCTTTATTTTCCTGACAGTTTCGACTGTCCTGCAGTTCATCAGAGCTTTTTGGAAAAAAAAGCAAAGGAAGGTTCTGAAAGCTCTGATGAAGACTGCTGGACAGTCGAAACTGTCAGGAAAATAAACAAGTTTTATAAAAAAAATTTGCATTAAAGTGTATATGAAAGAAATTATAAGCAATATAAAGTAAAGGAGAAGAATAAGAGTATATACTTCTAAACAAAATTCACCCTACAATTTCAAAACTATATCAGTAACTAAGTGAGATCATTCTGTCTTTTCATTGCTTTGATGTCACTTAACTCAATGGGAGGTAGTTACTTCTGTTTCAATGTTATATATATATATATATATATATATATATATATATATATATATATATATATATATATATATATATATATATAAACATTCAAGAGATATGAATTGCAATTAACTGCTTTATTTGATATCTTTATTTTCAATTAAATTGATAAACTACTATTTGCTATTTTGGGTGATCTTCACAATGTTGTTCTTTCACTTAATGTAATAAATTCCACTATACGTATATTTCCAATACTTAAGCTTTTGTAGTAAAGTACACATCCACTTATCATATTAATGGTTTCGTCACCTTTTTTTCTAGCTTTACAAAGTCCATCAATATCCCATTTAATATTAGACAGTTCTTTTTCCAATTCATGTAATATTTCTTCTCTTCAAAGTGATTATAGTTATAGTTGCAAATAAAAATGTACCGGATGATTGAGAAAATGCAATAGTAATATTGATATTTAAGAAAGATGATAAGAATATATTAAAAATTACAAAAGAATATATTAGAAATTACAGATCTATTAGTCATCTATGCAATATATTTACCAAAGTAATTACAACTGGTCTATAGTGAAATTTGGATTCAAATCTCATCCAAATATTAGGTGATGTTGTACAAAGAATTACTTAATATAAGTTGTGATATTGATTTACATTTGTGGATTACGACAAGCATTTGACAATTTAAGTATTTTCTACAATGAATAAGGCATTGATCATCAAAATGTATACCCCAGATATTGCCATATTCTAAAGAACATTTATCTGTGTAACAACAATAATTAAATTACATAATAGTACTAACCATTAAAACCAGATTAATATTGATAATATTGGTATCTGAAAGAATGATTCCATATATCCAAGGCAGTTTTACAAAAAGTATTTTGTGAATCAAATGAAAAGTTAAGGAAATAAAAATATATGTATCTTATTTATGTTACTTAGATTTAGCAAATAATGTGGTTGTATTTAAAAGGAAAGCTTTAGAACTTCTAAAAAGTTTGTTAGAATCATCAGATGAAAGGAAAAAAGTAGGACTAAAGATAAATGATAAAAATATTATCAAGTAGATGAAATTAATCATAGAATTAAACTTAGATGGGATAGCAGAAATAATAGTAAAAACAAATATATGTATACGTTTAGAAAAGATTTTTCATGTTTTATCAGTTATTTATTTTTGAATTTGAAATTTTGATACTTAACAAAAGAACAATACAGAAATTTCAGGTCAATTTTTAAGCTTAGAGAGATGTATATTGGAAATAATCATAAGAAATCAAAGTTAAAATTTGAGGATAAGAAAAAAACAGGTATTATTGATATCATTTAATGAAGTAAGGACTGAAATGAAGCTGAATTGGTTGTTTTTTCTGATAAAGAGATTAATAAATGGTTAGTTAAAACTTTAAAGTTCTAAAAGATTGCAAAAGATCAAAAATTAGATTGCTGCAGATGAATGAATGAAATAAGAAAGTTTGTTGGTATGAGATATGGAGAAAATGGATTAAATTTGGAAAGATTATCTTCTTGTAGAAGAAATTGATAATAATTGAAAATAATCGTGTATAAAATAGATACTACATATATATTCCTTATAATAGAAAAAATACCTGTTCATTCATACAAAGTTGAAAACTGAGATCTAAATTATTTCTATCTCATATTGTATATATTTAATGTCCTCTTAATAGTTTAAAAAATTTGTATATATTATTGACTGTATTTATTTGTACTTTAAAAACAACCAAATCATATTTACAGTAAATAAATATAAAAAGTATATATTGTTCTATTCTAAAAATTAGTTATTCAAATCTATAGTATATAGGATAAAAATAGATTATCCGAAATCCATATATTAATGAGAGAGAATGATCTGAACTTTTTATAATGAATGATAATTTATGATTTAATAGTTTAGATCTTTAAATCTCTTTATTCTAACTAAGCACTTTCAATATTTTCATAATCATAATCATAGCTTTACATTTTAATCTATGTAATATTTAATATTATTTGTATTTGTATATTGTTTGTCAGATTTGCATAAATTAAATTAGATGTGGTTAGAGAGGCTGAAGTCAAGTACACATTAAATAAAAAGGAAGCTAACATCCATTTGCTTTGCTATTTCACTTTTGTTCTCTTCTTGTTACTTCTAACACAGATCTCTCCCTACTCTATTGAGTGTTTTGAAGTCTCTGTATTGCTCTTCTGTTAAGTGTCTTAAGTTTCCAATGCATAGGTAGGAACTGGTAAAACACATGTATTAAAACCCTTTTCAAAGACATCATAACATTTCTTTTTAATGTTAAATTATTTCTAATAAAGGTATTTAAAAGTTTAATTTTATTATTAATTTAATCTAGTATCTTTCCCGTTGTATTAATTAATATTCTGGCCAAGATAGTTATAGTTGTGAACTTTTTTTTTGTGAAAATTTAGTAAATTTTTTTTCCCATGTTTATTTTTAGTCCACCCTTTTTACACTCATGTAATAATTCTTGTAACTTTTCTTGAAGCCATGAAAAATTATTTGGCAAAATAATTAAATCATTTAAAACATTTAAAGACTTAAATAAGATTTATATATTTTAATTCTCTTCGTATTCTATTTTAGTCCATAAAATATTTCTTGTAAAACTGCTGTATATAGTTTTGGAAATATAAAATCACATAGTCATCCACCCATAGTCATCCACCCTTAGTAATGTTGATTGTCTTTGTGTCATTAGGAAATTTAATCACTAGTATTGATTTTGATAAAAAAAATTTAGAATATGGCAACATCCCAGAATTATATTTTAATAACTGAAATCTTTAATCAGTGTGAAATGCATTCGAAGCATAAAGACAATTCATATTTATTAGACCTTTTAAAAATTTCGATCACTGTCTATTTGTAATTCATTGTGCTTTAAAGACATTTTTTTTCTTTCAGTTACTTTTAGACCAAAGTTTGTTGGAAATGAATTATAATTATCTTTTGTATAAAAACTGTTAAAAGATTAACAGATATGTAATTTCTAATAAATATTTTTATTGATGATTTTGTTAAATATTTATATTACTATGCATTCCAATATTTAAAACTTCTACATTAGTTAAATATTTTATATTTAGTTTTACCAACAATTTTTCTATTTTTCATTTCCTTCTTTTAAGATATCAATAATAATTTCGTCATTTTTTGAAGCTTTTTATCTTTCTAGAATTAATTGCATGACTCATATTTTCAATTAAAATTCTTATCAATTTTAATGATATTATAATTGTAGGGGATATTTACTTTTTTTGATTTTTATTATTTTATAATTCTTTATAGAACTCTTTCACACAACCATGATGGCATCTCTCCTTTTAGCAATAATTACACTTTTTCTTCTTCTTAGAGTTGAAATAACTTTCTTCCAGTACCAGAATGTTGTTTATACTTTTGAGATTTCTATTATCTTCTATAACTTTCTTTGGTAATTCAGTTATATATATATATAATTAATAAAACAAGTCATAAATTTCGTAACTTGCTTTTAAGCTTGCATTTAAATGATCACTAGATGGAACATACCAATAGCTCTAATCAAGCTTTATTTTATAAGTGCCAAAAGAGAAAGAATTCAAAATCTCTATCGGAAAGTCCCAATCTCCAAACAAATTGGTTTTGAGTATGTACCAGTGCTGCACTGAGGTGTCCCAGCACTCCACTGAGGTTAGCCATAAGTTTGAAACCAATTGGTCTGGAGATAGGGACTTTCTGATAGAGATTTTGATTTTTTTCTCTTTTGGAACTTATAAAATAAAGCTTGATTAGAGCTATTGGCAAGCTCCATCTAGTGATCATATATATATATATATGATCACTACATGGAGAAGACAACCTTGAACAAAGTCCACTGTGCCATGTTGCAGCAAGAAATGTAGCTAAATTCCAGATATAAAGGATGATGGCTGATTGACGCATGATGGCTGATTGATGCAATTATAAATTATGATGAGCATACTAAAAGGCATTATCAGCTTAAAGTTTATTTATAATAATGTTAATTCCACAGTAATATTTCTTGTCCATTATATGGATGGCTAGAATATTTGTTACTTTGGGCCAGGGATACTATTGAAGATTCATTATGGCACTTCTAGCAACCTAGATTTGAACCTATACCTCTTTAGTAGACATCCCATTAAGTATCAAATAATAGTTTGGGGTTCATAAAACTCACTTGTAATGTTGCACTACTTAGTTACCTTGATGAAATGCATAAATGAAAAGTGAATAAAGTAAAAAAAAGATATAACAACAGCAGTTTTATTCAAAGTAATAGTAACAGGTGAGATATCTCCACATCCTCTAAAGTCTAAACAATGGATAGTACAATTCCTGATAAGACATTTGCATTACTAGGTAATGGTAAATTACATTTTTTTTTCTTAATTAGAAAAATATGCACATGCATATATAATATTTTTGTTATTGCAAATGTCCAATTAAGGCTTGAACTACATACTTCAGTAGGAGTACATAATGATAATAACTATGTATCCAATTCCTCAATTAGGAATTAGATAATAAACACAAAAAAGGAATATAATATAAATATACAGTTTACTCTAGGCAAATGGATATCATATTTAGAGTAGATAGATTAGTATAAAAATCAATACAGGTATAAAAATGGACACAGATTAATAGATAACAAACTAAAAAAATAATATACATATATAATAAAAATAATAACTCTTATTTTAGTTTTGTTCATCTTGATTTAGCAAAAAGTAGTTATATATATATAAATAAAATAACATTTTAATCATGTGATTGTAACAATCTTCAAGATTATTTTTATTTTCTGTTTTGTCAACAAATTATATGAGCTTTGGCCTACTTATTCCTCCCATACCTTTCCTAGACTGATTTAAACATGAACAAGTTAATCCACATGATTATTCAAAAAAGTTGTAGAATTTACATAGTTGCACTCTTTTTAATGTATCTCTAACATTTGTGTATAGATACCCTGTCTTTTGATGATCTTCACCGCAAAATAATATAATCCACATTCTCTGCCAGTAAAGTATATTGTGATATAAAATTACTATTACAGCCTTTTTTGTATGTTATTGAAAACTTTTTGGAAAATAACTTAAACATCTTCATTCAAACTTTATTTCAATCTCATCTCAGTGTTATGTTTTGTTTTGAAAAACAGCTTAATCAATCAGTCTTTACAAACTTTATCAATGACATGTTTTTTAAAAAGCATAAGAAAGAATATTGATGATAATGATTCATAATAGAACATAAGAAAGAAAAACAGTAAAAAAATACATTTTTTTATTAATATGCATTCATTTCAAGGAAACCAAATTTATGTAAACAAAATTTAAATACTTAAAAATTCTATCACATAGTTAATACTTTAACAATTTTGGTTGTTTTGAATCTGTTTCCCTTCCTTTTTTCTTCTCAATAATTAATTTTATAATTAGTTACCAAATTTTCATTTTTTCATTTTTATTTTATGTATATGAATATTTGTTTGAGAAAAATCCTAAGACATTCACATGCATAATTACTGGAACAAAATTATCTATATGAGCAATGCCATTTTTATTATTGTTACACAATCTTTGCATTTGAAGCTTGTATCTGGCTATGCATTGCTATAATACTCTCATCTAATATAGGGGCATTGAACTGTATCAAGAACATAGTTTGCCTCAAGCAATTTTCATTACATTACCTATGCATTAATTTAATTCTACTCCACTATTTTTACTATTATCATTTCCTTTTTCTTTTATGAACTTATGAGCTAAAGTTATTATGCCTCTCTGAACTATTGATATTTCTTTTTAATAATGATTAATTTGTTTCTTTACTTTTTGGAAATTTGGATGATGTTCTACAACTGAAAAATATGAATACTGACTCCAGCATCATGATAAATAGGAAGATTCTGTCTCAGTTCATAACAATTCAGCATAAATACCAAGAAAGCTATCTCAATTTGAGCATAATATGTCACTTACAACTCAAAAGATGCAATAAAACCAAATTTTGGACATAATAAAACTGTGCCACCTGACATTTATGAGCTTTAGAAGCCTGTGATCCATAGCATAGTTCTGTCTATAATAATAAGCATGGTATAAAACTAATATTAGTTCATTTCTTTGAGTTATAGGACTAATTTTAATAACTTTGAATCTTCAACTAGAGTAGTGGCAGTGCAAATATATACTACTTAACGAGCATATTGCATCTTCATACCAATGATAAAAATCCTTTCGCCATCAGTACTGTGTCTGTAAACAATCAGCATCTAAAAATCACCTTCTAATTCTGCAAAGATCTTTAATCTTTGTTTCTAATCATTCTGCTTATTAGTTTGTTTTTCCCCATTTCTATAGCAAAAGCATAACTGCAACCTGCTTTTTGAGATTGGGGATCATGATCAAATCTTTGACAAATGCATGACTCACTTTTAGTTCACCTTATGCAAGTTGTAGTTGGACTGATTGAACCACTAGCCAAACTTCTTTGCTGTGGTTTCTTTTTCCATAGTGACACTTTTTTGCCATTCTTCAGATCATGGTGGAGGCTTTTCTTTTCACTTTCCATACATAAGGGCATTTTTACAAGGGCCACTATCCTTACTATAAGTTGTTTTTGAGGAGTTTTAAATCTCCTTTTTTTGCTATTACAGGCTTTCTGCTGACAAAATCCTTTAACAGTTCAGCAACTTATTCAATAGTATGTCTATCCATATCAATCAGAACCCTTTTAATATTGTTTGAGAAGAGATACCTCAATATTTGTATGATCTACAGTTCTATTAATGGGTTGGCTGTTATGCTCTCAACTTTGTTACTTGTTTTCTAAAAATGGAATTTAAGGTTCATTAGGTGAACATTTTACTTTGGATATCTTGTGCTTGATACATTTCTGGCAATCCTTACTTCAGGGGCAGTATAATAATGTCTGTTTAAACTTTGAAAAATTTCTAGGATGGATGAATAATGAGTTCCATTATTCCTGTGATGCTCCCTGAAAATGGCTACAGATTATAGATTTGCTTCTTCTCTCATGGTATTTAGACTGTAATGTTTCCAGGTTGCTTATATGTTTAATGCATGCTTTACCTACATTGCCTGGAAGATTATCATTTTTAAAAACTGGTTTACTATATCAAGTATATGACTCTGTAATTGGTCGTCTGTATTTCTTCTCCATTTTTCTTTTCATTTATTTGTCTGTTTGGGATGTTCCAACCACTTTTTCATCTGGCCATTTTGTCTACGGTCAGTCTCTAGTTTTTCAATCCTGTCCATCATTCATTATTGATCATTATTTCCAATTTGGATTGTTTTATTTGCCTATTGGGAATACCTATCTCTTTTTGCACCAGATCTAGATGTTTTTTTATTTTGTTACCAACTCTACTGTTCCTTGTAACTGGCTTATTATTCTATCCTGCTCTTCATTGTTCTTTTTGACCTCTTTATAAATGTTTTCCATTTTGTTATTCAAGCTCCATAATCCACTCTAATTTATTCATAATTATTTTTTTCAGATGGTCTGGATTATCACACTCACCAACTTTTCCATTTGGATTTTATAATTTTCAGCCATTTTTACATTTGGTCTGTTATTTGTGCCACTAAACTTAACAATAGTTTTGTTTAATCCACTTACTCTTTCAAGGTTCAATTTTTTCCAAACTGTTTTTCATCACTTATTGTGACACATGACTCTGTGATATCTGTCTGTTCTATTAATGGCACAATGTTTTCTTCTGATTTCTATCTGTTCTGCTAACAGTACAATGTTTTCTTCTAATTTTTGAGTTTGCATTTTTGCTTTAGTCCTTGTCATCATTTATCAGAACAACTAATACTAATCTTATCATCATTTATCAGAACAACTAGTACTAATCTTATTTTTTCTCTTTTTATATATATAATATCAATGATTGTTGAGTCCATCCCTCAACTATACAGCAGTTTCACATACTTCTTTTTCATATTCAGCCCCACTTTTTTTCTAGCATGTTTGCTCTTGTTCATATGGTTTTGTCATACTATTTAACTTTTTTCACATTGCCCTTTCTATTTTATCTATTTCACTATTTATGAATTTTACATTCATTCATGCAATATTTCCTTATTTCTCTCAGGGTTTGTGATTACTCTTGTATTTCCATAATATACACAAGAGATAATCATGATGCATTGCAGAGCTAAATATAACTGGATGCCTAGATGGTGACTTGTTGTAACAGCAAATATAACTAAGCTCCAAGTATATAGAATGATGTTCCACTGACCCAATCACAAATTATGATGAGCATACTGAGAGACATTATCAGTTTAAAGTCTATTGCTAATAATGTTAACTCCACAACAATAATATTTTCTGTTATATGAATGTAACTTACGATGTCTGAGGTGGCTAGAATACTTGTTACTTTGGACCAGTTATACTATTGAAGACTTATAATAGTACCACTAACAACTTATATTTGAGCTTATATCTTTTTAGTAGGCATTCAATTAGTATAATAGTGCCACTAGCAACCTAGTTTTGAACTTATGCTCACTTAGTAAACATTCAATTAGGAATGAATGATACATTTGAAGTTCATGAATTCATTTGTGATGTTGCACTATTCAGTTAACTTGATGAAATACATAAATGAAAACCAAATAAAAAACAGATATAACAACAACAATTTTATGCAAAGTAATAGTAACATGTAAGGAGTCTCTATATCCTCTCAACAATAGGCAATATAACTTTTGATAAGGCATCTGCATTACTAGGTAATGATTGGCCGATCAAGATTTGAATATAGTAGTATGTAATGATAATATATGCATCCAATTCCTCAGTTAGGAATTATATAATACATAAAAAAAGAAATATAATACAAATATACACATTACTCTAGGCAAAGAGATATAATTTTTAGAGTATATAGGTTAGTATAAATAAAAAAATAGTTGCAGATTAATGGTTAATAAACTAAGAACATATTTATATAATGAAAATAATTTAGTTTAATTTTTGTTCATCGTTTGTTGGCAAAGAATAGTTGTATTAAAATAAAATAATACTTTCCTCATTTGACTGGAACAATCCTCAAGATTATTTTTATTTTCTATTATGTAAATGAAGTTATATGAACATTAGTCCACTCTTAAACACTTTCTTGATTGGATTCAACATGTACAACAAGATTCTTTTAAAAAGTTGTAGAATTTACATAGTTGCAAAGTAGAGTCCATTTGCTCTATTCTATATAAATGGTTCACGACATTTTTCGATGAGTTATTTTATTAATTGATACAGTAGATTGTTGCAGTGTGATGGTGTAGATATTAGAAATTGATAGACCTTCTTTTTTCTTGGGTGGGACACATAGGTAAACACATAAGATAGAGCTTCCTCTTAAAGACTATCAACAAACGGTACATTTTTTAAGTAGCAATATTCCATTCATTTTCTTCTCATTTTGAATATTTTAATATGTTAATTATTGAAATGAATTGTTTTTATTAAAATAGAAGTATGTAACAGCTAAAAATTTATGTTGATGAATTGGTATTCCTAAACGTAATAATCCAAAGATTGTTTTTCATTTTTATTTTGTATTTGTGACTTTATATAAAACATTGAATACATTTAAAAGACAATTATTTTATTTTCCTATCACTTTTGAATGATTGCATCTGAGTTATTTAAATAAAAATTAAAGAAAATTTTTTTTATCCATTACTATTAAAATAATGGTTTCCAATATGAAGCACATGACCTATAAGGGGGCTAATTGTTCTCACATTTTATTATTCAGAAATTAAGCTAAGAATGTTTTTTAAATTTCTCTCTTTTCCCACCATTTTCTTCTAAATATCTTCTAAATATAGGGATTTGAACTCAGACTTTCAAGTACCCATTAACTATCCACACTATCTCATACCACTGATACACATGACAACACACATGTAGAAAAGATAAATAATTACCAATATAGACATTTCATGCTAAACCAGCACTCATCAGTTGGTCCAGATTATCATCTCCCATAATATGGCTTGAAGCTTCAATTACTTTAACTGTCTTTTCATTAATGGGATTTTAGACTTCCTCCATATGAATAGTTCACTTTTTGAATAATAAAAATTATGTCATAAGGCAGGGAATCAAGATTTTAGATATGCTTAAGTGGATCATGGCCAAAAAAAAAAAAAGTTGGAAATCAGTTTTAAAACAATATAGAATTATAAAAACAGGCAAAACTCTCTATATTGCCACTCAGTGCAAGCCAGAGTAATCAATGTATGCCAGAAGTGTGCACAAAATCTCTATCTAATGCCTACTCATTCAATATCTCCAGACTAGTTTCTGGCTTGTGGCCTTCGTCAGTGAGGAGCCTTGGATCTGAGAGCACTGCATCTAGATCTTAGGATCCAATTCAACCCTCCAGCAGCCATCTCTTATCTCTACTTGACTACAAAACTATGAGTCTTAAATTGAAAATATCATATAGAATTATAGTTTTTATACATAACTTTTTTTAAATGTAAGGATGTCTTTATTCCACATATATAATGACTTTATGTGACCCTAATTGTGTAACAAATTGAAGGTGAAACTTTTTGAAATATTGACAAAATAATTATTTTATGATAGTTTTATCTCCTTCTTATTGTTGATTAGCTATTTATTAGCACAACAGACTTTAATTATGGGCAAATTATTTAAATATTTTATGAAGATGGATATATATTTTAAAGGATCAATATTGGTTCAATTTTTTTCTCTTTTACATCTCAACTTAATTAACTTATGGGTCATATTGAATTTTATACATCTGGATGAAAATGCAATATTCACAAAAACTTTAGTTTACATAATGTTAAAACTAAAATATTATATATTTTATAAAACTAACATAAAAACAATAAAGCAAAAAAATATAATTATCATAAGATTAAGAAATAAAGAATTTGGATATTATTAGAAATGTCAATTTTAAATTTATTCATAAATTTTGAATTTTGATATGTTTTAAAATAAGAATTTTGTTACCATGTTTATATTTTTTTTACACAATTATAATTAAAATAACTTATAAAAAAATATTTACTTGTATTTTATATTGCTGCTTTTCTAAAAACGAAAATGTTTTGTTTTATATTTAATCCCAAATTTATGTATGGTTTTTTTTTTTTTGGAGGGTGTGTGTGTATTATTTTCTAACAAAATAAATGTTGGATTATATAATAATTTTCAAATATTTATTTAATAATGTTAATAAGTTCTAATTTTGAAGTGTATTAAGACAATTAAAATCACACACTTATAATAAATGCTTATATACATATTGTAATGTTTGAAAATAATGAAATAAAGCTCAATGTTGAATCAACCCAAATTGTGTACTTGAAGAAAAACAATAGGCATGCATCAGGCCACTATATTATATATCACACATAATCAAGGATATAACACCATATTGTGCCACAAAATTATATGTAT
The DNA here is from genome assembly GCA_028023455.1 of Epiperipatus broadwayi. Taxonomy (NCBI): domain Eukaryota; kingdom Metazoa; phylum Onychophora; class Udeonychophora; order Euonychophora; family Peripatidae; genus Epiperipatus; species Epiperipatus broadwayi. Next base: position 8,176,563 of record JAQFVV010006207.1, read on the forward strand.
TGGAAAGCAACAATAGGCAAAACTCCATGTTGAGTCAATCTCAATTACAATTATTCAAATGTAATCTGCGATTCATGTTAAGCCATTATATCATGTCAAGATTTATGGCCGGGATAATGAAATGTGAATGAAGCTGAGGATTGGCATAGCCAAATTTATATATAGAAACTAGATGAAGTATTGATGTAAGATAAAGAACAGGATATGTATGAAAGTTCAAACTTAAGTATCGGTTTAATAAATAAATAAATTTATATTAATAAGGCTGATGATACATTTTAATGTGATATCTCAAGTAGACTTACATATTCTATGACAGGAGTCCCCAACCTTTTTGCACTTAAGAGCACATTCTATAATACCGGCCAGGTGGCGGGCACCATTTATTTTTTCAATGTAAATTTATAATTGGATATTGTTAATAATACACATAATGTACAAAAAAATATTTATTTCAAAAATAAAATTTTAATGTATAATTAATGTTTATATTTTTATGTAAATTGCTAAATTATATATAATATTACAAGTCAATGCGATCTTTGGCACTGCACTTCATTGGCAATTGCTTCATAATTAGAGGAGTATGGTGATATTCCTGCTCGTAAGCAATCATCAAGATGTTCGTCACTCAGTCGAGATAGACTTTTATGATGTAAAAGTATAGTATGCCCTACAATTTGATTAGAACATAATACAATAATTTATAAGCAATTTTAAAAATTAAATTTATTTGTATCAGATAAATAATTTTTTATCGTGTTTGGATAGCAGCGGGCACACGTAAAATGGTCTGCGGGCGCCATGGTGCCCACAGGCATAGGGTTGGGGCCCCCTGTTCTATGGTATGACTCTTGATTATTACATATGAGGGGATTTGTAAATCTGATATTACTTTCTCAGAATAAGCACAATAAAAATACATATCAATTAAATATAAAATAAAAAAACTTTTATCTTAAAGAACATGTAGTAAAACAATTATTAGAGCACCATTTTGTGGCCCAGAAGTCCTTGAGAAATCAACTTCATATTTCTCATATACCCAGTCTACTATGATTATCTCAAAAGCTTTAAGAGCTAAATTATCAACTATTGTTATGATTATGGAAGACATTAATTTTAAATTTTAATTACCAAAATTTATTTAACAGTGGCAACAACAAAAAAAATAGCAATAAAATGAATTAAACAATTTCTAAACAATAATTATTGACAAAGCAACTGTGACTCACAACAATCAGAAAACCTGTTTCTTTTCACTAGCAATTAAAATTATTTTATACACAGTACAATAAATGATAGTAAAGAATTTAATAGAAGCACATAAAGTATCTCATAGCCAGACACACTCATAGGCAAAGGACATTCATAGTTAACTATAAATATGGCATACAAACAGTATATATATATATATAGATTATTAATAATTTTAAGTTTGTTTATCATGTTCCAAAAACATAAATATAATTGATAAGAAATTATACCTCTGCTTGAGGCATTTGATGTGAGTGAATCCATCTTTGTTAGAATAAATTAATTTAAAATAACAAGGTATTACAAAATTATTAAGATTTCATCTTAAAAAAACATATATATTGCTGCATGGGCAGAGGAATTATTCAACTCAGCTGTAAACACAAAAGTTTTTTGATAATTTTGATGGCATTTCATCAAAAACACAGAGTAATTTTTAAGTCTGAATAATACACAAAACTCTGGAAGCATATTATTAACTGTATAAACTTCTTATCTTTCTTGTATATATATAATATCAAAATATATACAATCTATACACAAACTTCTTTATAAATCTTAATTTATTATAATATGAACTATTATAATTGTACTATAATATACTCCAACGTTTTGACTGTACTATTTTATAATCTTTATCAAGGAATAATTAAAAAATATGTAAAAACAATAAACACAAATATCTCTTACATTAAACCTCTTCTAACAAAACAATCTTAACTTTTCATTACATTCGTTTCTTAAATAAGAAAGGTATTTAAGAAACGAAGGTAATGAGAAGTTAAGATTGTTTTGTTAGAAGAGGTACTTGTATTTTGTTATATGTATTATGGAATATTTGTATTTATTGTTTTTTAATGTATTTTTTAATTGTTCCTTGATAAAGACTATAAAATAATATAGTGGAAACGTTAAAATATATTATTGTACAATTGTAATAGTTAATATTATAATAAATCAAGATTTATAAAGAAGTTTGTACGCGAATTGTATATATTTTGAAATTAATGGGCTATTTTTAAAATAGAAGACTGTTATTTTTTTAATTTGTTTGTATATATATAATACATAATTTCCTACAGAATATTTAACTTACTGATCCTTGAAGTAATTCTCATCTTCATGTGGGCCAGGATGATATATAAATTCACACTTACATATATCTATGACTTTCATAATCAGAATGATGATCGAAATCGATAACAATGGATATGTATTCCAATTCCAAATTATGATTGAAAATAAATGTATTCACAAGTCATGCATGGACATATGTATAATATGACTTCATTCAATCTTAAAATGTTCATGTATATAAATAAAGAAATGCTTCTATAATGAATCGATTTCCAATAAACATTTTTTTTTCTTATGCACATATACCACTCTCGTTTTACAATATTTAAAACCGTAGCGTACATCATATTTCATTTAAATTACTAAGTAAAATTTTACTTTTTTTTTTTTACATTATAGTAGAAAACTTATAACCAATGCTTATCTTTATTTGATAAAAATAAACCATTTTTTTCTTTGTAGACATAATTAAAATTCCAACATATTCTGTTAAAATGTTAACAAGATGAAATAATATGTGTGATAATAATCCGGACCAACTGACGAGTGCTGGTTTAGCACGAAATACATCTATCGGTGATTATTTATCTTTTCGACATGTGGGTGATCAAGTGTATCAGCAGTATGAGATAGTATGGATAGTTGAGGGTCATGTGGACAAACTGAGTTCAAATCTCCTACATATTACATATTGGAGTGCAGGTTTGAAAAAGCCTGTACTGTAGAAAAAATTCATATATTAAATAATAATTAAAATTATATTTACAATACTTTTTTTGAATTTATAGTTTTTTTATAAAGTTAAAAGATTTTCACAGAAATGTTCTATAACAAGATAGTATGTTTTTTGAAATTATCTAACAAAAGGCAGACATGATAATTTACTCTTAATATCACAGTGCTCATTTGCAATAACTTTTACGTCATCTTCATTAAGAAAAGAATTGCAAAGACATTTTATATAATTATATAGACAAACTTTGTTGATAATTTCCACTTTATTTTATTAAAGATAATATATCTGAATACATTGAAAGATGTTGAATGCAAGATAGACTCCTAGAGTTTTATTTATTCTATGATTGATATTAATAAACCAATAATTTTTTTTTCTTGGTTTGCTTCTTATCTGTTGTTATGCAAAGTTTAAAATAAGATTATGGACTACAATTTAATGCTAATTTTTCATGTTTTTTTTTTAAAAAAGTTATTAAAATCGCTAATAAATTAGTAAAAATCTGTCAAGAATTGGTGGTCGGGAGGTCAGCGACAGCTGCTTTACAAGCAGTTATCCCAGGATAGAGGGTTCACTTCCCGGCTGATGCTATGACACATGAGAAAAAAAATTAGTAAAAATCTTTTAACAAATCTCTCCTTTCCCATATCATGTGGAACTTCTAATAATCAACTGATATCAATAAATTTAAAAAATAATAAAATGATAGCACCAGTTGAAAAAATAAATGAGCAATAATAATATTGTCTTTTGTCAATATATATTTTTCTTTATCAGCTACTAAATCTCTTCTTTTTATATGTCTGATACCAAAATAATTAGACTATTATAAGTTTTTGACTTTTTTTTATCCTTTTCTTCTCTTTAATCAAAAAAATTATATAAATCAATTATTCAATAATAACCATTCCAATAATAGTAAATGAGTATCTGGTATATTTAAAACTAATATGTAAGCATATACACATATCGATAAATGTATATCCAACTTTATACATACATTTATGATTAAGATAAAATAAAGATGACTGATGAGAATAGATCACGGATATTAAATTTAATATTATTATTCAAATATGACAATTATTACTATATTTAATATTATTATTATTATTATTATTATTATTATTATTATTGCATGCTACATTAAAAAAACCTCTTCCTTAAGTTATATTCTCAAAACATATGGGCAATTTAATTTTTTTAAATTTAATAACAAATTATTTTAATTTGAACAAATAAATTTGTGAGAATATTCAATATAATGCAAATTATTATTGCTAGAAGAGATGACAATAGATGGACAATTGAAATCATAAACTGACTTCCAAGAGATTGTAAAAGATCCAGAAAGAGACCACATGTGAGATGGACGGATGAAATAATAAAGTGTGCAGGGGTGATGTGGAGAAGAGAAGCTAAAGATCAGATAATGTGGATCGAACTTGGAGAGGCCTTCATCCTGCAGTGGATTGATAATGATTGATGATGACCCTAAAGCATTCTCTGTGATTTTTTTTTTTTTATAATATATTCTCAACAAATAGCTTTCACAAAAAAAATTCATAAAAAAAATTATACGGCCACCATTTTAATAAAATAAAATTTCTTTTAATAATGTGTGCATAGTAATACCATTTCTCCATTATGTGTTTACATGCTTGACATAAATCAACTTTTTTTAATAAGGTATTTAATAATAAGTTAGTTAATTTATGTACAGATAAATAAATATATATGGATAAGCGATTGGATATTATGAAAAGCCACTATAGTAGATGATTACAATCAGTTAATATCAGATGCTTTACTATATTAATTTTTTAATTACATAATATATTTATTATAATAGACTATTTGTTTGTAAGTGTGTGCTTCTTTTTAAAAACTAAAATATGTTGCTATACTGTTTATGTGTTATACACATTCTTAGATTATTTAGCATTTATCTTCCTATTTTCATATAGTATTATTTCTGTATGTGTCTCTGCTATTTATGTGTTGTACACATATTAAAATTAATTTAGCATTTGTCTTTCTATTTTCATGTATTATTGTATACTTTCCGGTTATCAAAAAATGTGGAAATTTTCTGATTTTTATAATTTTTATTATTTTATATTGAACACTTCAATCTCTATATAAATGTGGATTATCTTCAGGGTATTAATATACATACATATTGAAATTGTATATACATACCAATAAATAAAATAAAAATTATAATTATTTATCTAGCATGATATTTTTATTTGTAATAATCATATGGGAATCATTCCGACACATGCATTGTATAAATCTATAATGTTGAGGAATACTCTCACCTCTAAACACAAGACGGTTTTGTGTTTAGATGTGACAGTATTCCTCAGAATTATAAGTTTATATAGCGCAGGTGTCAGGGGGATTCCTGTATGTCTATTAAAAATATTATTAAAACAATGAGAATAATAAAATTAAATATTCATGATTATTTCAACAAACAGCACTATATATATATTTCTTATACATTATAAATGTTCATTTTTTTTTTTTTATCATCACCCTAAATTTTTTTCATATTCTTCTGTATTCTGCTCCATCTCATTTCCACAACATCATCATTGTCCATTCTATGGCCTCTATATCTAGATTTCCTTATCTTTTTCCAAACCCAGTATAAAAACCAAGAACCCACTTTTTTTGTATAAACGTGTTTAATATCTGTAAAAGGGTTGGATATTGCAATTTTATGGTATTGAGATCTTATAGTTTTATTAACTAACTAAAATATAAGAATGTCATTTTTTATTATTCATCCAAGTGCATGTGTAGAAAAGAATGTACTGAATGGGTTTGAACCCAGTACACTATGGACAGATGATATTTATCTAGGTTTAAAACAATCTTATTGTTATTGACAACTTTACATTTGTTTTTTATATTATTCAATTTAAATAAATACAAATAATAATAATCTTTTGCTTCGGTTTTATTTTTTTACGCTAAAATAAAATGAAGCAATCGCCAATTTTACTTAAAATATGCCAGCTGTTAAATATCCATATTTTACCATAAATCATTTGGAATATTTTTTAAAAAAGTATATATTTAAAAATTTACATTTATAAATTAGCGGTTTTAAATGAAGCACATTACTTTTAAACCCTGTTTACCTCAGCACAGTAGCAGAGGGATATCCAATGTCACATAACTTCTCAAATATATAGTAATTCAATTATGATTGTCATTATTTTTTTAGAAACTATTTTGAGTGTTTTTGTTTCCATTATCTTTGATTACTTTATGCTTAAGTAGTACCCTCTAGTCATTATCATCATCATCATCAACCATTATCAATTCACTGCAGGATGAAGGTCTCTCCAAGTTCAATCCATCTTCTCTGATCTTTAGCTTCTCTTCTTCACATCACCTCTGCACACTTTTTTATTTTCATCGATCCATCTCACGTGATCTTTTTATGTACATGAATGGATTGCTCACCAACACATATTAGCCAGCATGGTTAAGTTTATTGGCTTTTTACCTCTGACTTTAAGATGATAGATTAAGCAGTTATAAAATATTTTTTAAAAAACATCTTTGACTTACAAACTGAGTTAAGCACATTCTAATAAATTTTCAATACACGAAAAACAAATTATTCAATTTTTTATAATTAATATTTTATTATAATTAAATTGTTCAAAATTTATATTTTCTGTAATTGCCTAATGCCATGATTAAGTATTGTGAGTAGTTAGCCAATGGTAAGAATAAGCATACTATGCAACAGAAATTCCAGATTCAGTTAGCAAAGCAAATAAAAAATTGTATATTAATATGATAACTCTATAAAGACATGCCAGTAATAACCTAGCTATTAGAAAAATCTTTTAAAATTTCACCAATGGCTATCAATGGGGAAAAAAATAACAAATGGATGGCATGAGAGTTCTATCTCAGGCTCACTTGGAAAAATATGTGACATTTGATTACCGAAAATGACAGAGTTGAACCTAGAAATAAACTTCTCAGGGCTAAAATTAATCTAATGGATGCAGGCTCACTTAGGAAAATATGTGACATTTGATTACGGAAAGTGACAGACAGAGTTGAGCCTAGAAATAAACCTCTCAGGTCTAAAATTAATCTAATGAATAATTGCTCAGAAAATTATAGAATATTTCTGCATCAAAAGTGTTAGCTTCAATCTATACATCTTTAGCTCTAAGGTCTATCAATCTACCATTCAATCTATACATCTTTAGCTCTAAGGTCTATCAATCTACCATTCTAAACAGCAAAAACAGTCAGATCAAGAATTCCCCACTTCTTAACTGGAAAGCAAACTTTTAATCTTTTAGCTCCCCATGTCCAGTTATTAATGAATGGCAATAGAGAGAGTATTGTTATTACATATATGTATTTTTATTTCTAAATATTTACAAACATGTATTTTTAACAAATTACAACAAATTCAGATTTTTTTTTTTGTAGGATGAGGTAGCTGCAGTATTTATTTCTGATGAACCCAGTGAATTCATCTCATGTAGTTTGTTAGTAGCAGTTGCCCTTTTCTTGGAGTCTATATCTTGATGATGTAAAGGTCTCATTAAAATTTATGAGTCAGTTCTAATAATTAAGATGCTAAAATGTTATTGTTTGTGTGTAGTACCCTATTGCATAATTACTTTGAGAAAAAATAGTACATTTATTTTCAACAGTATAGTTATATATTGTTTCGGATTTAATAAAAAAAATACATATAAAATCCATTATCTATTTATAAAAAATACAATAATAAAAAAAATTATTCAATAAAAATAAGCAGTAGTAAATAAAGAAAAAAAAAATCAGATTAACATTATTAGATTAGCTAGCCTTCAATTGCCAAAGTATAACGCTTCAGGTTTTTAAATGGTTTACTACAACGCGGTTTTCTTCTCATGTTATATAATAAGATGAAGTATGGCAAGCGGCTTAAGAATGCAAGCTGACATCTACAGAGATGTTTAAATTATATGTTTGTAGCATTTTTCTTCATCCCAACTTCTAATTACCTTGAGTCTCCCATTAGGAATAGCAAATTAATAGCGTATTAGGCAAGATAGATCAACCAGTGCTGAATGTTTAGATTTTTAATAAAATTTCGTGGTCTCGTTTGTATAAAGTGAGATGGGGGATTAAAAATGGTTGGAAACATGTACACATATGTTTATAAAGACTATGTATTTTCCCCTTAAGCTTTCCCGGAGTTCTGCCAACACCTTCCAAATATTCTAATAACGATATAATTTCCTACATTTTCCGCATGAAAGGATTCAATTATTGTGAAAATTTCACGACGAAAAATCTATCATGGGGTAGCCCGTTAGGGCTCAATCCTGAAAGTCGTCCTCAACGCTAGTTTGGATCATGACACTATTGCTGATTATAATTGCATCAAACGTAGAATTAGATTGAAAAGAACGAGCATAAAATGACAAAGAACGACCATTTTTATGCATTTTCAAACGTTGAACTAATTCAAAACTACGAACCTATTATTTTATTTTTAATCAATAAAATAATTTTTAAGATTGTAATATTAAAGACCAATTTAACAGGGAGCAATATCAGTAAATACTCTTATGAGAGATCAGATCGAAGCTTTAGAAACATATTACGTTTAGTTAGAAAGCTTTAATTGCAGGGTTGAGAAAGCTTTTAGACGTCAAGGGTTCTTCAAGCTTCGATCAGGCCGCCAACTGCCACTACGTTTCGTACCTCTTCTTCGGAGGCTGCCCTCGCTAACAGCTTTTTGCTTCGTAATTTTGTTGTTTAACTAGTATGGGAGGGGACTTCAGCAATAGGAGAAAGCGAGGCGGCATAAGCTTCACATACTATTTCAGAGCTGTGACAGTTGTTTTGAATCAAATGTTTGTTGGGTTAAACAGATGAGAAATGAGGTTTCCTTGAGCTCATTTAATATCAACCCAATAAGGCCAAATTGAGATGTGCATGATAAAGGTGCCGTGGTCGTGATGGGAAACTGGTCCGTCAAAATGGGAACAACGCAACCGAGACTTGTACTGATAGCTGAGTCACTGATCTCTAGGGACAGTTTCCACAAATGTGCTATAGACAACTTTCTCTGGAAATTATAGACCTGTACATTGAGAGTAAATAGATAAAGAAGACAGCGCGTCAGCGCTTGCCATAAACGTCAGTTACAGATTGCCCTAGCTACATTATAAAAATCTAAAATGGGAATTGAACCAACTCTGCTAATTCCAGCGATTTTTCTCCATTATTCTTTTTGAAATTCAGATATCGGAAGCGATAAGACACGTTCTTAGCGATGATGAAGGGAGGGCGAGGAGGGGAGGATAGCTTAATTTTGATTGGCTTATTTAAAGACAAGTTAAATTGAAAAATGACAAGCATCCATAAAGAAAAATTCTTTGTGTATATAGTATGTAACTTGATGAGGCACTCGTATTATAGATGTGGATCAATGCCAATGATTCTTTTTTAATGAGCTTTAAAAAAAAAAAAAAGAAAACAACATTCCATACAAAAGAGGTAGATGATAAAATAAAAATACAATATTAACAAAAAAAAATACCGGTAGTTCTTTGATTCTTTTGTAATCAATTTGTGCCTCAATTTCTGCATTGTGCTACGTTGTCTGAAATCAATAATTTTATTATATCTTAGTTTGTTAAATTTGCTTTCAATAGAAAATTATTATTATTATTTTTTTCCAGATATAGCTGTAGTTCATCTCTTTTTCAAATATATTGATATACCAGAAAATTTTTTTATTATTGTTTTTGAAGCGATCTATACATACACACAGACTTTTGCAATTAGAAATTTATAACAGTTTATTGCCACTAGAGGGTACTCTAAACAAGTCAAGAAAAAAACTCCCAGCAGCCATTGGTGAGAAGCCATTTTGGAGGGATTTAATTTGAAAAAATAATTCCGAATACTTATATTATTCATGCAGAATGTCTTCTTTCAAGAATGCTGCGAAATCATGCCAAAAGACTCACCGAGAGCGTTCACAGGTACGAGAATATATAACTATGAATTCATTCTTGGTTTTAATATTTTCTCGATGACTGAAACCGCGTGTTCATAAAGTTTTACTATATGCTTTTCTCACCCATGCTCTTTCGAGCTTAATATACAACATTAACTAATTAATTGTCTTTTTTTTCGAATATTGCTGAAGCTTTTTTGTTAGTTATTAAATATGTACGTAATTTTTGCGTTTATTTTTTTAGATCAAAACTTGAAACAAACTTGCGATAAATGTAACATTAAACGTTAGGTTTTGTTGACATTTTTAAGGCCACATAAAAAGAAATATACTTGTGTGTATCGTTATTTATATGTACAATACACAATTATACATACATTTTCATAGTGAAATCATTTTATATTATACTTTTTTTTCTTTCAATAGAGCTTAATTTTTATAATATTTGCGAAGAAATGAATGTGACTGACTGGCCACTGTTTAGGATTCAAGACCCATATCCTCTTCTTTCATCATAAAAATGGAAGAATTAAAATAACGGAACACATTTTATAGGCTAACCACAGTATTTAAAGATAGCATGCCCATTACGAATAACAGCTTTTAACTGCCACAATTGTTTGGCTTAAGGGTTGTAAAAATATGGATTCTGAATTTTAAAGTGAAACGTAAGTAAACAGATGAGTATGGAATGAGTTATTTACGAATAATCATATAGACATAAGAGTAAAAAAATAAATGGAGTTAAGCTTACACAGCAAGCAGAGATGACAATTGGTGGATTGTTTTTTTTGATTGGTATCTAGAGATAAGAAGCATCCTTGGAAAATACTTTTAAAGTGAAAGGATATAATGATGAAATTTGCTGAAGGATTATTGAAGAAGTCTACATGCATATAATCTGTTAATTGTTGAAAGGTAATGATATAAAATTTATTATAACAGATGACAATTTCTGATTTCCCATGTTATTTCTAATTCATGATTAAATAAAGACAAATAATAAAAAGAAAAACAAGATTGTAGAGATAAAGAATATGTATAGTGGAATATTGTTTAATACTTTTTTAAATACTATTACTTGAAAACTCTTTACAATATATGAGTTAACACCTTTGCTAATTTTTCAAGTATCGATATTCAATCTGATTGTATAATAAGATACAATAGTAAAGTGAAAAAATTAATCACCAATGAAAAGTGTTTGCTATTTTTCAACATTATTAATGTAGTTTAATTCATATTTTTTCCCACCAAAGTTTATATTTGTTTGATAGTTTATTCTGATTTAATAACTACTGTCTTTTTATATATTTATCTTTTTGCTTCTTATTAAATTTTTAATATAAAACTTGAAAAAATTACAATTTAATTTTTTTTTGCTTTGTAGATTTTTTTTTTCCGAGTTTATATATATATAAATAAGGGTTTCTCTTCTATGTTCTTTGCAGCAGCTACATAAATTGCTATCAGTTTAAATTACTAGTTTGAGCCATGCATAATTAAATGCAATAGCAGAATGGTAGGTTCCGGAGTTCATAATCCCTGGATTGTATTTCACGTCTGTTACTTTTACATAATTTATCATTATGAGTGCTTTGAAAATTGGTGTTAATTTATTTAGGTATATAAAAATAATAGCATTAGAATGTTGGATTATATAGATAACTAAAGCTATCCGAATGAAACTGGTTTAATCAAAACATACCATGAGAGGTATTTTAATTTTTCTGTTGCCTTCTGCTGTTCTGGAAGTAGAAGTCAGTTTGTTTAAGTTGTAATTTAAAATATATGAATAGTTCTTTGGTACTTAGGGGTAACAGTATCTTTGAACTTATATTCTAAAAGCATTTTTGTATTTTATATTACTTCATTAGTATGTTCTATAAGGATTTTGTAAAATCAATAAAAATACTACCCATCATAGAAAATTCTCAACATCTTTTATTTTCATATCCATAAGACATTTCTCTTTTAAAATTAAAAACCGCTATCACTAACAGCTATTCATTAATTGAATATAACCTTTTCATCTACAGAAATTTTTTTAAAAAAATCAGAAAAATAAAGAGCTAAAGTATGAGTTTTGCAATAACTATAAAACTAATTTGTTAATCACAAATACACCTACATTTATACAATGTCATTTTAAATTCTGTTTGATATCTTATAATAGTGGCATTTTTAATTCGGGGAACTTTGGGAATGACTTATTGCAGCTCTCTATTCTATCTTCTGTCATATCTTACTAATCAAAGCAGTTAAAATTGAATCTCTTTAGAATAGCTATAAGATAATATTTATAATGTTAATGGAATCTATTATAACAACTGTATTTAAGTTCACAATAATTTTTTTTTTTTAGATAATGATCATAATATTTTTGACTTTAACTAGCTGTATTGTTTATTGACGCTAACAATTACCCAAACATTCCTTTATCTAAAAAATATTATGAGCAGATTTGTCAAATAATGGGAAAGCAAAAAGCAAAGTACTTTAATAAGATTTATTTCTTAGAATTGAGCATATTAAATCAGATACTAACTTTAAATTCAAAGTTCTTCATAAGTAGAATGCAAAACAATTATTGATTAATTATAAGTTTTTATAATAAAAGTATTTATCATTTTTTATTAGCAGTCATAAGGATAGTAACTGCAGAAAAAATAATAAGAGGGGCAAAGAACAAAAACTGAAGATGAACTTAAAATGATTGTATAGTGAAACACAAAACATTGTTATATATCCCATTCTGATTTTTCTGTCCATATATTTGACATCTTATAATAATGTCTTCTAAATATTTTTTTCTAAAAGACATTTTGCCCATAGAATTTTATTCTCACTTATATTCTTCCAAGCATTTGATATTACATTTATTTAGTGTGACTTTGATATATATCCTTTTTTTAATGTAATAGTATTGAGCAGACTCTCCCATAGAAGCCATGCTCGTAAAAATCATAACATATTCGTTAGAAAGTTTCTTGTTTGTCATTTTCTTCGCATGACCAATGCAATAAAGATATGCCCTTATAATAATAGATTTCATCTTGTTTAGCAATTTGAAGAATATAATAGTCTATTAGTAAAAAATCCAAAATTTTGAATTTTATGCACAAATAATGTAATTGGAAAGTTTACTAACCATTATGAGATCTGGTTTTTAATTTGTTAAATGCAGCAACTACACTGGAATCTCTCTGCACCATATCATTCATGGTTGTTTTTCCATCTAAAGAGGTACTAAGATATTTCAATTGAACCACATTTCGAAGCTAAAAGTTTCTGAGGATTTTTTTTTTTTATATCAAAATTGGACAATCAACAGCTGCATTTTTTTTGAACATTATTTGCTAAACCATCTTTATAGTATGAATCAAATTATAAAAAAAAAAATCCAATTAGATGTCACATGACCTAATTTAATAAGCTTGTATTTACAAATGTTATATATGAATCAAAATAGTAAGAACATTCTTCTGATCAGCCTTTGAATTGACAAGAATATTACAATCATTACAATATTTTAAGTCTATAATCAAGTTAATAAAGTTCTTGTCTTTGTTTTCAATCAGTTCAAATTAAAAAACCTCTATCAATTATATATCAGAGCTTTATACTTGCTTCATGAAATCATCTATGAACTATTTTAAAAACTACTATTTTAAAACAAATTTGGAACTAGTTCTTCACATACTATTTATATTGAAAAGTGTGTGATATAAATAAATTTCAGCAATTTTTTAAATATTATCAAACTTTCTGGATTACTTTGACAAAATTGCTAAAAACAATATTCAAATCATACTTATTTTATGAAAACTTAGATAAAAACAAAAATCTATATCCACACATAATAATTGATAAATCTACTATTAGTAACATTTGTAATCATAGGTTAGTACAATATTTAAAGCGATATATATGTAACTGATTTACCAAATTTAAATGTAACTTCATAATTTATGCATATTTCATGTTTATTTTATTATTAAAGGATTAGCTTTTTATTTAGATAATAGTAGATGATATAGTTAGTGATGTTACTCAGACTTATCAATAGAAGCTAGTTTTTCTTCATGGAAAGATTTCCTTTGAAAACATTGTAAGATTTTATCTTTAGTATTTATATTTATTTAATATAACCAATTATGTTAATTAATACATTGTAGGATTTTTTTTTCAGAACTTCTTTCAGCAGTTAATAATGCACATATCTACCAGGTTCGTTTTTACGATATGATTTGGTTCATTATTGTGTACTATTCAGATTACTTAATACAAGAAAAAAAAAAAAAATTTTGAACATATGCCTCAAAATATTTTTTAAAATACTCTCTATTTATTGTAATCAAGAGTTTAGTTATTACTGTGTTTTTAATCTAAACAAATAATATATACCTGGGTTTCGTTTTATGCGGTAGATAGGTTCCTCAGAAAACGTGCACAAAAGAAATCGCACAAAAATAAATGTAACTTACCTTGAAAAATGGGGGATATGTTTCAGTAATTTTCAGAAGTGGCATAAAAGCAAAGCAACAAGGAAAAATTACTTTAAAATTTACATTAAAAAAATAAGGAAATAAAGTATGACTAATAAAAAATTTCAAATATTTGAAAAAAATTAATACAAGACAAACTTTTTTTACTTTTTTTATTAAATACAGTATTTAATTTTACATTTTTTTCATAGATATTTTAATCATTACCACTGTTTGATAATATGCGTTCGTTTGTGAACTAGTAAGAAATCAGATTCATGACGTGATGTACAACTAGCGCCACTTTCAGTCTTGAGCTGTGTTAATGGTTTTCTGTTTCTATATTAAAAAAATGAGATCGCAATCAAAACAAAAAAATTATACATTATCATTAGAAAGATTATTTTCAGTTTATAAAATCAATAAAATCTTCGTTATTATTTACTTTAAAAATCTAAAAAAATATTTATTTCTGTTAATATCTAACAAAATACGTTTTAAAAGTTTAAAATTTTTGAATATTTATTGTGATATTTTTATACGTACATATAAATCTATTATTATTATTTACTTCATTAGTATAAGTAGGTTATTTATATAGAAGCTAAGATGCTAAATACAGCTTCAGGCCATATTCACATTAGCTGCTAATATACCATTATATTTTTGAAAAAAAAAGTATTTCAAGTCAAAATGAGTTATTAATAATTTAAATTTCTTGATATCTAATAAATATAGCGAAATATGAAAGATATTAAGAAGAAACATGAATCGCATAACTTCAAAATAGCATTAAAATAATCTGCATAAAACGAAACCCAGGTGTATTTGTAATTAGTAGTTTGCAATTAATAAAAGCCATTATGTCTTCTTAATAAAAAATTTGAATTGGAAGAAAGAATGTTTAAATAATATTAGTCACAAAAATTTAGAATTGTTATAAAAGTAAGATATTTAATTAATTAAATCAGATTTAGCCATTGTCTGTAAATTATATTTGGAAATTAAAGAAAATTGTTAGTTAGGGTTTGCCTTAAAAATACCATAATTAAGCAGACAAACTTTCAAAGCTGATCAAGGCGTTTTTAAAATTAGAATTGTCCTTAATGGGATAATAGAGTTATTAAACTCATCTCATTGGTCAGTCTATACATCAGTGAATAAAATCAAGGGTCAGATGTAAAAGAATCGACAAACCAGAAGTAGAGAGACTTAGTAACTGGAACAGCTGCAAAAAATTGGAAAAAGTAGAAGAAAGCGTGAAGGAACATCAGAATCCAAAATATAAGCTGTTGAAGCTTAATTATCATTCTTTTATTTGTAACATTATTGTACTGATGCAGGCAAAGCCATGGATACAGCTAGTAGATTATAAATTTTATGGTGTTATGATGAACATGTTTTTATGTTTTTTTCTTGAAAGAAAAGGTTAAAGGTGTAAATATAATCTATACCTTTGAAGCTTATAGTTTTCTAAATGGATTCATTGAAGTATCGAATACTATAAATTTCTTAGTTTTTGAGGTATTTTATAAGTAACCGGTAGGTTTGGATTAATGATTTTCAAAGGGCGTTTTTCTTCAAAAGAGCATTGAATTAATAAATAAAATAAATTTTTCAGCTTCTATTTTAATACTATCAAAATGTCACATGATCATCATTTTATATGCTTTCACATACTGTTAATAAGAGTATCAAATTCTCCTTATAGTAGTGTCACCAAGTGCAACCCTTCATAATAGTGGATGCGTGAAGGTTTGTGCATAAAATCCCTATCTAGTGAATACTCACTCAACATCCCCCAGACTATTTTCTAGATTTTGTTTTTTATCAGTGAGGAGTTTGGGATTTGATAGCACTGCATCTTGATCTTAGGATCTAATGCAGCCCTCCACCAATCACTTTTTATCTATTTGATTAACTATAAAGCTAGGAGCCCAAGATGAAAAAACCATAATGTTTCCGACCCCAAGTTCATTCGCTTGTACACTCGTATAGATCTGAAATCAGTTCAGCATTTATACATTTTGGTATCTGGTTTTTCAAAAGCCAGTCACCATTATCCTATGGGCAGGATATATATAAAACTATCACATGATTACCATTTCATATGTTTACATATGCTATTAATAGGAGTACCAAACTCTCCATACAGTAGAGCCACCAAGTGCAAGCCTTCATAATCACTGGATGCGGGAAGGTTTGTGCATAAAATCCATACCTAATGCCTACTCATCCAACAGTTCCAAACTAGTTTTTAGCTTGTAGCTTTCATCAGTGAGGAGCCTTGGATTTAAGAGAACTGCACTTAGATTTTGGGATCTAATGCAACTCTCCAGAAGCTACCTTTTATGTATTTGGTTAACTATAAAGCTAGGAGTACAAGATGGAAACACCATAATGTTTTCAACCCAAGCTCATTTGCTTGTACAGTTATATAGATCAGAAATTTGATCACGGAGGCTTACACTTGGTGGCACTGCTGTATGGATAGTTTGGTGCTTGAAAGCAGAAAGTGTACAAATAATGAAGTTATGGGAGAATAAATATGAACAAAGTGATTATTCAGAAAGTGGGTTATTGGTTTATATGCTGGGTTTGGGAAAAGATAAGGGGATTTAGATATAAAGGCCATAGAGTTGACAAAGATTATATTGTGGAAATGGGATGGAGCAGATTATGGGAAAGCTTAGCGTTGGGAATGGAAGGGGAAGCTAAAGTGGCTAACAGG
Organism: Epiperipatus broadwayi; assembly: GCA_028023455.1. Classification (NCBI taxonomy): domain Eukaryota; kingdom Metazoa; phylum Onychophora; class Udeonychophora; order Euonychophora; family Peripatidae; genus Epiperipatus; species Epiperipatus broadwayi. Next base: position 8,193,863 of record JAQFVV010006207.1, read on the forward strand.
TTTCTTTGGGCATAGTTGCTGAGGGATTCCTGACTCCGTTTAAGAAGTCACAGTACATCACATCACATTACTCTTATTAACAGCATGTGTAAGCACATGAAATGATGATCGTGTGATGTTTTGATGATTTTAGACCTCTCCTGCCCATAAGATAATGATGACTGGTTTTTGAAAAACCAATGAAACCAACATGTATGAACTGAGGTCAGATCTATATTGCTATAGAAACAAATGAGTTTGGGTTGGAAAGATGCTGTTTTCATCTTGGATTCCCAGCTTTATAGTTAACTATATAGGTAAAAGGTGGCTTCTGGAAAGTTGCATTAGATCCTAAGATCTAGATGCAAGTGTTCTCAAATCCAAGCTTACTCACTGTTAAATGCCACAAGTTAGAAACTAGTCTAGGGTTGGTGGATGAATAGGCAATAAATAGGGATTTTATGCTCAAACCTTCCTGCAGCCATTGATTACGAAGGCTTGCACTGAGTGGCGCTACAGTATGGAGAGTTTGATACTATTGATTTTTTTTTTTTTGTAATATTCTTTTAATACATTTTTAAAAATAGATTTTGTTGAATTTCACTTACTTAGTTTCAGGGTGATGCATGCATAGTAATATTTTATTTAGAAAATACTTTATATCTTAAGTTTATACTTTTTCAGCATTGTTTTGATCTTCAGATTCTGCTAGATGGGTATAATTTTATGTTACTTTTATGGTTTACATAATTTTAAAGGGAGAAACATCATTATTATCAGCCATTGACAATCTATTGATTCTTTTCAGTATTTCTCCATGAAGGCCTGACCTATGGCCTTATGATTTCATTGCCGTGTCATGACAATTTAAAATTTTTTTATTCCTCTTTAAAGTATGTCTTTACCGAGTATATTTTTTAGTTTTTGATATTTAGTTGAAAATGTGTTGATTACCATTTCTTCCTTGTTGAAAAATTAGCCCTCTCTTTTTAAGTTTGTTAATCTTTACCTGTTTAGAAATGAATTCATTTATTTTTATTTCTTCTTTATATTGTCAGTGTATTTCATACTTTTTTGTATGTCACTTGCAATTTTTGTTTTATGTTAGAATGTAATGTCCACATTTCATAACTATGAATCAAATCAATTAAGGCACATCCAATACATTTTTTTAAAGCATAAACAAAATTTTAAATAAAATAAGAAGACTACATTAAATGTACTTGTTACTAATTTAGTTTTATTTCATTTTAACACTTTTGTTAATATTACCAGTCCTAAGAAAAATTATTATTTATTTCAATTTTCTTTTTATTAATTATAAAGTTTCTTCAAATAAAGATATCAACAAATTAAAAATCCTTCTTTTTTTTCTTTTCAAAAATACTGAATATATATTGAACCGGATTGATTTCCGATTCAATTGTTTTATTACTAAAATTAAAAAAAAGGAAAAACAACTTCATTTTCATTAAATGTCTAATGCTCAATTATTTTTATTATTATTTAAAACACATACGCGTTTATATGTAAAATAGATCATTTTCATGTTTATAAAATTGATTTTAAAATAGATTACTTTCACCGCCTGTTGTAATCAATTTGATTAAAAACAGGCAAGCTTGCTAATTATATATTCCTGTTGCTTTGATTTGAATCATTTTTAAAGTTAATTCTAAAAAGCGGAGATTTAATTGTGTTGTCGTTTTTGTTTCAATAATCCCTGGTTGGAATTCTTAAATTAGATTGAGCGGGAAATTAATATTTGCCCTGCCTGAAATATAGAAAGAGACACTAATGAAAGTTTTTCGCAGGAAATGTAGCGAGGCACGGATAGCCCGCCAATTTAGGAAGATAGAGGAGATTCATTATTAGAGAGAGGACTTGAATTATCGCTCCCGCCAATTTAGGAGGATAGAGGAGATTCATTATTAGAGAGAGGACTTGAATTATCGCCTGCTGAGAGTTAGACCGTTTTGGATAGCAGTTCGGACATTTAATTCCTGCTAAAACAATTATTGACAAACTTCGTTACCGGGCAAGATGTCAAAATCTACCGTTATGAGTTTTGCCATTATCAGAATGTCTTGCTAATTTAAACAAAGAATGGACCCACACCTACCAGCTCTCCTTCAGTCATGCCATGAGCCTCTAAAATAAACACTGCCTCTACCTTGCCGCTGTTAAAGGACCTGAAATGGACTAAAGATAAACGTGCGCACTCTAGGCGAACTGTGCTTGATCGTAAGATGAAATTTTCTTTTATTCTTTCCAGGGTAAATTTCTTTTCATTAAATCTCCGCTCAATCTAATTAAAAATCTGTATTCATAAATTAATATTTAACTTCATTTTGATTAGCTATAATTATTCTCTTTTATTGTACTTTGCCGTGTGTCTTAGAATCTTAGTTTTAAGATTCCAAGTTTGCTTTCAGTTGTTGTTTATTGGAGAGTGACGTGTGAGTTTTTCTATTTTTATGCTTAACTTTTACTAAATGCTTTGGCAGTCGTGTATATTTTGAATGCTTACCTGTAATTATTTTAGTAGCCCGAATTAATTTTAAATACTGTGTTTGCGCTTTTGCAAACCATCAAATCTTTTGGCTGGTGACTTTATTTTCATAGTCTTCGTTTCTTATATCTCTGAAAGCGGAAACTATAATTGTTTTTGCTTTGTAATTTTTTTTAAGCCGCCAGCAGGAAGACAATATTTATCCCTTTTGTAAATTACAGGTGAGAGAGACTTTCGCTGCTAAAGTATTTACAGCTTTTCTATTTTCGTACTCATGTGCACTCTCCAATAGATTTATTTTGTATAGCTGAGAATTTATCAGAGCGTGTACTCACAATTTGTGTCATAAATTATTATAATTATTGATAATTCATTTTCTTTAAATGCTGGGGCAGACGTAACTGATTTTCTAATGATTTTACTTGTCTCCTATTGAGATCTTTAATTTTTAAATTAGTTTTCGCCAATTGTTTGGTTGGGGATTCGCCAGTCTTAATTGTTTGTTTTCATTTTCAATCATATTTTGCGGTTGTTCTTGAGGCAGATCAATCACCTTTATTTTAAACATAATAATAGGTGCAGCTTCTACCGACAGATGACATCTGTGGGCCATTACATTTTGCGGACCTCGGAAAGCTCGCCGGCGCTGGTTTCGTTGATTTGTTTTGGGAATATATTGTTTAAGTATCTGAGAGTGAAAACCAATGTTTTGGTGAATTTTCTGCTGAATGAAATTGCTTCCTCTTGTAGAATTCGTTATTAGAGGGTCAGTAAGTCTACCAGAGCAATGTGTTTAATCTTTCTAGTACACGCCTGAGATAACCCTATCGATTTTCATGTAAACTTTTTCTTACAAGTTATTTTGCTCTTAAATAAAAGTTTAAAATTGGTTTAAACTTAATTTGGCTGATGTTTGTCTTTGTGCTTTGATTTCTCAACTGTCTAAACAATATTTAAGATATCTTGTTTCTCCCGGAGTTTAGTCCGGTGCATTTTGGTTCGCATATCCTGTCCACCCATAAAATAAATGTCTAGTGATGTGATGTGATGTATTTTGGTTTCTCCTTAACGAGGTCAAGAATACTTCACAAATTATCCCCGAAAAAACCTGTTGCCCCCTTCTTTTCATTCTCCCTCTTTATATATCCCCTCATTTCCCTCTCTCCCCTCCTCCAAATAAATTTTTTTTTTTCTCTCTACATCTTTTTTCAATTTCTCCTTTTCTTCTCCCCACCCCCCCATAAAAAAAACAAATTACTCTCTCTTTAAACACTCTCTTTCAATTTATTTTTCCCCAACTCTTTTTAATTTTCCCTTTCTTTTTTTAAAACTTTCACTTTATAAACAAAAAACCCTTTATTTTTTCTCCTTCCTCCTTACATTATTAAAAAAAAAAACCCCCATTTTTTTTTTTTATCTATATTTTTTTTGGAAAAAAAACCCCCTTTCCTCCTTTAAAAAAAAAATACCCTCCCTTCTCACTTATTAAATAAATACACACACAATTTATTTTTTTATTTTTTTTATTTCTTTTCTCTCTCTTCTCCCCCCTTCCTCTTTCTCCCCCCCTCCTCCCTCTTTTTTTTTTTATATAATTTTCCTCTCTTTTCCTCTTCCTTCCTATAACAACTATCAAAATCCTTCTTCATACAATCCTTTCTTTTTTATAAAAATATAAATATATTTCTTTTTTCTTCTCTTCTTTTCTTTACCTTTTTTCTCCTCCCCCTTCTTTTTCCTTTTCTTTTTTTCTTAATTAAAATTATTTTATTTTTTTTTTTTTTTTTTAGTTCTGATTTTCTGACTAGTGGCGCCTTCGTGGTCAGTATATGCGAATCTAAGATCATTCTCCCGTTACAATATATAATACAAAACTCCAACGTTTCAACTGTTATTTTCATACAGTTATTTTCAAGGATCTGCAACAACAATATGTAATACGTATTTATAAATAAACCTCAATTACATAAATACCTTCATCTTACATTAACATAAACAGTAACAAACATATTAAACAGACATAATTATATTTTACTTACATTTCTCTCCCACTGCTATTTTTTATGTTACTCTTTCGTTTACATTATTTAATTACAAATCTGTCTTAAAATCATCCAAGAAACTTTTTATACAAATTTAAAAATCAACCCTAATTTCAAATAACCTCACCCTTTTTTAAATAAAGGTATTGTGTCAAAAATAAAAACATCAATTACAAATTAAATAATTTGGTTAATGTTTCATTTATCCAATATGAATCTTAAATAATTCTGTGTACACTATTTTTTCATCTTAATTTTTCATATAATTTATCAAAGAAATAGCATTTTTGTATATTTTTTCTTATTAATTTCATTATTTACTGTCTTCTTATGATCAAAGAAAATTAAGGACATTAATTCTTATTTATTGCATTTTTGGAATATTTAATTTAATATTTATAATTATCTACAGTTCAACGTTCATTTTAATTCTCTATTTCATTTGCCTAGTGAATTAACATTTATTCTAATCTTTGTAAAGTTAAATGACAAGGTAATAGAGAATGAATTATAAGTATAGAAAAGGTCTGTAATTTTCTCAATTATTAGATGAAAAGTAAATGGATGAAATTAATTACACAGTCAGTAGAAACAATTTAAATGTTAAAAGAAAATAATATATCTAAGTGTTTTTCATTATTTACAGATTTTAAATGTAGACATTTGTCAGAATATACAGACTGTACTTTTTACAACAAAATATGGATACATATGTTAGAATTAACTTGGAAAGGCCAAAAGTATAAAACATGAATAACAGAAAAACAGATATCATTGAAAAAATTGAAAGGATGAAATGGACCTTAGACAAAATGTTAGAAGAGATGACAAAGATAACTACTGAAATCTTAAATTTCATATTAAGAAGTGTTGTTAAAACATCTAGAGATTATATGTAAGATAGAAGAATGAGATGAGAAAGATTATTAGAGTGAAGAAGTTACTTAAATATTGGGGAAAAAAACTCAGATCTTCATTCTAAAGTTGAGTGATATTAGTTAAAAATGATCATGATATTTCTAAGCCAATCAACTCTTTTTGATATTTATTTCTCTTAAGTTCAATTTAGTTTAAAAAACTGTTCTATTTTTATGTTTTTATCTTTAACTCCTATATTCAATTCCTGAAGTTGAAGAATTTACAAAATCCAGATGATTTGGATTATATTTTTAATTCCATTTGCTTGTCAGTGTAATCAATTGGATGAAATGTTTTGAACATTGGCTAAACATAGTTGAGTGTACTTTCGGCTTGAAAAACCAGGTTTGCAGCACTCATGGATTGGCTGGGTTTGCTGCAGTATTTATTGATGAAGTACTAATTATTTAAATTAGCTATTTAAATATTTTACTTGCTTGAGAGCTCACTATTGTTCTTTTTGTTAATGATGTGGTTGCTGTTAGCACTAAACCATGCCTCTTTGATTTTACTTTTTCTATCATCTCGCTTCATGCAAACAATATTGATGTTCATTGGGTCAAATGCATGGCTGAATTTTTGTTCATGCTTTCAAAAAACTGCGAATCTGTTTTTTTGCTCGCTTGTATAAATATTAATGATGAGAGACTCTTGTGCGGATATTTGTCCTTGATTTCCTGTAATATATTGCTTTGCAAGCAGCATTGCTGCATTTAAGTACACAAACTGAGGTATTTGGTCCGGGGTTTAGTCTGTGTTAGGTGTTGTGTAATAATCTGTTAAGATTAGGGGGAGTTCCGAAACTTGTATGTTGTAGAACAGCCTTTTATTTTATATCCCGAGGCTTGGGGATATGTCATCAATAAATACTGCAGCATACCCAACCAACCCACAGATGTTGTTTAATCTGCCTTTATAAACTGAAACCATGCTCAGCTATATTTAATAAAGATAAATACATATAATAAATCTTTTCTTTAGTCAACATTTGAAATGTTACGCTAATTTATTACAAGCAAGAACAAAAATGATAATGAATTTTATCAATATAATCTCAAAATACTTCCTGTAAAATTGTTGAAAATAGTTTTGGTAAGATGAAATTAGTTTACTTTGCTCCTTTTACTCGTGGTTAATCTTTTGGTTTTACTTTTTTTTATTAAGTATTATTTATTTATTATTGGATTTAAATCATAATATTCAAAAATTTTTATCATAATAGAGTTGTTTGTAGAGTCAAAGGTCTTTTATATAATTAAATAAACCAGCGATATAATATAAGATAAAACACCTTTATATAATAGCAATAATATATAATAATAATCATACACAAAAATGCTCTTTTCAACAAATATTAATATTTGCCCTATTTAATGTGCTTCAATTAATTTAATATTACGATCTACATTGCACACATAGCAATATCTATCTTTTTATAAAATTAACTATAGCCTATTAAAATCATATAATATTTTTAAGACATAAAAAAACAACTATATAAACGTATATTACATAACCTTCCAATCATTTGTCATTAGCAAATTGTTAGTCAAATTAATTGATGTTTTATATATGTTCACACAATTACTTTTGCTATAATTAATGTAATTGGTTTCATATATCTTCTTTCTATTAGGTTCTTTAATTTAAAGATCTTACATTTTTGGCACAATCTATTTTATGTCCATATTTTAAATAATGAATTTATAAGGCAGATCTATCATCTCTTCTATTAATAGCATTATGTTCTTTTGTTCTTTCATCTAATTGTTTCTCTGTATGTCCATAGTAAACCATACAGCAATTTCTACAAGTAATTTTATATACAATTCCCTTTTTATACTTCATATTATCTTTTATTTTAAAATTATTTATTAATTTGTCAAGATTTTTACTATTTGACCATCCTATGTTAGTGCTTTTATCTGTATAATTTTTTTTTTTTTAGTAATGTATGATAAGTATGAAATTTTTATCCATTTTTTATTATTCTTACATTTGCTATTATTATTTATAATACAATTATTATTAATATTTGAATTAAATAAATGGATAGCAAATATTGGTTAAAGGGAATTTTGCATTAAAAATACAGATTGTATAATAAATACATTAAATAAGATACAACTGAATAGAAACCAAGGGATTTTTACAAAGGATATTGAGAAAATGCATCCTAATATTCCAAGAATTAAAAATTAAAAGTATAGAAATATTAGTACAGAAATTATCTATTTACATTAATGATATCAATGTATTACATGTTATAGAAACAGGTGTAATATTAATACATAGTAGCATATATTTTGAATAGAATAATGAATATTGGAGTATACATAAAGGATGGGTAATGGGTTGTGCAATTAATTGATTATGTCGTTAATATTTATTAATGAATAGGAAATGAAAATAGTTAAAAAAAGAATAATAAATCAAGATGTAACACATTATTTTAGATATGTTGATGAGACTTTAATAATTGCTAACAAAAGAGCTATAAATAATATTTATAAAGAATTTAATAATATATACAATATAAAATTTATAAAAATGGAATTTGATGTTGAAATAAAGAATTTAGATACAGAAATTAATATAGATAATGATGATAAAATTATATTAAGACATTTCATTAAAGAAGACAAATTCAGAAAGATAATTTCTATAGATTCACAAAAAGCATGAATATAAAATGTGACAGTTATTAAAAATTTTAATCATAAAAATGATTGATATAAGTCACATAGAAATATAGCTACTTTACAAAAGGAACAATTTTTTTAATTATATACTAATTATGGATATAACCCTAAGAGTATTGAAAATATATTTTTTAATTATAAACTACAATTTAATTGAAATATTAATAATAATTGTACTATAAATAATAATAGCAGATCTAAGAATAATAAAAAGCGGAAAAAACTTTCCTATTTCTCTAAAATTTGTCATACATTATTAAAAAAATAAAAAATATGTAGATAAAAGCATGAACATATGATGGTCAAATAGTAAAAATCTTGACAAATTAATAGACAATTATAAAATAAGAGATGATAAGTAATGTAAAAAGTGAATTGTATATAAAATTACTTGTGAAAATGATGTATGGTTTACTATGGACATACAGGGAAACAATTAGATGAAAGTGCTAAAGAACATAATAATGCTATTAATAGAAGAGATGATAGATCTGCCTTTTATGCATTATTTAAAATACAGACAAAATAATTGTGTCAAAAATATAAGTTCTTTAAATTATATTAAAGAACCTAATAGAAGGAAAATATATGAAACCAATTACATTAATTATAACAAAGATAATTGTATGAACATATATAAAACATCAATTAATTTGATTAATAATTGGTAATATTAAATAAATGGAAGGTTACATAATATACATTTTTACAGGTTTTTTTATATCTTAAAAATATTGTGTGATTTCAATAGGTTACAGTTAATTTTATAAAAAAGATAGATATCACTATGTATGCAATGTAGATCGTAATTGTAAATTAGTTGAAGCACATTGAAAAGGGCAAAAATTAATATTTGCCAAAAAGAGCTTTTTGTGAATGATTATTATTATATATGTTATTGCTGTTATATAAAGATATTTTATATCATATCATTGATTTATTTAAATATATGTAAAAGCAGCATAATCGATTAAACCTCTTTTCATTTTTGATTTCTTTTTCTATAATATACAAATGATAATTTATACAAATTGTTTATTTCTTTAACCTTATTTGAGGCCAAAACTTCTTTAATGATTTTTAAATATTTTAGTCATTATTTTATATAGAATCGTTAGCTGTGATTTCCATTATCTTTTTTTTTTTGTTTCCTTTTTTAAATTTTAGTATTGCTATAGGAATCATTTTTGTATGTTATTATTATTTAAACATTTTGTAATCAATTGTGCCAACAATTTCTCTATTTTTTTCAACCTCCTTTAAAATGTAATAATTTAGTCATCTAAAGCTTTTATATTTTTCATAAATTTAATTCCACATCTCATCTTTTCATTTGAAACATAACATTTCAAAAAAATCTCTTAATTGTAAGGTCTATTTTATACATATATGGAATATTATGGAAGGCTAGTCTTCACATGTGCTATAAAATTGACACACATTTCTTGTCAATTTTATAGTGTGTGTGTGAAGGGTAATTGCCTTCCATAATATTTCATTTTAACTGAAACACAAGCTTATTATATACCTGTGTCTATATATGTAGGGTATATGAGCACAGACTTTCACACAACCCACCACTCTCCATTAAAGTATGAAGATTGTCTATCTTAATATATATCTGAGCACTTATAGTATATATGTGTGGGAGATGATAATCTGGACCAACTGATGATTGCTGGTTTAGCATGAAATACGTATATTGGTGATTATTTATCTTTTCAGCATATATGTGTTTAGGTGTTTCAGTGTTATTAGGTAGAGTGGAGAGTGGTGGGTCATGTGAAAGTCTGTGCTCATATACCCTACATATTAAATATTTCATATTATGTTGTTCTTTATAGAATTCTTCTGCACTTCACAATATCATCACACTATTATCTTTTAATTTCCTCGAGACATTTTTTTACTAGAATTTTCTTTGGCAGTTCACATTTATATTTTTTTGTATCATCATTAATTTTTTTTGTCAATCCATTTTATTTTTCTAAATGGATCATTTAAAATTATTTTTGTATTCCTTTTTTTTTGCATATATTTTGTTTCATTAGAAAATTTACCGGTGAAGTACTGTTGTTTTTTCTCTATCTGTAAAGCTATTTAATAAAGTATCTTATTGATTTTATTAAAGTCTGATCCATCTTCAGAGTTTTTTTATAAGTTTTAGTTTTAATGTATTGGATTTTTCTGAAGGTTTAGGGGTATCGAGTTTATTACTCCTTTTTTTTACAATAGCTTTTGTTATAATTTTGCATTTACCTGTGATCATTTTTTGATTTGAATCTATAATAGGTTTTTAATAAATCTAGAAGACTGTTTTGTGCATCATTGAAATCATATTAGGGCTCACAAAAATACATATTAAAATGTCCTTTTTGGAATAGAAAAAAAAAATTGTTTCTTCAGCAACAATTGTTTTTTTTTTAGATTTAACTTGAAATAAAAGCATAGGGGGGGGGTCCAGAAATTAATTAAATCAATCCCTTGATATAAAAAATAGAGATTGATTTAATTAATTTTTTGCTCCCCCCCCCCCAATGCTTTTATTTCATTTTAAATATAAAAATCCCAATTGTGGTTGAAGAAATAATTTTTTTTTCTTTTTAGTGCATAATAAATAAAAGCATTTAATACAATTTTTTTTAATCTCTATTATTTTTAACTTTTAATTATTGGCACAGTAAATAAAAATGCAAAACTATATTATACTTTAAATCGATTTGACAATATATATATATATTGTAACGATGTGTATATATACACATTGCTTAAGTGTGTGTATATATATGAGTTACATTATGTATTTATTTTTTTTATAAATAGAATAGAAAAAAAAATTACAATTATATATCAATATTTAATAGTTTAGAAAAAAATGAAAATAAAAAAAAAGTACTAATTTTGGAAAGTAGGTTAAAAATTATTAATTATAACTTATCTTTCTTTTATTCTTTTTTTGTGTGCATTCTATTTTTATATAATTCTTTCAAAAGTACTTTTGGTTAAAAACACTTTTTAATTAAAAGTTTATAATGAATTGAAACAATTTGTACAAGATTAATCAGGTTCTGGAGATTAAGATTCCAGACTGATTAAATAAACAATAAAGAATTAATTTCAATGTAATTAAAATGGAAAAATAAGGGAATAAAAAAAAAAAAAGTACTAATTTAAAAAATAAAAATCAAATGGATTGATAGTGTGGGTGAAAACTGGAGCAGGAGTAGGTAGAGTCAGAGAATATAAAAAACTGAAATCGATTATTCAGTTGATTGTGAGGATTCAGACTATTTAGATTGTTCAAGAAGATTACTCAGAAAATTTTATAGAAGAGTTAAAAAAATAATAAATAAATAAGATAGTTGACCAGAGAGTTAACCAAGGTCAACCCGCAGCAGTGAACCAAAATCTACAAGCAGCTAAGACAACGAAGTCCAGCATGATGAAGCCATCTTTTTACAATTATGCCAAGAGAGAAATGAATTGTTAGTCTGAAGCTGGTATTCGTTTGTTTTTCCTCCACTCGTCTCCTGTGTGCCATTAGCCAGATGCAGTGATATTATATTACTCTGACTTGCCTTTTGATAATGTTTAAATTTGCCATATCAAGACAATGGAAACAATCCACGCCATAGGACATAGATTCAAGAAGAAGCATCATGACACTAAAATATACACCTACCATGACTCTGATTGGATCAGAAGACTGAGTGATCACCCATATGAAAAATTCAGAGACTACAAAATCCTAGGTAAATATATTCATTGCGTCATTAATAGAATTTTTGAATTCTTAATACCAGTATTGAACTTTTAAATTTTTTCTTAAATAGAACTTTAGATATCATTCAGAAATATTTATATTTTGTGTTATGTTTTTAATATTCTTATTATTTATGTTATATTATTTAATAAATGTGTTTGTAAATTATTAGTGTCATTTTACGCTTCTCTCTCAGTTTAATTATGAGTAAATAGACAATTTTATTTAAATATTCTGTGATGCTGATCTCATGTTTTTATAGCTAGCCATGGGTCAAGCACTTGGAGCGTGTTTGCATTATCTCTTGGGATCTAGTCTAGTTGACTAGATTGTGCCCTAGTGTTTAAACTCATTATAAATATCTCCATGAGATGTTTCATGTTTCATGCAGCCAGAGAGAGTTACCTCGGTCTGGAAAAGTGACCATTGGTTTAGTGTTTTTATTAAATCTCGGTATGATCAGGGATATGATTAATATGTAAATATTAATCACATTTACTCCTCTGCTTGAGTAATAGGGTCTTAAAAATCATATTTAAAATTAATATGATTTAATAAAGTAAAATAATAAGTAATTAGACTTGGAATAATTCGAAAAAGTTTTATATATGGAGAAATCCTGTTACAATATATATGTTATATAATGAGTGTTAACAGCTCTTAACAAGCTTTTCTGAATATCCCTATCCCCAGACCGGTTTCTATCTGCTGGATGTCATCAGTCTGGGGATAGGGATATTTGGAAAAGCTTGTTAAGAGCTATTAACACTCATTATATAACATTTTATTAAATTAAGTTATGTGATGTATAATTTGATTTCCTTGCAAATATATATATATATCACTAGATATTTCTGCTATAAGTTAATAAGTATATCCTTTATGCATATATCATATTTAATATGTGTACATAATAATATATGTATATAATAAATCATTAAGTGACTAAAAATATGAAACATTCTTTTATATATGAAAAATGTTAGACATTTTTACCTTTGATTGGAAATTTTTATTTAAAAAAAAAAAAAAATGCTTACCAAAAGTATTGTAAATGAACTTTACTTAATATATATAATTTTACTGTTATACATAGAGTTCACAAAACAAACTCTTAACAAGCTTTGAGAATACTCTCTACCCCAGACTGGTTTCCGCATTTAGTGTCATCAGTAAGGTGCCGGGATATTCATTAGATTAAAAATACTAGGACAAGCCCAGCACTTTATCTAATGTATAACCATTGAGAAGAAAATCTGAAACTTTCAGACATTCATATGTCTAAAAATCCAGCCTCTAACTCAAATAGCCATATAGGACTGAACTAAGTTAGATAGCTGGATTTTTAGACATATGGATGAAAGTTTCAGATTTTCTTCTCAATAGGTATACATTAGATAAAGTGCTGGACTTGTCCTAGTATTTTTAATGTAATGAATATCCTGGCACCTTACTGATGATGCTAGATGCAGAAACCGGTCTGGGGTTGAGGGTATTCTCAAAGCTTGTTAAGAGTTTTTTTGAAGGTTTGTGATGATGGTGTTCTAGCTGTATTTTTATATTGGACTATTTCCATCATCTAATATGTGTGTTGAATGTCTTCAGAAAAGTTTAATTTTTTAGTTAAATATTCCAAATGCATTCAACTGTTAGTAATATCACAGCAAACAAGTTAGTATATGCACCAACTGTTAGTAATATCACAGCAAACAAATGTTAATAATATCACAGCAAGCAGGTTAGTATATGCACTAATTTAGTAATATCACAGCAAACAGATTAGTGTGTATACTAATCTGTTTGCTGTGATATTACTAACAGTTAGTGCATATACTAACCTGTTTGCTATGATATTAACATTTGTTTGCTGTGATATTACTATAGTTGGTGCATATACTAACTTGTTTGCTGTGATATTACTAACAGTTGAATGCATTTGGAATATTTAACTAAAAAAAATAAACTTTTCTAAAGACATTCAACACACATATTGTTAAGAGTTTGTTTTGCAAACTCTATATATAACATTTGTAAATACAAGCTTTATTAAAATTAGGTCATGGACATCTGACTTGATTTTTTATCATTTTAATTTTACTGTAAATGAATTTGACATGTATAGTTTATATATATCACTAGATATTTCTGCAATAAGTTAATATGTATACTTCTTATGCATATATCATATTTAGTATGTGCAAACAATTATATATATATGTATAATAAAGCATTAAATAATTTACTGCTCTATTGAAAATTGTTTGATATTTTTTATTTTTATTTGAAAAATTTTTTTTTATAGAAAAATGCTTAACAAAACTATATTGTAAACTAACTTTCTTATTTTATCTCAAATTAAACCAAGAAAATTGCCACATTACTTAAAAGATTGAATTTTTAAGAATAATTTTTAAATTTGATATCAAAATATTCAAAACATTCCCCCAACTCTTCCATATTTAAGAATCTAAGTCACCTATCAAAAATATTATTGTACCCTACCACTTTGATAGAGATTTTAAAAATATATACAAAATTTCAACAAATTGAATTTAAATCTATTAAACCTTGATTTTAAAATGTTATTATAACTTTAAATGGAAAGCAAAAAAAAAAAAATCTATACCACTCTCGCAAGTCATACTTAAAAAATATTAAAGTTCTAAGAACAATTTTTAAAAATAATATCAAAATATTCAATATTTTCCTAACCTCTGTTCCATATCTAAGAAACTAGATCACCTACCTAAAATATTAGATCCATATTACTTAGCCACTTATGTACTAAATTTGAACCTACTTTATTGAATTTAAATCACTGCATTCTAACTTAAATAATAAAAATGATTACAAAAGTTTACAAACTTACTAACAAACAGATATTCTCACTTAAGTAAAAGTATTTAATTAAATATATTAAAATTTTGAAGTATTTATTTTTCATTGATTAAATTATAGTCTTACTTGCTAAGTCTTCATTGGATGCTTTCCAATCCATTTTCTTAGGATTTTTTTTTTGTTTAAAAGATAATGTACAATTTTTTCTTTTTCAACTCCACAACTATTTATCTTCTCTTATTTCTATATTTATTTATGTCCAAATTTAGTGCACTATTATCTTTCAAACAATTAATAATTTCTGCTACAAAGTCTCTCATTACTCTTTAAAAATTCTAAATAATTTTGTGTATCTGTTTAACAGGCTTCCTCCCATTTCATAAAAAGAACTTATGTTTAAGTCTAAACTATTATTATTTATAATAACTTACATAACTAATATTATTGGGTGTATCATGAATCTTTACTATATATATATTCATCTTTTATTTATAATAAATCTGATTGTCAGAATTTTTAGCTCTTTTGTAAGAAAGAGAGTTGGAAAAATATAGAAAAATAATAATATTGATTATTGCTTATTAAAAAACAATAACAGTAAAGTATGTTAGAATATTAATAAGCTAAATCACTATTTGATTTAAAAGCAAGAATCCAATTTTAAATTCTTTTTTTGCTGTATCAGTATGCATGGAATATCCAAGCAATTAACTATGTAAACATTGCTCTGTATGGTTTACTGCAATTGTAAAGTGACTGACTGAAAAATTAAAATCCTTGGACTGCAACTCAATTCTGTCATTTCCACCTGGCCAGACAGACAGACATCTTGTGATCTCTTTAGATGGGAGCATTAGATTGGTTTTTATACTTCTTATGTGAACATTAAAGTCACCAAGAAAATGATGTTTGAAATCAATATTGGAAGAAAGAAAATTTACATTGTTTAATCATAGTTATTGAGAGAAGAAATGAAGTGGAGGTTTGGAAAGAGGCAAGTTTGTACTTAAAGTAAATCCTAAAGAAATGAGTCAACAATAATAAATAGATAGCAAAGTAGATCTGAACTAGCATGAAAATGTACCTCATTTTCAATGGAAATAAAATTATGACTTCAAAATTTGGAAAACGTAACAATAATCAGATTATGAGAAGTTAATTGGGTTTCAAGAAGTGAAGTTAGAGAAATATGTGAATGATAGTGTGCATTATTCAAATTAGAAGGAAGATAATATACATTGCAGAAATAAATGATATCATCAGCATTTGAAAGTTATAATTGGAATAAAGTAAATTACATCAAAACACTTTTAAATTTAAAATACATGCGATTACACTTTAGATTACAATTTTAAATATTATTTATCAAATTTATAATTACTAATAATTGTATTCTGAAGTAAAATGACTTGTAAATAGGCCATTACCAGACAAAACTATCTCTAGGAGTCTTTTGTAGACTAAATATTAATTACCAGATTTGTTAAATGGTGAAGATTTTGCCCTAAATTCAGAACTGACAGTCAATTAATTTATTAAGCTGCCTCTTGTTTGTATACAGGGTAGTAATAGCTAAAATAAATACATGAAGTTTTTTTAGGGCTGACTGAAAAATCGGTCTCTTTTTTTTTGCAGTTAGACATCACAGATATACATGGGTATTTGTTAGAGACAGTAGGAGGCAAATAATGCTGAATTTAAATTTAAAGGATTGGTCAAGATTATTCAAGAGTAATAGTTTATTAACAAAAATTGGCAAATGTTACAAATGAATGTTAAATCAGATCAGATTATTTAAAAACAACTGTTTTATATACTATTGAAAATGTAGATTGGTGGAATTTAGAGATCAGAAAATTCATTGAATCGATTTTTTTAAGAAACAGTTTTATAATTTGCTGGTTATATAATTAAAATAGTAAGATATGAATATTTGTGTGTGCAAAGAAAAAAACAATAAATTATTTAAGTTATACACTTTGAAAAGTATTTGAATAATAAAATCTGTACACTTACAACAGTTTAAATTAATAAAAATCTGAATTATAGAAATCATTTTTATCTATTTTAGAGAAATGAAATACTTAACTCACTACCTTTCTCTTTAATGTGTAACCAAGGCAAAAATTATTAACAGTATAAGGAAAGAAAAACTAATTTTTCAAAATCAATGTTTATTCAATAAAGCATGAACCATAACAAGAGGTTGATCAGTTTGAAGAAATTGGTTGATCTAGCCAGAGGGTAGGTAATCATTAGAGAAACTTGCAAACCATGGCTCAGAAATCCAATAAAAATATTGAAAGAACATCAAAGTAAAGAAAATGTATTTAAAATCTCTTCATTTATTTTTCTCACCAAACAATGATGATTATCTGACACTTGCTTCAGTATTCAACCTAATTAATAGAGACAACAACATCAACAACAACAACTAAAAACCAAATGCATAACATTAAATGAAGAAAATAACGATTTATTTGAGGGGAGGGCGGTATTTTATGAGAATATTAAAAATAGAAAAATTAATGTATTTCAAAATATATATACTGTACTAATAACTAACACACATGTATGTATATAAGCATATGTAAATCTGACAGATACAAAAGGATTAAAAAAATTCTTAGTATTTGACATTATTGCATTCCATATAGTAAAAGAGAACCATTTTTTGTACTTCAGAAATGAGCTATTATTAGGCGAAAACATCTTTCAAATATATTTCACTAATCTTTGTATCTCGGTATGACCTCTTACTTTTTTATTGCATACATTAACAATTAAAGATTAATACGGGCACTGGTATTACCTACATATTTCTATAACTCTGAGTATATCTAACATTTCCCTAGAGTTTTGTGCCTGAAAATTTTCCAAAATGTTATAATTTTTATAAACGAACTTTTCAAAACGACTTAATTTAGTTTTAACATCTTTCTTTATTTTTTTGCCCAGCCTTGTAAAATGGTCAGTGGTAAAAGAAATTTGAGAAACCATTTTTCTCTAGCATTATTTTAAAAATAAATTTAAATATATTTGTTACAATCTTAGTAAAACAACTAATGATTCTACTGGAGTTACTATGGGGCTTATTTTTTTTATTATTAATTATTATTAAAATATGCTCTATTTTGTTGATTGAATGAGTAATGATTAATTCATACAATAAAATTTGGTTGTCACACTGATAAATTTTTGATACAGCATAAGGTTTTAAATAATTTGGATGAAGTTGGCCAAGTTGATATTTATATCATATCTATATAGTTCAAATTACTTTTTCACCTCTCAAAATCATTTTTATGTTATTTTTGCCCTGGTCAGGGGTCCCCAACCTTTTTGCACTTAAGAGCACATTCTATAATACCGGTCAGGTGGCGGGCACCATTTATTTTTTCAATGTAAATTTATAGTTGGATATTGTTAATAATACACATAATGTACAAAAAAATATTTATTTCAAAAAATAAAATTTTAACATATAATTAACATTTATATTTTTACACTGTAAAGGTATAGTATTACAATATAATATGATAATTTATAAGAAATTTTAAAAATTAAATTTATTTGCATCAGATAAATAATTTTTTATCGTGTTCAGATAGCGGCGGGCACACGTAAAATGGTCTGCGGGCATCATGGTGCCTGCGGGCATAGGGTTGGGGACCCCTGGCCCTGGTTATGTGATGCAGAGTGTCAGATTAGAGGAAGTCGTCAGATTGATTCTAATTTTTGCTCTATTGTCATTCAAACTTTTTACGAACTCTAAGCAATAAAGCTATTATATTATAATTATTGTTACCTTATCCACTACTGTTTGATGTCACAGATAGCATTCTGAAGGAATGGCAATATTTATATTTTTATTCACTCAAGAAATTATTGTAATGTATTTTGTATAGTTAATAAACATTACATGACCACCACTTTTTATGCTTGTGTATAACTGTTGTTAAAACAGGAAAAACTCACTATACGTATTGCCACACACAGAAAGCTAGAGTAATCAATGGATGCCAGAAGGCTTCTGCATAAAATCCCCATGTAGTGCCTACTCATCCAATATCCCCAGACTAGTTTCTGGCTTGTGGCCTTTGTCAGTGAGGAGTCTTGGGTCTGAACATTAAGAACATTAAGGTGTTTTCAGTTTAAGACTCATAGTTTTGTAGTTAAGTGGAGATAAAAAGTGGCTGCTGGAGGGTTGCATTGGATCCTAAGATCTAGGTGTAGGGCTCTCAGATCCAAGGCTCCTCACTGACGAAGGCCACAAGCCAGAAACTAGTCTGGGGATATTGGATGAGTAGACATTAGTTGGGGATTTTATGCACAAGCCTTCTGGCATCCATTGATTACTCTAGCTTGCTGTGTGTGGCAATACATATAGTGAGTTTTGCCTGTTTTAATTTTGTATAGTTATGGGGGAAAAAAAATTTCGATCGATTTTATATATATCAGAAGTGAATATTGTTTATAAACAAAAGATGTTAATGCTGATAAAACAATCTTAAGTTATAATTCAATATATATAAATGAATACACCAAACTTCTTTTCAAATCTTGTTTTTTATATGATTATTTAAACATAAAACTACACACCAACGTTTCAACTATATTATAATATAGACTTTTTCAAGAAAAACTGAAAAATAAAAATACATATATATATATATTTACTGTAAC